>JARFIW010000984.1:1035000-1087500 GCA_036346225.1 Platerodrilus igneus | reverse complement strand
TTGTTTAGTGTAGGTGCTGTGTTTTTTTGCGTTCTGTATAAGTTGTGTGATTTCTGTGACTACTTTGTCGAGGTCTTGTGTGGTGTGTATGGGTGGTCTGTTTATTGGAGTGTGTCTTTGAAGGTATTCGTTAAATTTTTTCTTGTTTGTATATGCTTTTGCGGTAAGTCTGTTTAGTCTGTGCATGCTTGTGTTTAGTGTGATAATGACTGGGAGATGGTCGGAGCTGAGGTCGTGGAATACCTGACTGGAGCAGGGGAAGGGAATGTTTTTTAGGATGGAGATATCTAGGACGTCTGGATGGTGATTGGGGTTGGGTGAGATGCGTGTAGGTTCGTTGGGTCCGAGTATGTCGTAATTGTTGTTGTTGGCGTGATCGTAGAGTATGCGTCCGTTTACGTTTCGTGCTGTTGATCCCCATGGTTCATGTTTTGCGTTAAAGTCGCCTGCAATGAGTGTTGGTGTGTGTACTGTAAGAAGTGTATCAATGTCGTTTGTGTCTAGTGGTTTTCAAACTTAACTTATAACTTGTTCTTATAGCACCCCAACCGCCCGGCCCCTTTCGTTTTATTACTCTCTTGTATTTTGACCTGCTTAATTCCATGCTCACGAATAATTAATAATTTATTTTTTCGTAAGATGTAACTACTGTCATTTAATTTCTACTCCTTACGTTCAGTGGATACAGTCTTTTTATTGGGTTTTATATTCAAGCACGTTAAAAAGCCGTTAACGTTTTGTATTTTTTTATCTTCAATTATATAAACGAATACATTGTAACGTTCAACATTGTACTGTATGATTTGATTGAACCACTTGCAACTTGATATTTGTGAATTTTACTGGCTAAGCGTTTGTGTCTCCCAGCAATAAATTACATTGTCTGAATATGCTTTGATATCATCTGGTTTTACTATGTATTGTGGCTACGTAGCATTGATTATAATTCATTTAACTAAAATATGTAAAATTCTCCCCTATACTTGAGATGCATGTTAATGAATTCACTGTTATTTACTTGATAATTCTAAATTTTTCTTAAAATGACATAATTACACTATGAAAATTTACTGTTCTAACTACTAGTTTTACCCTTTTATGGTCTTAAAATAATTTATGAACCTTAGTCCGTTCAAATATATATCTAACGTAGATAAAATGATGTTTTTGTTGTTTTTAAGTTTATGATTTTAATTGAACAGCTAATGGTTTGAACAGGATGGCGCAATAGGACGTACAATCAGACGCTCCCACTGTTAACAGATATTGTCAACGTTCTACAATATTGTCATATTGCTTGTTAAGGCCGCAATGATGCATATTTTGAACATTTAACTTACAAAAATTAAACAATCGATACAATTTTCTCTTTTGATACTTTTTATTTTAGCGCATATCGTATATGCAAGCTGATCCCTTATCTAATTTACTTTATAAGTTGATAACATATTTTCTCGGGTTAATGTTTGCATCTGTGAGTTATATATGCATATAAACAAGATGTTTGGTAGCTAAAATAGAATAGAAACAGAGAACTAAATCAAAAAAGCTGTAAGTCGAGAGCCGAAGACGAGAAAGCGTAACATGAACAGACGAGTAGAAAGGAAAGATGGAATTGGGATTGAAAAAAGGAGCAAATGAGAAAGAAAAAAAGAAATGCGGTAAGAGCGATTGACAAGAGGGGGGGGGGGGGTTGAAAGAAAGAGAAGTATAGCAAGCAGTATTAGCTAGATTATAAAGAATTTAAATGCTTTTGCTATTTGAAGACATGTAAAAAGCATACGGGATAAATTACAAATACTATACACATTACGTTACCGATGTATTTTTATAAATTACAAATTAACATAATTTCTGTATTCAACTCTAAATTACGCGTAAAATCGTTCTGTATTATTTCGCTTCATAACTTACTTCTTATCGGGAAACAAGTTTAAATTATGCAAACTGCCTGCTATATCATCATCACACAATTTTGGGTTTCAAGCCAGTTATATAACTTTGCAGTGGTTTCAACGTAGGAAATCCGTAATAGAAGTGGTTATTAAAAACTTTTAGCATGTGCACTTCTAAAGTTTTTACATGTTAAGTGCTCGGCATTTACTACGTATTTGGAAACACTCAGTTTCACATTCTATAAGAGCACGACTTTGGGACTTTAGAAAATGTACCAAATGTAGTGGAAGAATTACAAAAGAATCTGTGCTTCGATACAGATATTTTACGTGACTGGATTTTCTATCTGATATCCTGACATTTGATTGGAAAATATCGCAGAATCCCTAACTCTAATGCGTATAAGATAATCTTAGTACTTTTCTCATAGTCTCATTCTTTCTTGTTTATGTAACTGTGATAATTAAGTAAAGCCAAGAAGTTTCCATATTTTATAGTTAGAAGTTGAAATGTAAATAGCTATTAGACAAAATGTACTAATGGTAACATGGCCATTATCTATTCGTTATGTTATAGCCCATATTTACTTACTATTCAATCGACTTTCGGAAAGGACATTACTTGATACATCAACAAATGTGCTGATCTGGTTCCACATATAATGCGCCGTATCATGGCGATGTTTAAAAAAGACAGCATTCAGAAAGGCGACTACAATTTTATCAAATATTTAGTGACTGGATAAAATTGTATTGTACAATTTAAGTCTTTAACAATAAACATATCTCTATCATGAAAGGTGGCAAATGTATGTGTACTGTACTCTTGTATAACTTAAATTATGCTTTTGCTCGGGGTTGCGCCGTGAGCTTAGGCCGTCTGTGTTCAAGATGTAAAGTATCGCCCATACCAAGCATGTAGAAGAATAATAGAAAAATATTTTAATATTAACAAATTTATCGCAATAGGGAACACGATTTATAAAAGTTTTACACGCCGAACTTCGATTTCAGAAAACTTTTGGACAATTTTATAAATATATAATGCATTCAGTATTTCTGACTCAATAGATATAATTGGTAGGTCAATTAAACGTTCTTAAGACGGTTCTTGATCAAGCTAAGTTTAGATAACGATTTCTCAGCTAAATCAACTGAAACAGCTAGCGTCGAAATTATTTTTAGTGCAATCGGTATATTACGAATATAACTTTGTATATCATTTTGTACCAAGTAACTTAACACTTTAAAGGAACGACTGTATTTTTTAAACTACAACTAAAAAGGGTATTTATTTCTCCAAATAGTTCGATTCCATCAATATTTTTCTCATTCTTGATAGTTGATATTACTTCTAAGTCTAGGCAGTGTACCTCAATCTAATTCAGAAATTTTTTAATTCCGGTATGCTGTATAACAACCCAAAGTAATTAAAGTGCTCAATTCAGTAGTACAAATCGGTCTTGCAGTGACTTATCGGTCGTTTCTAAAATAGCGAAATAAAAATTCCGTTTAAAATTCTTTTTGGGTCATCTTATACCTCATCTTCAAGTTGATAATAAAATGGATCAATTTCGACGTCTAACAGTTTCCGATAAACATTGCGGTATCTGTTTCGAAAAGTTCGGCAGTTTTTATAGTTTCCTGAACAAATCCTTGAAAGCTGTCATCTGTTTGCTTTCGCTTGTAAAGCGCTATTATTTTACTCAATAGTTCCAAGTACTTCGTAATATTATTAGGGTGGCTAAAGAACAAGAAAAGGAAAGATTTTACACGCTACGGCCATAGCACTTTTATCTATTCCCAACATCTGTACACATCATTCGCTACTATTTACAGCACTTTTTTGACGTCCCAACGTGGAGCTCGATTAAGCTGCTTGAAATTCAGAGTTTCGCGTATGTTAATATTTTGTAGGAATCTTTCTGTAAAGTATATTTTATTAGTTTTCAAAATAACTTATAGAATGAGAGAAATTCAAAATGGATTGAGAGCTGAAGGTGTGGAGATTAGTTGGAGGATTAAAAGAAGTAGCAGGAAAAAAAGAGCAAAGTGAGGGTGGAAATGTAGGAGACATTCATGAATCTAGAATGATGGCTATTTTGTTGCGTTTAAATAAAAATATGCAGGAAATGAGCGAAAAGAATGAAGAAGTATCAAGAAAATGAGTAAAAATAATGAAAAAAGTATCAAAGAAATAAGTGAGTAGGTAAAAGAATTGAGTGAGAAATTTTAGAAAAATAATCAGGAATTCCAAGCAGAATTCTTGAAGAATCTAACAAAATTCGGGGAAAGTACTAAATCAAAAAGCAAAAAGAATGAAAGGAAATCTAAAGAGATAAATAACACATTAACCTCAAGTTTAAAAGGACTCATAAAACCATAGAGGAAATGAAGTTCGAATTTAGAGGTAAATTGGTACAGATTTTGGAGAATGTAGATGATGCTAAAAAGGAAATTGTTCAAATGAAGTCAAATCAAGAAGCGTGTGAAAAAGAAATGAATAGAAAAATTAAAAACTTAGGGTAGAAAGTAAATGAGATTGAAGAAAGTTATCAAGCAGGGACTGAAACATTTAAAAATAACTTGGGAAGTTTTAAAACAGATTTTGGAAACAAAGTACAAAACCTAGAGCATAGGATGTAAAATAATTTTAGTGAGAACCCATAAGCTGGAGTCAAAGTAATGTTGCATTAGAACAATGTTGCAAATTTTATGGCGACAACAAGTTTAATCCTAAGATATTTTTAAATATTGTTAGGAATATAGTGCAGTACAGTTTAGATGAACAAACCAAATTAAATATCGTTAGGTCAGTGTTAAAAGAGAGTGCTGAGATATGGTTTGGTTTAATAGAAAGTGAAGTAAGAACATTTAAAAATTTTGAATTTAAATGTTTAAGATTTTTGGGAGGATAATCAACAATTTCTAATAAGGGACGACTTAGTTAGTGGAAGATATACAGCGGACTTAGGTATAACAAGAGAGTTTTTGGCTATCATAAAATTCAGTGTGGCAAAACAATAAACCTTTTTCGTACAACTTTAGTGTTTTCTACGGTTTTCAAATTGCCATCTTGCCACGAGCGACTTACAGTACCATTTTGAAACAACCATGTGTCATCTACATAAACAAATTGATATGTGTTCGTTTCCTTAATTTGCATATATGATTTTAGGAATTGCACTCTTTTAAGAACGACATCGGGCATCTCCATGAGACCTCTTCCTGGATTATTTTTCTTTCACATGAATTCGATGTTGTGTAGAAGTGTACTTACAGATTTTTCACAATCATTAAACATTTCAACATCCTTCAACTTACGCCACAGAGTAGAAACTGAAATATGTTCATCTGATATCAAGTACTTTGATATCTAACCTAGTGATTTTTATAACACAATATTCGCTTATGATTTTCGTACATTCTGTAAATTACATTTCGAACTGCAGATGCTGTAACATTATCCACTTCAGTGACAGGTTTTGTTAGAATCGTCGGCAACGTTGAATTTTTGACCAATTTAACGCGCGAAATTTGTTGAAGATTGAAAAGGACAAAAATATTGGTTTATGTCGGTATGCCTATTAATCACATCTATGACGTACATCGGATTTTAGATTGCTTGAACTATATTAACGAAACCACATCAGCAAAATTTTAAAAAAGGATCTCCCAAGTTAAGTTCTTTATTATTAATATCAGAGATCGAATTGTGGGTTAACTTATGGAAAATACAGATGATATTCCAGATACTGCAGTTAGTGCCTTATATCTTTGTAACAACGACATGTATTCCTATTTAAACTCAATGTTGCAGTTGATTTCAGTTATGCCTGTAAGTGTAACAACCGCCGAACGTTCTTTTTCCACTCTTAAATGGCTGAAAACTTGGTTAAGATCTACACTGAGCTATGAAAGGTTAGATGTCTTAGCATTATTAAATATTCACAGAAAAATTAACCTAGATGTTAACTATAGTATTGATAATTTTCTAAAATGCGACGACACCATATCAACTTTATCTTATGAATGATACTATTAAGTTTGTAGGATACTCAAGCAGCTAGCTTGCAATACCATTTATTAATTAGTGTGTAGTAGCCTAGAAATAAAAGTTTGATATAAATGTCAAATTATGTTTAATATTGATTTTGAAGTGTCACTTATACTTTTTGCATGTCTTAAATTTATATTATTATACAGAATATATTTATTTAACCAAGAGGAGTTATTTATCGTTAGCAGTGACTAACTAGTTAGCAGTGATCTAACATTAATGGCGACCGTGACAGGACAAATTTCTGAAGAAATGCAAGAAAGTATGAGCGAAGCGAATTCAAAAAGCAAGAATAACTTATTGGATGGTATTAAGGGCGGTGATCGTAAAGAGGCGGTTATTAAGTTTAGCGTCCTCGAGGATAAATGGAGTCGGTTATCACGCAAAGATGCCGAAATGATGAATGTTCTGTTAGAGGATGGTGATGAAAAGGAAATAGAGCATAAGTATACTCAAATTGAAGAATACAGAGAAAAGTTTACTATTTCTAAGCCATAATGCAAAATTTTTTGAAAGTGGTGGATAAATTATCGATCAGTGTGATAGATAAAGAGGGTGCAGCAGTGGGGAAAAATGATATGAAATATCGCCTTCCAAAGCTAGAACTTAGAAGGTTTGATTTGGAACCACGTACTTGGATTTCCTTCTGGTCTTAATTTAAAAGGATTTAAAAGGTACGCAAATGCGTGAAGAGGACAAGTTTCGGTATTTGCTTCAGTCTATTACTCTGAACACTAGGACTCATGATATTGTAAATAGTTATTCCCCTTTAAAGGAAAATTATAAGAAGGTAATTAGCCAATTAAAAAATAGGTTTGGTCGGAAAGACCTTCTTATTGAAGTTCACATTAGAGATTTATTGTCTCTCGTTTTAGATCAAATAACTAAAAGACGACAGTTGTCTTTATCTGTATTGTTTGATCAACTCTGTGCTAAGCTTAGGTCGTTGGAAGCAATGGCAGTGACCAGTGAAAAATATGCTTCTATATTATACCCCTTGATAGAATCGGGTCTCCCAGCCGAAATCATTAAACAATGGGAAAGATTGCAGAATACAAAAGATTATGGTGTTACGGATGTCGAATTCAATCAATTAGGCAAATTAATAGAATTTTTAGAAAATGAAGTCCGAGGAGATGAAAGAATTTGTATGGCGAGAAACTGCTTCCAGAATGTAAGTCTAGAAAGTATAGTAGTCAGTCCAGTCGAGAGGACACATCTACCACATCAGCTCTACTTTCTATAAATCAGAGTAAAATAAAGCCATGTCTTTTTTGTAATAAAGGGTCACATGAGAGCGTAAATTGTTTTGCAGCGCTAGGTATGACTGGAGAGGAAACAAGCGGTTATAAAAAGTAAAAGGTGTCTTGTTTGTCTCAGATCTGGCCAGTCAAGTAGAAATTACCAAGCGTTTGTAAAATATTTGACTTGTAAACGAAGACATGTACGATCTTGTGTAATAACAGTAATTCTGAAAAGAAGGTCGTTAAAGACAGCGTCCTTCAGAAGACACCAGAAAAGGTAGAGGTAGTTTCTGATTTGCTTAATGGTCAATATAGTAGTGAGATCTATTTAAAAACTTTGTTAGTATCGGTCATGTTTGGGCAGAAACAGCAGTTAGTGAAAGTGGTGTTGGATGATGGATTACACCGTTCTTATATTGATAAATCTTTAATAGCATCTATGAATGTGTAGCCTGTTGGTATGGAACATTTAAAACATGGGTTGTTTAGTGGGATAGTGACACCCAATGTGATACACAAAAGGTATTCATTGCAGTTGAAAAATATAAATACTAACATTTGTTTTAATATTTCCGCTTTGGATACTGATAAAATTTATGGAAATATATCCATATTGACAGTGCATTTACATTTCCAATGCTCCACCCGAAGGTACTACATTGGCCAGGAGGCGAGTTTTTTGTTGCCTGGAAATTTAGAATTTTGCCGAACCCTTGCCGTTCCAGGCAAGGTAGGGATCTTTAACGTGCGTGACAACACTCACACACGGGACCTCCATTTAATCTCTCATCCGAACGAGGGCGTAATTTTTGTGAAAAATGCTCACCTGCCATTTTTCAAGCAGTCGGCCGTGTCGGGATTCGAACTATCGATATTGACATCTTAAAATTTTGAAAGAGTTAAAAGACAGGGACATCATGTTATTCAGATGTTTATAAAGAATTACCTACACAAATTTTGTTAGGAGCAGAGCATATAGGTAAATTATTGAGTGGAAAGGTAGAGTTTTTAAGATGTGGGATGTCGACCATTGAGACCCAATTAGGATGGTGCCTATTGGGAGCTAAAAGGAGCCAAGTCGGCGATTTAGTATGTTTAAATTTACAAAATTTGGACATAAGTAGTATGTGGGAATTAAAGGATATTGGTATACAACATCTTATTATTAGCAAAAGCAATGAACAAGTAGACCAGGATATTATGTTGCATTTTAACTCAACTATTTCCTTTAAACAAGGGAGGTATGAAGTTGCACTTCCTTGGGTAATGGGTCATCCTGAGCTTAATACGAATAACGGAATAGCTTTAGGTAGGTTGGAAATTATGACGACGAAGTTGAAAAACAAAATATTTACGAGGCATATGATGAGGCTATTTGTGCTTGGTTAAAAGATAACATAATTGAGGAACTATTTGAAGTTAAGGGTGAATCGGTTGGTCATTACTTGCCTCATAGACCAGACCCATACTAAAAGAGAATTTTACGACTACGAAGATACGGCCAGTTTTTGACGTCTCTTCACGAGCGTTGGACGGTTCTTCTCTGAACGATTGTCTTAGCAAAGGATTGAATTTGTTGCAGAATATTTTGCCAATATTGATTAGGTACAGTGAAAGAAAATATGGAGTTTGTGGGGGACATCAAACAAGCGTTTTTGCAGATTCTTGTCCAAAAACAAGATCGGGATATTCTGCGGCTTTTATGGTGGAAGGATAAGAGCACTGGTGAGTTAAGAACTTTTCGACATTGTCGTGTTGTGTTTTGTGTAACGTCTAGACCGTTTTTGTTAAATGCGACGCTTCAGCATTATCTGGGCTTGAAGAAATACTCTGAGGAATACGGTCCAGCAGTTATTAACAAGCTGAAAGAGTCATTCTACGTTAATGATTGTATTTCAAGTAAGAGTACGCTTGACGAAATCAATTTGCTTATACAATATTCTCAAAATATATTGGCAGATGCTGGTTTGGAGTTACGTAAGTGGGCTTCTACTGCGACGGACGTGGAGGAGAAGCGGTCAGTGCTTGGAATACGATGGAACATTAGGAATAGCGTTTTGTCAGTAGTTGTGCCAGATTTAATGGAAGGGGTTTTAACGAAAAGGGTTTTGTTATCAACTATTAGTAAAATATTTGATCCCTTGGGATTTTTATATCCAGTCTTTGTGGTACCAAAATTACTATTACAGGAAGCAAGGAAACTGAAAATTCCCTGGTATGATAAATTACCGGATGATTTAAGAGTAAAGTTAGTAGTTGAAGGGAAACTTATAACTGTTTGCGAGATTTCAAGATTCCCCGATGGATGTTGTGTGACAACATGATGCAAACTAATACAAGTATGCATGTGTGATGCATATGTATCTTGCATTTTCCTAAGAACTGAGGATTATTTTGGTAATGTTTTTGTTCGATTAAATGCGGTCAAATCTAGAATTACGCCTATAAAAAATGCACCATTCCTAGGCTAGAACTACTAGGAGCTTGTGTGGCAGTAAGATTATGTGCTCTAGCTGGGATGGGGGTATTTAAAGTTATATTTTGGTGTGATTCCATGGTGGTGTTGTGTTGGAGAACAAACAAACAACCATGGAATTGTTTTGTAGAAAATAGAATTAAGGAGACTAGAGATAGAACTAATGTAAAACAGTGGAGGCAAGTCGCTGGATTGTTGAATTTAGCAGACCTATTATCGAGAGGTTGTTCACCTATTAAATTGCTTAAAAGAAATTGATGGAGTGGTCCAGCTTGGCTGTAAGAACCGAGTAGTAAATGGCCGTCAGCGGATATTATAGAGTCCGAAGAGGCGTATTCTGAAGTTAGGACCGAAGCACTAATTGATTTTAATATCTTGGTTGTGGAGGAGATGGAAATAGGCGATTGGTTTGCTATGTTTTCTATGTTTACAACAATTATACGAGTATGCGCGTGGATGCGGCGGTTTTATAATAATTGTAGAAAGTTCGCAGTAAATTGTCCATTAACTGCAGAAGAAATAACTGCAGCGGAAAAAACCGTTTATAGAGCGGTACATTTAGAGTTGATAACGTCATTGTCAACTGAAACATTTATGCAATCATTAAGAAGGTTTATTGCATGAAGAGGTAGAGTATCTATTTTGTACAGTGATATGGGTCCATTTTTAAAGGCACTTTAAGTTTATTGCAACTATTGGATCATAGTGAGATTGAGAAAAGGTGTAGCTTTCAAAAAATAGAATAGAGATTTATTCCACCAGCATTTCCATGGTGGAGAGAATGTTCGGAGGGACTTATTCGGGTAGTTAAGGAGTTGTTGCACAAGTCTTTAGGGCGAGCAAGTCTAGATTGTGCGATTGTGAAGCGACTGGTAATTCAATACCCTTGACGTATCAATATGAACAAGCAGATGAGTCAAGGGTCATAACACCGATTATGTTCATTCAAGACACTAGGAGTGGGGAAACTGATGATTCAAATAAGATTGAAATATCGCTGGTCAAGAGAGTAAGGTATTTACAGATTTTTAGAGAAAGTTTGAGGAAAAGGTTTAAAACAAAATATTTAGGTGAGATGGTCATGTATGGCAACAAAAAATTAGTTAATGATAATGTAAAGGCATGGGATATTGTATTAATTGGATCAGAACAAACTAAACGGATTAATTGGCCGTTGGGAAAAATAATTAACGTATACCAAAGAAAAGACGACATAACAAGAGTAGTTCGAGTAAAAACAGCATCTGGGAGTTAGTTAGGCCAGTACAAAAGATTTACCCGTGGGAGATAACTTCCACTGAAAGGGTTGGCATGACACAGAAGTATAAACAGTCCAAACAGGTTCTATCCGCAACTTTAAAGGAGAGCGAAGATAAAGGTAAGGATATTACTCAAATACTGAAAGCAGTAACCGCACCTATAACAACTTCGTATGGAAGAAAAATAAAGCCCCCTAAAAGATTTGATATTTAATGGGAAGTTAGTGCAATTGATTGGGTTACTCTTTGCCTGTCTTGTGTTTGGTACGGAGTTATGCGAACGAAATAATCACGATATTAATTGGTACAGTTGTTTGGTTATTATGGTTTAAGTGTTACTTTATATTTACGAATTTTCATAGTTGAAGCATGTTGAGTTTCAAGGTGGGAGAATGTTGGGGCTACTTGCAATACCATTTACTAATTATTGTGTAGTAGCCTAGAAATAAAAGTTTGTTATGAATGTCAAATTATGTTTAATATTGATTTTGAAGTGTCACTTATACTTTCTGCATATCCTAAATTTATATTATTATACAGAATACATTTATTTAACCAAGAGGAGTTATTCATCGATAGCAGTGACTAACTAGTTAGCAGTGATTTAACAGTTATAACAAATAGCTATATTGTACACCATAGTTATCGAATCACAACAAATGAAAACGAAAATGTGAATAAAGAAATGAATACTTTTTAGAGACTTCTTAATCGGAAAAAGAGAAAAATTATTTTACATGCCACACTACTAGTAACTAGTATACTACCCACTTCATAAAAGTCTTTTTTGTTAAAGTATATGTTGCAATAGGTTTGCAATATACATGCATAAATGTAATGTCCCAACTCACTGACGCATTTTTGGTCTTACAACACAGCAGCGCTTACATTTAGAACAGTATTACATGCACTGGAAAGAGGGAATACGCACTAGCGTTTGTTTCAGATATTTTAGAATTGAAATTGTTACATTAATTTAACTACCAGCTATTACTTAAAGAACTAATTTAACTGATTATCTTTCTAAATGGTACGCTCTTAAAAAGGCAGCTTTAATGGCTTAATACCTCTACAGACGTTGTCGTAAAAAGCTACTAAATCTTATCTAGATCCTAGACATGTGTAGGTTGCTTTACGTACGTGGCTACGATCTATATAGTTACCGCGTTTCTAGAATAGAAAAGCAACATCTAGGATTTCACATAAGTTTTAGCTTTTATATTTGAGTGGTATGTTTTTAGTTCATTATGTACTCAAAATTACCATAATAAAAGTTCTTAGGTCAAAGCTTATACTTATATACATCATTAAAAATTTAGAAAAATACGACTCGTGTAATACAATTGTTACGGAACCGAAATTAAAATTTTAAAACTTTAACTGATCTTTCATTTCCTGAGTTTACATAATAAATATTTAACAAAATTATCAAATAAAATCAGCTAAGAGTTTTACGAGCCTCCAATTCTAAATCCTACCATAGTACATACCCTTAAAGGTTTTAAGAATACAAAAGGATTCAGAAGTAAAGCTTTGCATTATGTATTAGAATACAATTTCTATAGACTGAAATATCCTTAACCACAATGGAAACATTTAATAGATGTACATCGCAATTGGCATTAGGCATGTAACAGACAAAGCGAAAATTAACAATAAGCACCATTTTCGAATAAAACATGGGACACAAAAAACGGGAACTTTTTAACAATCCCAAGAATAATGAAAGAAAATTATTTTATTCATAGTATTTGAAACCTTACAATATGCCATTTAAGAAACATTAACGAAATTCCACATTTCTTAAAAATTACTTCTTTAGATGCCACCCTCCTATACGAATGCATTCTTGAAACTTTCTGTTGAGATTCCTGTAGTACCCCGCATATGCCCACCCAATTAATTAGAAATGTTGAAATAGGAGACTAGTAAAATTAAATAGTCTCATTTGTAGAAATAGTAGTTAAAGTTAAATTTATAATAAGTTCATTCAAGGTCTTCAAACCTATGCGACATTTTCAATAGAGAAAATATCATATTACAACATAAGGTCAGCAAAATAACTTATAATTTCGAAATAGACAGGCACATCACAATGACAATAAAAGTCCAAGCAAAACCCATGAGGTAGTTGCTGGTTACCAACCAGAAATAAACAAAGTTAACAATTTAAAATGAGGACAGAGTCACTGCAAGGAAGCGAACAAAAAACGAAAGTAACGGCATTTCCACTCCAGATTCCAATGGGTAAGGCCACTAGAAAAGAAATTATTTGACCGATGGGTAAATTTGTATAAGTGAACGTTACAGTGACTGAGTTTATAAGGGGTAAGTTTTATGGCTGATGTAATTTATACCAGTACTCCACATAAGTAATAGGAAATGCGTCCGCGGGATAACAATATTCGTAAATTGTGTATCTAACTCCTAAATTTCTAAAGATGTTAATATAATAAATAAATGATATATTTGGTAGTTAAATATACCAAATAATATAATCCGAGTTTTAATTAGGTAATAACCTAGGAGTGACGATGCGCATAAAGCAAATGATAGCACCTCTCCCACTTCCAGCAGGAGATACGGATAGTCACGTCTCCCCTAGTTAAAACCGCACTATAAACAAACAAACAAAAACCAAAAGAAAACTGCTCGACCAACCCTCAGCTAAGATAACGTAAACCGATCAACCGATCCTTCAAGTAATGTACCATGCTACGTACCTGGACGTAGCCGGAAGAAAAGTAAATACCAGGCTAACTACCAACCGCGGAGAGTGGGGAGATTTGCCTACATACCAAAAAGAAACAAAAAAAAACATAGCGCCCACGATTATCTATTAACACATAAAAATAAATAAAGGATTCTGTACAAACAAGCAAAAAAAAAATTAATTAAGTGTTATTATTTTACAGCAAACGATTATATTGTACAGACAATTTAGGAATTTAGATACGAAGTGCGCAACTCGTATTTCACACAAAATAAAATTAATCAGTAGTAAGTAAACCTGTGAGAACTTTTGTCAAGCGCTTTTTTAAATTTCACCTAATACTTTTTGTAAAATAACTAATTAGTAGGAAAGAATTAACGTGTGTGAGCTTTTGTCAGACATCTTTTAAATCGTACATAGTGCCGTTTGTAAAATAAACCAATCAGTATAAAGAAATAAGCAAGTGTCTGTCCACCATTTTTAACAATGGTACATCACACCTGTAGAGCGATAATCTCGATTAGCAGTAACGAACAATAGTTCTACAATGTCACGTTTCTTGTCACGGAGCTACACCAAACGTTGATACGGAATATGCCATTGACACACACACAAAAACGAGTTGCATACCTATAGGTGTCCGGATACTTATCTTGCAAACCGTCAAGGGTGAGTCAACACCAAAGCGCTGCGGTATTCAGGATCCGTTCGCTTTGCCATCGTAACTACAGCAGCGATCCACAGACAAAAGCAACTAGTCCACGGCAACGAACAGGTGGGTCTAACCAAAAGAAAGAACCCATTTGGCCTCCAGCTAAAAAAAGCAATACACGCAAAACACCTCCTAGAAAAAAACAAACGTGCGTTGCTTTTGAAATACGGTGACGAATAATATAGAAAATATTTCGACGCACAAGCTGCAGAATTAAATTCAACAATCGTTCAAATAACACGAATTCGAACTGTAATTCCTCGCTTATCGAAGCGTGATTGAAACTGGAAAACCCGGGTTTTATCAGATAGTGCGCGACCTTATTTCAACAAGTCTTTACATTGGAACAATAGAGAAAACCATAATACGCGGTCGTAATGTATACCAAGGTGACGGGTACCTAAAACAGGATATAAATTATTTAATTGTAGCGTAAAGTTGTCGTTTCAAAGCACCTAGATTTAAGTTGAGTAATTTATTCGAGAGCGTGTTCATTATTAATTATGTTGAAGGGTTTAACAGTAGAAACTGAATTTATTCGAGCGGGCATTGAATTAATAAAAGGGAAAAATATGGTAATTAATTTATGCTGAAAATAAACGTATCAACCATGTTGTTATTCAATCATCCGCGATCGCTACAATGGTGTCAAGTAAATTATCTCTGGTGGAAAGTATTTAATAAGTTATTTCAAATAAATACATTAAAACAGGCGTAGTTAAAGTACCATATAATAATACTAAGTAGAAATCTTAAACTATACGGAAGTGAATGGAGGTACATCATAAACACAAAATTATAAATAACATGTAAGGTCATACAGAAATATCTAGAACTAGGAACGAAAATGCTTACACAGAAAAATTATAAAACTTAATAAGTGCAATAACATAGAGCATTAACCCAACCTTATTCAAGTTCAACATTATGTAGGTCACAATAGGTATCACAATAAATTATAATATACACGCTTTGAATACGAAAGAATAGGAAGTTTTCAGGTACAATCCGATAAATCCTGCTTTTGATATAAACTAATTACAGAGACGTACTACAGTAAAATAAACAAGGGAATATAATATTATATACTACGACCCTAGGTACAAAGAACTCAAAAGAAATTCAGGCCAGACAAAGCTTACTAACAAACGGTGCATTCATTGTACAATTGATGTATAGGATATATTTAATTGTATATTTAGGAACTTTATAAAAATATTTTGCAAGCATATACCCAACAGATTTATCCTGACCCAGTTCATTGGTCACAAAACGATCTTACAGATTAAACAGAATAAATCAGACGAAAAGTGGAGATACGCCCGCGAAATAAAAATACTTACCTTCAACTCTGTCATCACCGACCAATCTGCTAGCAAACAGTCAAATAGTAAGTGAAAGTGCGAAAGTTTAAAAACTGAAACAGAAAAAAAATAGTGGAAGAAAACGATAGAGGAAAATGCAAACGAGTTTCCGAAGATAATTATTAACACAGAATAGGAAAGTTATTGAGAGTAATAAAACAATCATGTTAGACTCGAGGACAAGTTATAATTAAGAAATTAAATTGAGTTGTCCAGCAGGTACGAAGAGAAGGCTAGAAGGAAAGCATGCTCGTAAAGAACATGCTTTCTTCTAGAACGCAAAGGGCTATGTAACACCCCGCATATAACCACACAATTAATTAGAAATTTAAAATAGGAAACTAGTAAAATTAGATAGCCTCATTTGTAGAAATAGTAGTTAAAGGGGCTATGCAGTACTCCGCATATACTCACCCAATTAATTAGAAATGTTAAAATATAGGACTAGTAAATTTAAACAACCTCATTTGTTGAAATTGTAGTTATAATTTAAATTTATTTGTTCATTCAGGTTTTTACCTACACGCTATTTTCGATAGAGAAAATAGCATATTACAATATAAGACCAGCAAAATAGCTTATAATTTCGAAATAGACGGGCACAGCACAATGACAATAAAAGTTAAAGTTCAAGCAGAACCCGTGAGGTAGCTGCTGGTCACCAACCAGAAATAAGCAAAGTTACCAATTTAAAATAAGGTCAGAGTCACTGCGAGGAAGCGAACAAAAATGAAAATAGCGGCAGTTCCATTCCAGATTCCAACGGGTGAGGCCAATATATCAAAAGAAATGTTTTGACCGATGGGTTAATTTATATTAGTGAAAGTTACAGTGACTGAGTTTATTAGGGGCAAGTTTTATACCCGATGTAATTTGTACCAGTACTATACATAAGTAGGAAATTGGGAATGTGTCCACTGGATGACAGCATTTGTAAATTGTGTATCTAACGCCTAAATTTCTAAAGATGTTAATATAATAAATAAATTATATATTTGGTAGTAAAATATACCAAATAATATAATCCAATTTTGAATTAGGTAATAACCTAGGAGTCACGGTGCGTATAAGGCAAATAATAACGCCACCCTTCTTCAACCAGGAGATACGGACAGCCACGTCTTCCTTAGTTAAAACCACACTATAAACAAACAAAAAAACAAAAGAAAACCGCTCGACCAACTCTCAGCTAAGATAACGTAAACCGATTAACCGATCCTTTAAGTAGTGCACTATGTTATTATTCAAACATCTGCTATCGCTACATTCCTCATTGGCCGCTGCAACATCTCAGCTAGGATACTGTGAATGTCACCCTGAATTCTTGGTTTTAGCTCATCCAGAGTTCTTGGTCGAGTCGTGTACACTTTACTCTTGAGATAACCTCACAAGAAAAAATCACAAACGGACAAATCTGATGATCTAGGGGGCCGGGCAACGTTACCGAATCGTGATATCACACAGTTACTGAACAATTCTCGCACAGCTTCCACTGATTGCCGTGCAATGAGTGATGTTGCTCCATCCTGTTGAAACCAGATTTCTTGAACGTGTGGAAAATTTCTCAATTAAAGTGTAACGGACTATTGTAACATCTCCACGTGACGATCCGCATTAGTAGATACTGTAGTCCCCTGTAAGATAGACTGTGTAAGACAGCCTTGCGTACAAACAACATCAATGTTCTGTGGAATACAAATACTTCTTGGTCGTCCTGTTGTTTTCTTCTTTAGGGCAGATCCAGTCTCTTCAAAGTTATTAATCCAAATTTTTATTGCGTGTTTTAATGGGACGCTACCATTACGTTCTAAGTTGTAAAAATTCGGAACTCCCTCTGCGCAGCTTCCAAACTATTACTGTTTTTATAAAACATTTTTATTGCTAACGCTTGCTGTTGCCGGTTCCACTAATGCATGGTTATTAAAATGGCAAAGTGTTTACTTGCTCAAGGGCACTATCCCGCAGTGCTGCCATCTGCCACTACTTATTTCAAAAATTCCTCTTATTCTGTGTCATCCGTTATATGCCATTTCCTCAAAAACAGTTTTAAAATCCTCGTTAGTGCTATATTACCTTGACGTTTGTTGAGACATAATGAATACAATTTATTGTTTTGATTTCGTAGTAGAGTTCATACCAGGCAAGTGTGCTCCATAATCAGATTCCGTGTCCAATGCTATGATGAAAGATAAAAGACCGTCTTAATCTTTCGCTTACCGTAGCAGCATATGAAATCAATATTTCGTCAAAAAGTCGTGCTTGAAAGGGGTAGGGAAAGAAGAAAAATGTGCATTTTCCTCGTTTATTTTCTTTAAGTCTTTATAAAGGGAAAAACAAGCCACTCATTTCGGTACAAACTAGAATATTCCATAAGGCACACTGATTAATATAATAATTTTCAAATTTTCTAAAATACATGATCTTACTTGGAACCTAAAAATATTCAAACTCAATTTACTCAAGCATACAATTTTGGAGCATTATATTTTTCGTTTCCCCCCACGATAACTGTATAAACGTACTTGTTACGTCGTCATCGAACAATTCGGTATTTTGTGACAATAAATACTTTGTGCGTGCATCCTACAGTTTGAGTGAAACATTTTATATACCGGCAATAACAGTGCATAAAGTGACAGTCGTACTCGAGCCTTTAAAGAAGCAAGTCGCCTTCGAACCCTTGAAAAGGACGGTTGTGTTAGAGCTTTGAAAGCGAGACCGACACCATTTTCGTGCGTGTTTCTGGTTCTCCGTAAAAGCTTTTGTGCGTGAAAGTGTCTATTGCCCCAGCGGCGCAGGACTTAAGGTATTTATACCCTTTTACTAAGTAGTTTGATGTAGTTTTTTGTTTGTTATTACATAACCGCTCCACCATTATCGTTATTGCTATAAAAGCAATTGGTCCTTCATTATAATTTGCATATTTTTATCACACATTTATATCAACCTCCTTAACCCCAATCAATCATTGTTCCTAAGTCGAGCCGGATTCATTAGTCCTGTGGTATACGCATGTCCTAAATTAAAATATCACATTGCATTCAAGCGAGCTTTTAATTAATTAATATTTCAGTTTTAAATTTGTGCTTAAAGCCCATATTTAGCGGGTTAAAATGTGTAAACATTATTTATACTGTCTTTAGATTAAATTAAGCGATTTCGCCGTAATTGAAACCAGGAAGCGTTTTAATTACAAAGAAATTCATAATATAAAATTTGTCAGTTTTCAGTTTTTAAATTCATTTTAGCGGCATAAAACAGAAAGCAACCTGAAAACTATAAATCGCTTTATACTTCTTAAACAAGAAAGGTAAAGGGATTTGCTTTGTATTTAAAAGCTATTGCACGTTTTGTATTACAATATTGAAAATATCTGCAGAGGAATAAGGTTGTAAAGTTGCATCTTTCGGCAAATATGTTAAGCCACATGTTTTAAACGTTTCTGTGAGCTTTTGATGGTAAGCCGCTCGGGTTGTTAAGCGGTACATCTTATATTCACGCTTTTGTTTGACGAACCGTTAGTCATAAAACGTGATTTATTGGTTATACCCTATTTTACACAACTCATAATATTTTAATATTTCTCAGTGCACATTTAGCTTTACCGTTTTACAGAATTTTTATAGTGTAGACTTTCAGAATGGCTCCCAAGAAAATACAGGTAGCCGAACTAGAATTGCTGAAAACACGTGTTATAGAAATATTTGAGCTTTGTAATTCTATACAAAGTGACCCAAGTTTAAAGGCATTGTTCCTTATTCAAACAAGGGAATACATGACCTTTATGCAAATTTCAATACAATTTTAGTCGCTGTCTTGGCCTCCTGTGACGAGGTAGAATCATTAAATTACAACGCTGTACGGAAGGAAGTAGATTCCGCTTATTTTTCATACTGCTGCATCTCGATACGATGCAAGAAATGAAAGCACCACAAATCATCGAAAATGCTCCAAGCAGCACGGTATCAAAATTGGTACCGTTAAAACTCCCAAGTTTTAATAATGAGGTAACCCAATTCTCATCTTTTATCGATTTATTTGACAGTCTGGTATATAACAACGCGTCGCTGTCCAATATCGAAAAATTAAATCACCTTATTAATTGTTGTAGCGGGGAATCTTTAAGAATCGTTAAATCTGTACCCATTTCGGGGGATAATTTTATTATTTCCTATAACGCCTTGCGTGAGAGATTTAGCAATCCGCGTTTATTGGCAACTTTGCATTGGAAAGCAATGAAAGACTTTCTACCTTTAAAATCAGAAGACCCTAAGAAACTTAGGGCACTTATTGATTGTTTTCGGAGAACCTTGCTGTTCTAACTAACTTAAAGTTTCCCACTGAACATTGGAACTTTATTCTGGTCGATTTGCTTTTAGAAAACTTGATCCGTTCACTAGAAAACGCTTCGAACTCCAATCGGATCCGAAGCAAATACCTAATTTCGAGGATTTGAGATATTTTTAACCCAACAATGTGCAGCGTTGAAACCTTTTCTTCAACCGCACCTGTTTCTTATTCGACGACTGTCCATACATCGCACACATCAGTGCCTAAGAAATCCTCAGCGTTTCAATTTAAACCAAAGGTTTCTTCTAACGTAGTTTCACTGGACACACCAAGTAGCTCCAGTGACTCAAATAATTCATTTTCGCACCATTGTCCTTCCTGCAAGGGCAATCACTTAATTTACAGATGTCAATCGTTTCTAAAGAAAACTCCGACAGAACGTTTCGACATTGTCAAACGCTTACGCCTTTGTTTAAATTGCTTACGAACAGACCATGCGTCCATGCAATGCAAATCTTATAATTCCTGTCGAACTTGCGCCAAGCCGCATCATACCTTGCTACATTTTGAATCACAACCTGCTTCTAGCCGTTCAGCTGAACCGACCGCTACACACATGCATAAAATGCCAATAGGACGCAGTCAGCCTCTCCTATTCCGGCAAATGTTTTGTCTTCACAGACGAATTCAAATCTTGGGGTTACTGTCTTACTCTCCACTGCTGTTGTGGAAGTTCAAGATCGTTCTGGTAGATACAAACCGATCAGGGTACTTTTAGACCCTGGCTCCCAAGCTAGCTTTATTCGAGACGATTGCGTGAGCAAACTTTGGCTTCCACGCATACGTTCTCAAGTTCCGATTTATGGACTTGGGCAGACAACTTCAGCAGTCAATAGGGTGCCGTCAGCTGCACCATTCGCTCTATGTTAGACTCTGAAAAATCTCTAGAAGTCACAACTTTTGTGCTTTCGTCAATATCTGGCAAATTACCTAGCGTTGAAGTTCCTAATAATTGGGAACACTTATGCGGCCTGCACTTTGCAGACCCGACCTGGAACTCCCCAGGAACCATTGACATGCTCCTCGGAGCAGATGTTTATCCGTTCATCATCAATGGCGGTGTGATACATGGCAAATTTCTTCAGCCTGCCGCCATAAATACAATTTTGGTTGGACCATTCTCGGTCCCACAAAAGCTTGCAGTCTGATACTGTCCAAGCATTTTTACTTCTGTAGAAGATCCTATCGACCAGACCCTAAGGCGGTTTTGGGAGATAGAAGAGTTGCCATCAAGCCTTATACTTCTCCAGAAGAAGAAAAGGCAGATCTGATTTTGAAAACACGTTTTCTCGTGACCCTAGCGGTCGTTTTATTGTTGCGTTACCGTTCAACGATACTTTGCCCGTTTTTGATAATTGCTTTGACATGGCTAAAAAACGACTATTTTCGTTGGAGCGCAAATTGCATGCTCAACCGGAGCTACGCGCACAGTACAACAATTTCATGCAGGACTATCTTGATGCGGGTCATATGGCATTACTCGATTCTTCGCCCGTTGGGAACGATAATTATTTTTTACCCCATCACCCTGTGTTTAAAGAAGAAGGTCATACTTCTAAAATTCGTGTGGTTTTGACGCCTCTGCAAAGGCTAAAAACAACGTGTCACTTATTGACACTCAATTGGCTGGACCTAGTCTCCAAAATGACATTTCGTCAATCTTACTTAAATTTCGCTATCATCGTTTCGTTTTTACTTGTGATGTTCGCCAAATGTATCGACAAATTTTGGTTACCGAAAAACATCGAAAGTTTCAATTAATTGTTTGGCGGTTCTCCGCAGAAGAACCCATTCAGACTTATCAGCTTAATACAGTGACCTATGGTATTAAGTCATCGCCTTATCTAGCATTAAAGACTCTTCAGCAATTAGCCATTGACGAAGGCAAAAGGTTTCCGTTAGCCGCTGAGGCTATACGGTCTAATCTATATATTGATGATTTCGTCGCCGGTGGAGATTCTATACAATCGGCCCGCGAAATTAAAGATCAACTTATCCGACTTTTACATTTGGCTGGTTTTGAACTTCGAAAATGGAGTTCTAATTCAGTTTCTATTTTGGAGGGCATTCCGTCAGATTTTTGCCAATATACTTCTCTCGATTTCGATTCTGACGAATCAATAAAAATATTAGGTCTTCAATGGTCACCTACAGAAGATATTTTCTCGTTTCGGGTTAAACCATTAAACCAAATATGTACAAAGCGCAACATACTTTCACAAGTTGCCAGAATATATGATCCATTAGGATTTTTAGCCCCACTAACACCTTTTGCAAAACGCCTAATCCAGCATCTGTGGATGTTAGGTTTGAATTGGGATGACATCCCACCAGCAGACATTTCGTCTCAATGGCAGCAGTATCAATAAGAGTTGCCGTTATTATCGTCACTAAAGTTACCACGTTGTTTACCCCCTTCGGATCCTTTTACTTGTCATTTGCATGGGTTTTGCGATGCTAGCGAGGTAGGGTATGCAGCGGTAGTGTATTTTCAGTTCATAAATCAAACTACTGGAGAAATAACTGTACAATTTGTAACCGCTAAAACAAAAGTAGCTCCAATTAAGCGCATTTCAATTCCACGTTTGGAATTATGTGCCGCCGTTTTATTAACCGATTTACTTTCTTTTACCATTCGTTCTTATCAAGGCTTGATTGACATCTCCGATGTTTCAGCGTGGAGTGATTCTACGGTCGCTCTCACTTGGATACGTTCTCCACCTTTTCGTTGGAAAACTTTTGTGGCAAACCGTGTTAGCCACATTCAAGAAATCATTGCACCTAGCCGATGGTTTTATATTAAATCTTCGTATAATCCGGCTGATCCTGCGTCTCGGGATTAATGCCAAGCGCGGTTATTTCATGTTCGCTATGGTGGGCGGGGCCTGAATGGCTTCACTACCCTAGTGACTCGTGGCCGCCTCAACCAACATTGTCAACCTCAATTGCTGAGGTAACTACGGAAAAGAAGATCCTAACATTTGTCGCTCAAACAGATCCAAACGTCATTGACATTTTACTAAGCCGCTTTTCATCGTTATATAAAATCCAAGGCATCGTGGCTTACATTTATAGATTTTCTAAACTCATGGCTCAACGTCATACGGGTCCCTTAACAGACATTGAACTACACAATGCTCTCATGATTATCGTTCGGCATGTACAAAATGTTACATTTTCAAAGGAAATAGCTTCGATCAAGGCAAACCGTAAGTTACCTAAAAGCTTGCGAAAACTTTCTCCATTTGTTGATCCACAAAACATCTTAAGAGTAGGTGGGCGCTTGACACATTCTTCGCTTTCCTATTCCGAAAAGTTTCCTGCGTTATTGCCTCAGCGGCACCGATTAACCGAACTTATCATTCGGTCAACTCATGAAAGGTATTGCCATCCCGGTGTTAATACCACAGCGTATCTTATCCAACAGAATTTCTGGATCCTTTCTATTAAACATTCAATCAGAAATTATTTATCATCCTGTCATAGATGTTTTCGTACCAAACCGGTCCTGGTAACTCCTCCTATGGGAGACCTACCGGCAGCACGTATTACCCAAATCAAACCGTTCAGTATTGTTGGTGTTGATTTTGCTGGCCCTCTTTAATAAAGGCTAACCGCCTGCGAGGCTCTAAAACTCTTAAGGCCTATATTTGTATTTTTGTTTGTTTTGCCACTAAGGCAGCACATATTGAACTTGTTTCGGATTTGTCGGCAGACGCGTTTCTTGCCGCTTTGCGACGATTTATAGCACGTCGAGGACGCTGTTCTCAAATATTTAGCGATTGCGGTACTAATTTTGTAGGTGCCTATCGTCAGCTTACGAGTTATCTGCATAGTGCAGTAACCTCAGAAAGGATAAAGTGGTCGTTTAATCCACCTAGCGCCCCTCACTTCGGTGGCTTGTGGGAAAGCGGTGTTAAGTCGGTAAAGACACACCTATCTCGCGTAATCGGCGAACAAAAACTTACCTTTGAGGAACTGTACACAGTTCTTACACAAATTGAATCTGTGCTAAATTCAAGGCCACTCTGCGCTTTGAGTTCGGATCCAAATGACTTGCGTTGCCTAACACCAGGTCATTTCCTAACTATGGAGCCTCTTTCTGCACCACCAGATGAGGACCATTTAACCAACGTTGTACCATTAAAAGCAGGTGGAAACTCCTGCAAAAACTCCACCAAGATTTTTGGGCTCGCTGGAGCCATGAGTACTACATACTCTGAACCAGAAGGTTAAATGGCACTCTAAGGTAGGTGTCCGACAAGTGGAAAAGGACACTATTGTCCTCGTCAAGGACGACCAGCTTTCTCCACTTCAATGGAAGTTTGGTCGTATTATTAATACTTTTCCCGGTGCGGACGGTATTATACGTGTCGCTGAAGTCAAAACGGCACATGGCACACTAAAACGACCTTTGGTCAAACTAGCGCCGCTACCGGTATTTTAATTTTATTTTATGTTTAGATGTATATACACATTTTTACATGTATAGTAGTATATTATTTTTACATATTTGCTTATTTACATATATATTTTTATTCTTTGCATAGTTGGTAATATCGCTCGCTGTAGTGCACCACCCTATCTTTCGTTACCTCCTTTCCTAGCAAGGTCAAATCCCATGTGATTTCCTTCACCCAACCTACTTCCTCCTTTTCAAAATTCTATGAATTTGGTGGGCGGTATGTTACGTCGTCATCGAACAATTCGGTATTTTGTGACAATAAATACTTTGTGCGTGCATCCTACAGTTTGAGTGAAACATTTTATATACCGGCAATAACAGTGCATAAAGTGACAGTCGTACTCGAGCCTTTAAAGAAGCAAGTCGCCTTCGAACCCTTGAAAAGGACGGTTGTGTTAGAGCTTTGAAAGCGAGACCGACACCATTTTCGTGCGTGTTTCTGGTTCTCCGTAAAAGCTTTTGTGCGTGAAAGTGTCTATTGCCCCCAGCGGCGCAGGACTTAAGGTATTTATACCCTTTTACTAAGTAGTTTGATGTAGTTTTTTTGTTTGTTATTACATAACCGCTCCACCATTATCGTTATTGCTATAAAAGCAATTGGTCCTTCATTATAATTTGCATATTTTTATCACACATTTATATCAACCTCCTTAACCCCAATCAATCAGTACTTCATACCTGAAAAATAATTTCAGTAAACGATATGTGGAAAAGCATGCAGATAATAGTGGTTATTATATTTTCAATGCGCTATTTAATAAATTTTTTATTGCTAAAAAAGAAGGGCAGTTAATCTGTTGCTTTCCTCGGTCGATATACACCTCTCGCCTTTCTACATCTGCAACCTCTAGATTCACCAGTCACAACAGGAGAGTCATTAGTCTTTCTCCTTGACTTCTCTAGAGTAGAGATTTGAATATTTTTGTGTAATAAGATTTTGATGTGCTTATTGTTCTAGTCTTAGTTGATTTACGATATTTGTTGATATCTAGTGAGTATTTACATAATTCAGTTTTTTGTATCCAGTTACATATTTGGTAATTACGGGTTTCTGTTATGAACGTGGGTGGCTGTACAAAATCAGATAACGAACTAGATTCGATGAAGAAAATTGTGGGGAAAGAAAATGGTGATTGTATTTTGAATAACGAATGCATTGTATGTCAGAAGTCGGTAAATTTAATAGCAGCTACAGATGTATAAAAAACAAGTTGAAAATGCAAGGCATTGTCGCAACGAACTTCCAAATGTAGACTTACTTTAAAACAATTTAAAGAAATTAAAATTATTATGTTGTAATAATTATAAGTATTCAGATAAAATACAAAAATTTATAAACAACAAAAGAGACATTTTAATATATTTTATTTTATTGAATAAATATTTTAAAAGCTATATATGTGTTTGTGTATGTATGTATGTATGTATGTATGTGTGTTTGTGTGTGTGTGTGTGTGTAAATAAGGGGGCATCATATTTCGATTCAGTTTTTTCAGAGGATTCTAAATATGTATCGCACATTAATTTTGGACCTATTTGAAATTTTAATTTTCCCGACGGAATATCGCGGGGGCACGGCGTCCCCGTGGCCCGATTTCAACTGACATCAAAACTTAAGCTCAGGACACCGAGCTGAATCGATTGATGTATCACACATTGATGTCCGACCATTAGAAAGGCCTCGGACGGACAGACGGACGACATATCGATTTCATAAACGAACGAAGTTCGTTGAAAATTGCTTAAAATGTGTCCTGATACGTGCTTAATATAATCAGGGCAGAATTAACCGAAATCAAAACAAATGTTGTATATTGAAGCCTTAATGATATTAAAAAAGTAGTGCTCATGTGGTTTTGTTATCATTCACGGGGGCGGCGTCTTAAAGGCAAGTAGGCTTGGCTTAGTTAATTGTTTAATAAACATAAGCAAAATCATTATAAGTTCCAAAATTACATAATATAAAAAGTGAAATTGAATGATTTAGCAGTTAGGATGGCTTCGGATGGCTTCATGGTTGCTGTGGAGCCAGAATTAAACTTGAACACTGATTAAGTGTCTGTATGCACCATTTAATGGGATGTTTAAGTCTTCGGCTTTCTTCGGAAAGCTTCGGAAGTTGCTTATGAGGCCCAGCGTGAACTTAAACAATGGTGATTAGGAAATATATACAGGTCGATGAGGTCCAAACATCTTCGGTGGTCTTCGGATCTCTGCGTTAGGATTTAGCAAGCTATGGCGAGCGCTGCTTGGAGAGGTGCTACTGGCTATGGAGAGCACTGCAGAGGAGAGGAGTCCCAGGCTATGGTGAGCACTAGGATGTCTTCTGCAGAATTCGAAATTATATTTATACAGTTCTGGTTGCTATCCTTCCTGTGTTGAAAAACGTTTATCAGTGCTTTAACCAATGAATTGCGTTGTCGATTTTTGATTGTGAACAAAGATTATCAAAATTTTATTAGAACAAAACTTAGTTGGAAATTTTGATTTGTTCTATTTCCAGCACGTGTACTCTGATATAGTCAAATTTACATTCGCAGTTCGTTCAGTGCTTGCTTGTGATGATAAGAGTTAACAGTATAAGATCCGTGGCGCTCTGAGTATCAGATAGGTTAGCGTGCGCTGCTGATCTTACGGTCCAGTTCGATTCGCGACACGGACCGCTTGAAAAATGTTAGGCAAGCATTTTTCACAAAAATACGTCCTCGTTCGGATAAGAGGGTAAAATATAAGTGCCGTATGTGAATGTTGTCACGCACGTTAGAAATCCCTACCATACTTGGAATAACAAGTGTTCGGCAAAATTTCCAGGTAAAAGAAAACTTGCTTCCTGTCCAACGAGATAATTCAATTGAAACACACACTCGCACTGATTACAACAACTAACAGGCTTATAAATCACGAATATACCTATTACTGGTGATGCCTAACCATTTCTCGGAACATCTCATATACATTCGTTTCTGCACGTGCAAGCTCCAAACCGGGAACGAAATATTAAAAGATAAACACATACCCAGGTATCTACCAAATACTCATGCATCGGCGCTAACACCGCTCGAATACCGTTCACCGTATTGTAGATGTCCATACCACGCATATGGTGCGTGTTTGGCATGTGCTGAAAGATGCCAACCACGCATATGATGCGTGCATGGCAGTGAAAGTGTTAAGGGTTGACACAATTTATAACGTCTGTCTATTTGAGACACATTTAATGTTACACTTAATTTGTAGATAAGGGTAAAAAAGGTATGTGAGCCCTGTATTTATAACTGTGCATACTTGATTAGAAAGTTTGGTAAACATATTATCGAGGCAACTTTTTGAACGAGTAGCAGATTTATTTATGTGATACAGACCATATGCTCCAAAGAAATCAATCAGATAAATAGCTTCCTTATTCTTGGTACCAAACTATACATCGAAATCTCCACATACAATTACATTACCCAGATTTAAGTCACCAATCGTCTTAAAAACCTTGTGAAAAGTATCACAGAATACCTTAAGGGTCTCTTTATTAGGTGATCTGTAGGTAGAAATGATTGTCAAGTTGTCAAGTTCAAATTATTAATATGCACTGCTGCCAGCTTTGAGTGAACCTCAATTGAGTGCTTATTAATAGATTCGAGTTTAATTGGATTAAAAACTCCATTATTAGGTATAGCAAAATTAGCACACCCCCCTCCCCCCCCCCCAGCATGTACAGCTCTGCAGTAGCTAGAGATAGGAAGTAAGTTGTTGATGCTACAATGCTGTAATTCTTCTTTACTTAAATTTACCTCATTTACACATAAAATGTCACATTTCATGTGATTGTCAATAAAAAATACCTCTAGATTATTAATTTTGTTAGAAAGGGATTGTGTATTTATCAAAAAAATATTTAAAATTAAGCCTTTTTTGGAATCTTTAATAATACCTTCAGAGTTATTTACTGAATGGTCAATTTTTTCTGAAAAATTCTACTACTGTTATATTTAAATTTAAAAGGTTTTACAATTATATTGTTACCCCCCATAGATTTTGACATAAAACTTTGTTTACATCTTCCTTATTTATGGTCAGTTTGAAACATTTATAGTTATTGAACTTGGTATTAAGCTCTTCAACACGAACAACTCCTATCTCATGTTTACCAAGATAGGTACGGATATTATCAACACTGCAAGAAGGATGCACTCTGGAAACAAAGATAAACCTTGGTTTTACCACTCCCTGGATTTCCGATTTATTATTGTTACCGTAAATTAAGGCGGGTTTCTTCACAATACTGCTAGATGTATTATGTTGATTATTAGTGCCCTAACCCTTAAGACCTGTATGACCATCAGAAATAGAAACAGGTTGTGAAATACCATCATTAGCATTTTTATCTTTGTCTGTGTCTATGGCTTCCTGTTTGTCTAAGTTTATGATGTTATGCATAATGGCATGCTGAGCTTTTTCAAGCGACAAAGGTTGTTGAACTTTGTTTACCTGCATTTACTGCAACTGGAATAGCCACATAGTCTTTGTTTATTTATTAGCATGAGTTTGTTATCGCCGTCCTGTTTTAACGGCCCAGATGTTCTATAGATTTTAAATTGTTTTCTTTATGAATTTGTAATCCAATTTTACCTTTGTATACTTCTACTTCGTTCTGTAGGTCATAAATCTTTTCCTTCAGAAAGGTCGTGTTTTCATACAATAATTTAATCTCATTTGTTAGAAATTCAACAAGTTCATTCTTCACATTCAGTATTTCAAACACGTCAGTTTGATCCCGAGAAGAAGCGGAAATAGACAAGCTCCTATCGTGTATTATAGGGCAACAAATTACGTTTATATCATCAAATATAATCGATTTCTTTTGTTCCGCACAGCTTCTATGGAAGACCGACTTACACGTTCTACATACCACACATTTATGGCCTCAGGAGGCCCGTCTATCACACACTTTACTGGATCATTTAGTGAAATCTTCAGTACACGACCCATCTTTCGCGGCAATTTTTCTGACGATTCTGACGATTGTAAATAGCGTTTAATAATTAAACTACCTATTACAATTTTTTATAAATTTCGATTCCCAAAAACTTACATTAAAGCCATTTAAATGAACACAATTTATAAGGATAGAAATTATAACTGAAAAAGTGCTTTGCTCATATGTAGATTCAGTCGATTTGGGCTGACAAATATAGCAGGATAAGTTGTTACCATAAGACCCTTATATTATAAAGTGAAATTAACGTTCCATTCATAGTGTACTCTAAACTACAAATGAAATCATTTCCTACCACTTCTTTTCTCGATTGCAGATCTCACCTAGCTGAATAAAAAATCGGAAACGAAATTAGATTTTGCAAGCTGCCTCGTTTTTTCAACTTCATACAATTTCAACTTTCAGGCTAACTATACAACTGTGGAGTGGCTTCAACGTCGGAAATCCATAGAAGTGGTTATTTAAAAACCAATACCCAATATAGTTTGAAAACTTTTATGTATATGAAATCGTCGACATTTACCACCTATTTGAAAATTTCCTGTTCCGCATTTTATAAACGCAAAAAAGTGAGATTAGAGTTACAAAATGCACCTAATGTAGCGGAAAGATTACATAAAAATCCGTTAGATCCAATACAGATATTTTACGTGACTGAATTTTCTATCTGATATCACGACATTTGATACGAAAATACTGCCGAATTCGTAACTTTAATACATATAACATAATCCCAATATTCTTCTAATGAGTTTCTTCTTTCATTTGAAGTGACAATAGAAGTTTGTACATTTTATAGTTTGAACAAACTAGGAAAGCACATCAAAATGGACAAGAAGTGTTACTAGAACAAAGTTATTGCCTTTTCACTGTGCCATAGCCAACAGTTCTCGCTCTTAACGCATCCTAAAAATAAGTAGTATTTATAGTTGATGCGTGACAAGAAGGATAAGCATGCACTCATCAGTTCTAAGTTTATTCCAATTTAACAACTGCCTATTCTTTAGAACCCTTGTTTAATTGATGCCCTTTATGAATTAGTTGGCAGTTCTTTGGGCATTTACTGTAGATTGAAATTATGGAAGAATTTACATCGACCTTGAACAGGAGACACCATCAACACAACTGATGGTATTATCGTAAAAGCTGCTATGAGGTTTTCTATATTCAAGTCGTGGGTGAAACGCTTTAAGTCTATATAGAGTAATAGTTAGTAGGCTCCTAAGACAAAAGGATAACACGTTGAGGGATGATATTTGTAAGATAATATAGTAATTGTATTTTAGAATATATTATTACGTTGTTGAACTACTAAAACGTGACTTGTAAATTTTTTATATAGGCTCTAACAATTCGAATTATTAGGTCGGAAAGCAAGTTCTTGCGGGTTTTAACCACCAAATTCGAATGCACATATAACAGCTCAAAAAAACTGTATTAATCAAAATAAAGAACATTGCAATCAACACACTTTTACCAACGAAGAAGAAGGTTAGTTATTTCGGTTGCGTAAATTTTGAAGTCCTGAAGGCGACGAACTCGTTGAATGCTGTTTCGGCATCTCTCTAGGTATTGAATATTTAATTGTTTATGTGGCTCCGTTAATCGTTGCCCCACCTGTATTTGGTACGGAAAGCCACCATTGTCTTTAAACAATCGTTGAAGCGACGTTAAATTTTAAGGACGCTTGTCGAAGACATCGCTTTAGTGACTCCAACACATAATCAAAAACACGTCCACGATTCTCGTTTGTGGACACAATTACTGCCCTACCAGACTTTCCCTTCCGTTGACACAATACACTACAAGTACAACAATATTTCATAACGATGGATAACATAACTGTGTTGCTTGGTGCTGCTTTCATAAACTGTTGGTGATGATGTTCCGTCTTTAACTTCAAAATTAGATCCACTTCGACAGCCATGTCCGTATGAACGAGCATAATACTCCGTGATGAAAATTTTCCGCCGTCGTTAGACCTCACAGCACAACATTCTTCAAACTTGTACGAACAAATACTTCTAACGCTCTAACATTTTTATTTTTATATATTGGTGATCGTAAATTTGTTACGGTTTCCCGCGTGTTTCATATTATTGCGGAACGTTTATTATAACATGATTACGCGGCAAATGTATCAAATACCAAAACGTTTACAAGTGATACACTGATCAAATTTACAATATAAGTGAAAGCAATGTACTCACTTAATTCGTTCCTTACAGTTTATCCCAGGGCCATCTCGTGTGGATCACATCACGCCATTGTTGAGTCCAAATTCTTATTCGTCCATCTTCTCTTGTTCGTTCGTAAGTAGGGCGAAAAGGATACAGGTAAAGGCACACGAAGATAAGGTAAAAGGGAACTTACATCCTAAAAAAGGGAAAAGACACACCACGACACAGGTAGCTGTTCTCAGCTTCAGGCCTCGTAGTCTAATGGCGTCGTATCACACCACGCGCACATGCGCCACTTACTCCGCGCCTGCGCGTTCTTTTGCGCAGATGCAACTGTCCGGAATGACGGAAATTAACAAGTTTATTTGAAAATATTTGCGAGAATTTATTTACATATTTAACAATGTACATTACCAAATTTGGAATGTAGCAAATTGTTAAACATTTCAAACCTACTCGCACTATTAGGGTTTTGTACCAATACTACAGTGGGCAATCAATAAACCAAATTAAGCTGTTTTTATTTTTATGTTTATTTAAAACTTATCTAAATTTGATTGTGAAAACTAAAAAATGAAGATATTGTCCCACATTGTACTGGTACATTAGTAAATACGTTGTCTATTACCGTGTTTAAAATTTTTTTCCCAGCAATTATTACACTGTCAAAAAGACCTGCAGTTTTTCGATAATCTATAAATCAATAGCTAATATTATAGCTAATCCCTATTAAAATAGAATTTTAGCTTTGGAAAGTTTGGAGAGCGGGGGAGGGGGGAAGTGGGGGCGGTCATTTTTGGCACATTTTGAGCTATATGATAAAGACTACCGGACCAAAAATTATAAAAAAAATATTTTAGAAGCCTTTTAGAATCCTCTTTCAAATGATACTTCACACGATATATTTATTAAAACTTTTTTTCTTTTGACCGAATTAACCCCCGCCATTTTAATCTAAAATTTTTTTTTCGTTTTTCTAACTGTCGATATATGTGCGCGCCACAAAAACCTAGCATTGTGCCAAATTTCAAATTCCTACGTCACATAGTTTCCGAGAAAAACTCTGTGACAGACGGGCGGACGGGCACGAGAGTGATCTTATAAAGGTTCCTTATACCTTATAAGGTACGGAACTCTAAAAAAATATTAAATAATCAATAAGTAATTGTAATTTCGACTCAGTTGGGTGCCCGGTCATACAGACTGGAACGATGGAGGTTTTCGCGGCTTGATACCTAACCGTTGTGGAAAAAGAGGTTGTAAAGATAAAAAAAATCTTTTTGAGATCATCCTTAACCACTAGCCGCTAGTTGGCACCCTTAGATTGGTTAGGCACAGATTCTAGATGGGTGACAAAGGCGATGCCACCAGACTGATGTCGTACGTGATGGATGTGCGAGAGGGTGTTTAACAATGTTGGTTGGCTAGAGAGTGGGCTAGTATCTGGTTCTTGATTCTACTGCATTTTGTCAGCTTTTCTATTTTTATTGTCTCTATAGGGTTTTATTGTTGACCCTACTGGATTGTTGTGCTATAATAAAAATTAATTAAGGCACTTAAATTTTTAACCATAAAATCTCACCATCAACGACTTCCCAACCTTCTTGACTAGAAGATGATGTGAAAGTGAGCAGATTCAGAAAATTACTTGCAATGACAGTTGAACCTGAGCAAATCTTATCACAACAAATGTTTAACGTCCACACGTCTTGTGCATGAAACAAGTTGAAAACTTTCAGGTCTTTCGTGAACAATAACGTGTTAACACGGACTTTTGAAAGATTAAAATGCTTTGTGACTCTATAAACCTGGTTTTAAAACCACTGAATTGTTTTCTACATGATGATGGGTACAAAATGTTGAACTTAGCCCTGTAATTGGATAATACTAGAAAACAACAAATCGCATGTTATTCTACATATGGGATCAATAAAGGTTCGAAAATCTTTCAAAATTTGCAACTAAGTATTCTTGGCCAATTTTTTCATTTTCTTTATGATGAAAATTTAAACCCTGCGAGATACTTAGAGTTATTTCAGAGAAACATATCAAACAGATTAATGGAGCATCCACTTGCTGCTGTGCAAAATATGTTCTTTCAGAATGATAGTGCTCCACCTTATAATGCTCAGATTATCGCAGATTTTTCAAATAGTGAGTATAACACAAACTGGATTGGAAATTGAGAATCAAAAAAGTGGTCGGCGAGGTCACCAGACTTGACTCCTCTTAATTTTTTTGTATGGGGCCATTTAAAAAGTCGTATGTACGAATATGTAGACGAATTACGACAAGCAGTCAAAGACGCCCTAAATAAAATCACTCCAACTATGATAAGACGGTCTTGTGAAGTTGTTTGTAGAAGGTGTCGGTTGTGTGTTCGACAAAATGCAGGGTTATTTGAACAATTTTTTTGAAATATTTAATGGGCTTAGTGTGTCTGATAATTGCTATTTTTTAATTGTTGTTAATTTTTAGTTATCTAAGTATGAACGACAAATATAAACTGCGTAAATAATATTTTGTATTGATTAGATTTAGGTTGTGAAGGGTATACAGACCTTTTTAGACTAGCTCAGAATAGAAAAGAATTTAGAGCTGCGTCAAACCGACTTTAAGTAAGTTCGCAAACAAAACAAAAAAAAAAATAAAAATCAGTTAACTAAATGTCACCAGGACATAACTCACAATTAGTTAGCGGTCTGGCATGTTGGTAGCGTTTCGTTGCTTAAGCCTTACCATAACATATAATTTAACACTTTTCCTTTTTGAAGCGGATAACCAGGTTATATTTCATTTCCTTATAAATGGTAATCATGTAAACATGTTAGATTTCTTTAACAACCATCAGGTTGCTAATATCTATGTAGAGTCAGCTGGATAGGAAAAAGATAGAAGGATATAGGAAGACCTAGACCAAACTATATTAGTCAAATTATTAGAAATTTAGGTTGTGAAGGGTATGTAGAGCTTTTTAGATTAGCACAGATTAGAAAAGAAGTTAGAGCTGCGTCAAACCGACCTTAAGTAAGGTCGAAAACAAAATGATGATGATGATTGATTAGATCTTAGTTTTAGCTAGCCTCTTAGTGCATAACTAAGTTAGTTTTGATTAATAGAAATTTGTTTTCAATTTTTTACATGTGCTATTATTTTCATTACCCTTGCAAATGAATTCTCTTTGTTTTAGAGCAATTGCTTCTTTTTGTCATAATGGAAATTAATGCCTACTACCACCAAAAAATAATTTCGTGATTTTTAATGTTTTTATTCAATCAAACATACCGATGTTATACCTTTTTGACTTTTTGTCAGTATTTTAAAAATGTAAAAATCCAATACGGCGGGTATTATAAAATAAAAAGTTAACATCGTCACGCAAAATCTAGATGTCTTAAATAAAAACTACGTACACGGTGTGAAGCGCAATGGTGAACTACCATAATATCAAAATTTTTGACACTTTATTTCAATTAGCACTGTAGCAATGAGCAAATAAAGTAATCGATAATTTTGATTTTTTCGCCTATATCTAATAACCTATAAAATATTTTTGAAATTTGAAAAACGATCTGAGACGGCCTTATTATTGTGCAACTTTCGTCCCATTTAACCAAGATCATTTCTCATACAGTTTCCAAAATCCCCCTTAAATTGTACACTCTGTATAAATTGGGAATATACCTACCCGCAGACTTTCTTCTGACACAACACTTCAATATATCGACTTCTCAAGCTACTATTTAAAGCGTGTATAGTAAATATATATATATATCTGTGTAATGGATTAGCTGGACTGTTTGAGTTCCAAAAACTGTAAGATCCAGATGCTCATCTTTCGTAAACACTAGCCCTATATTTTCAGCAATACTTTACGTAGCTCCTCTGTACACCGCTGTCAAGTAGGAACCGTGCCTCGCAACTTCCCTTATTACCAATACTGTTGACAATCATTGTTAGTAGTGGAATGATTTTTGTAAGTAGTCATGGTCATTACTATCACTGATTTATTTTTCACTTTCTTTTAGATAAGAAGAATTCATGGGACCCAAAATGGCGTGATGCGTTTTGGAACACACCGAAAATATTATCTATTTCGTACAAGACTTTGCTCCATGACCCGCAATCAAACAAAGACATGCACCTTTCTTCTTTTTTTTATAAAGTCTAAGTATTAGCCTCAATTCATCTGTCACTGCCATGTGAACCGTGGCAAAATATTCAACCGCCTCCTTTAATTTTTCTTGAAGAAGTGCCTTCTTACTAACTATGATGAAGTTTGGTAGTTGTGTGACATGGTGTTTATTAACATACTTTGACTGATTCTAGTGCGTAAACCCTTCACGAGCTATCTTAATAATCTCCTTCCCTTCAATTTCGCTTTCTAAAAACGGCATAAGGTTAGACAACTTGTCTGATTTTGTCTCTTTAGCTAAATAGCTTCTTTAGCACGCTTGCAACGTCCTTTTCGGTAAGCTGGATTCTACTAGAGGAAACAGCATGACCGCATACTTCTCTCTGTGATTCCAGTGTTCGCAGGTACGATTCTAAAGTGCCAAACATAACGCTCAACCGTTTGACTTTTGGATTCTGGTTATTGCTAATAGTTAGTATTAATAACTCACATACGTATACCCCAACCAAAATCTTTTCCTTTCCATATCTTTTTTTCAATGCACTAATCACTTTTTTGTTATTGTCGTCGGTTTGTGGATAACTTGACACAACTCTGTATACAGTTGAAACCCTTTGTAAGAGACTGCACCTGAAACTAAAACTTTCCTAAGACTGGTAAGTGAGGGTTTTTATGTATATTCTTATGCACAGAAACCCAACCGCTGTTTTAAATCGCCTTCAAATTTTTTGATCGTAGATATTGGGTATCTATGTAAAGCTCCTACTTTTTCGGTAGTCAAATTCATGTTTGCAGCTAACTGACCGCTTTCACTACCTAATACGCTTGCTGCAGTAGTAGCACTTCCTTTTTCAAAATAATTTTATGCCTTAATTCGAGCATTTCCATACGCTTCTCTGTACCTTCGATGACAAAAAACTTTTGCTTGAGCATCGTCATCCACAATCTAGTTCAGACATTAATTCTAAAATTTTTCCATCACGAGATCATCTAGCTTCCTAAAGCTTTCTTGCAAACCTTCCACCTTCACTTGCAAAACTATCTCTTTAATGGTTCCGTAGTTCAGCTGATCATTTGTTATATTTACCAACCATTTCACTTGAGATCTTCACGGTTTTTTGCTATTTTAACTTATCTATCTCTATACATGGTTAAACACAAACCTGAAATTGTATATCACGTCGGGATCACCAAAATGTAGTTAACCGTAGTTAACCTGTTGTAGGGTTTCCAAGTATGCTTCAACTAAACGCTAAATAAACTGCTGCGTATAATTCATCTATCTTTCCTAATATGAACAAGATATGGGTTTTTGTTTTCATTTTTGATAGAATACAATTATGAAAATCATATTCTATTATGTTTCTCGCCTTACTTTTACATGAAAACAATCTTGCTTTACTTTACCTGTATTGCAGTACATGCGTTTCAATAACGAGGAACAAAATTCCGTTAATAATATTCAATAAATTTGGACCATCAAATTTAACACAAGACCTAAAATCCATCTTTGGTATTAAAGTAAACATTAAAAAGAATTTATTAAAAATATTTATGTTACACATAATATATACCATGTACAAAAACCCAAAACGTATTATATACCTAAAAACGACTTCATAAAGTACAATTTGAAATTGAAATCAAGTACAAACATTTCAAAATTCATCTATAGGATAACTATTAGCAGCGACTTCTTCGTAATCTCTTTCTAAAGCAGCAGTATCTTCACGAGCTTCTGAAAACTCTCCTTCTTCCATACCTTCTCCAACGTACCAATGTACAAATGCACGCTTGGAAAACATCAAATCAAATTTACGATCAAGGCGTTCCCAAGCTTCTGAAATCGCTGTTGTGTTTGACAACATACAGACTGCTCTTTGAACTCTAGCAAGATCGCCTCCTGGGACAGCTGTTGGAGGTTGGTAGTTTATCCCAACTTTAAAACCTGTCGGGCACCAGTCCACAAATCGAATATTAGATTTGCTTTTGATAACATTAATGGCAGCGTTTACATCTTTAGGAACGACATCCCCGCGATACAGCAAACAACACGCCATATACTTTCCGTGTTGCGTGTTACATTTAACCATTTGATTTGAAGGTTCAAAGCATGAAGTTGTAATTTGCCTAACAGACAGTTGCTCATGATATGCTTTCTGTACAGTAACAACAGGCGCGTATGTAACCAAGGGAAAATGAATTCGCGGATAAGGCACTAAATTAGTTTGAAATTCTGCTAAGTCCACGTTCAATGCTCCTTCAAAACGTAGAGAAGCTGTTATCGAAGAAACAATTTGACCAATAATTCTATTCAAGTTTGTATAGGTGGGTCGTTCAATTCCTAATTTGCACCTACAAATATCATAAATAGCCTCGTTATCTAACATGAAAGCGCAGTCAGAGTTCTCAATAGTAGTATGAGTAGTTAGTATGGCATTGTATGGTTCAACAACAGATGTAGAAACTTGTGGAGCTGGATAAATGGCTATTTCTAATTTTGATTTTTTGGCATATTCAATAGAAAGTCGGTTCATCAGTAAAGAAGTGAATCCTGCTCCAGTTCCACCTCCAAATGAATGAAAAACGAGGAAGCCTTCTAAACCGCAGCACGATTCCGTTATTTTTCTTATTCTGTTCAAGATAGTATCGATTAGCTCTTTACCAATTGTATAGTGACCTCGAGCATAATTATTTGCTGCGTCCTCTTTACCGCTTACTAGTTGTTCAGGATGGAATAGACTACGATAAGTTCCTGTGCGCACTTCATCAATAACTGTTGGTTCTAAGTCTACGTAGATTGCTCTCGGTACAAGCCTGCCAACGGAAGATTCATGAAAAAATGTTCTATAACCTGATTCAAATGCTAAGTTTGAATCGATAACCATGTCACCATCTGGTTTAATTCCATGCTCTAAACAGTACAGCTCCCAGCAGGCATTTCCAATTTGTACTCCAGCTTGACCAACATGTAATGATACCACTTCACGCTGCAATATATAAATTAGCAATATGAGATTATAAAAAATGTTAATACGTACCACCATTGTAACCTATAGGTAAATAAGCAACACTGAAAAATTTATATAAAACTAAAATATTTTAATACAATGACTAATTTTAAGGGACTCCGCCAAAATGCGACGTTTAGACAAAAAGAATTTAAAAAACAATTGTTATTGCATGACGCAAGGAATAACTTGATTTTTATTGTGTTATTTTAGTGCTTTGCATTATTGGTTGCAAACGCCTGAAATTCATTGTAAACGGACCTGCACCTTAAATAAGTTCTAGAATACTAGAACGGAAAGAATAGCTTGCGTGTTTAGCTATAAAATCGAACTATATGTTTAACTTTAGTGAATAACCAGACTAAGACAGGTTCCCGCAAGAGGGCAGCAGCTCTTTCGGTACTTAGAGTGGAAAAAACCATAGATGTCTGTATGACATTCTAAAACACACTGCTTCGATGTGGAAGGCAACGGAAACCATCACATTACCTCTCAAGTACACAGACTACTAGAATTGTTTTTAAATATTGGCATCCTCTGTGATAAAAGATCACGGAGTTAAAACACTTCCCAATTTAGAATCTCCGGGGGGACCGGCAAGTTTAAAAGACGAGTCGAGAACATTTTGTAAGTCGGAGTGTGGAATCCTTGAAACCTGAAACAAGTAAGTAAACTAGAGAATTTAAAAATTGAAATGAATAGGTAGCATTAGACATCGTAGGGATTTGCAAAGTTCGGTGGTCAGAGGTAGGAGATTTTTGGAGTTGCGGTTTTATGGTAATTCATTCAGGGACGGAGGAAAGAAGTACGGATATAGGAACAATTATGAGGAAAAAGGTAGGACGTTAGGTAAAAAATTACTTGTAAAAAAACGAAATGGTTCGTAAAAAGCCTGCAAATTTAATAATTACAGAATATTTTAATGCAGTGGTGGGTGAGAGTAGGGTAGGAGCGGTAGTAGGTTTGTTTGAATTAGGAACGAGAAACGACAGATGAAATAGATTGGTAGAATTTTGTGACAGAAACTATTTAACCATCACAAATACATTATTTCAACATCATGCTAGAAGACGATGCACGTGCCAGGAGTCATAAGGAGATATCAAATACATTACATTCTTGTTAGACAACGGTTTAGGAATCAAGTAAAAGACTGTAGAAGCTACCCGGAACAGATATAGACACTGGCCAAAACACAGAATTATGAAATTCAAAAATTTGATAAAGGAACAAAAAGTGGCAGTTTGGCCTTGCCATAGTAAAAGATAAACATACAAAAGATTTCAGAAAAAGTCGAAAGAATTGTTGAAAGACATCGGGACATTTTCTGGTCCATACAAGTAGAATCAGAATAGAATAACATTAAATACATCTTAAACATTGCTACCAGAGATGTTCTATAGTTTAAACATAAATAGAATAGAAAATTGTGGGTGACAAAGTAAAATGTAATAGGGCACGATAGAAGACATCATTATAGAGGAAAATGTAGAGAAAGTGGATAGACGACAAAAATACATAGGAATTTATACGTAGGACAGGAACTAGAAGAACTAGAAGGAGAAACATACACCGATAATATGTAAGGATGTCTTATACCTAGAGACGAGTTTGAACTAGCAATAAAGAGCCTGAAAAATGATAAGGCGTCAGGTACAGATAAAGTGCAAGCAGTAACTCTAAAAGCTGCTGACAGTAGCAGAAGTTCTGTTTCAACTTGTCAGGTATATTGTTATGTGTGTGTGTATATGAGGTGGGAAGAGGTGTTGCGTGCGTGCGTGAGTGCGTGCGTGCGTACATGCGTGCGTACGTGCGTTAGTGCGTGCGTGCGTGAGTGCGTGCATGCGTGCGTGAGTGCGTGCGTGCGTGCGTGCGTACGTGCGTGCGTGCGTGCGTGCGTTCGTGCGTTCGTGCGTATGTGGGACAGGCGAATACCCATAGTCGCAATACTACTATAATAGAAAGATTTGGCTAGATTTGAAAATTTTCAAACAATAAGCACACGTATGAAAAATATTAACTAAAATTGTACAAAAACGGATGGAAAACGGGCTGAAGAAATACTAGGAGGAGCTCAATTTGGGTTTACGATAAACAGGGGTACACAGGAGGCCACTGTAGCCTTAAGAGTGATAATGAAGAAAACAATAGAAAATGGATATATATATATATATATATATATATATATATAGCTATAATATTGCCGTACTCTGATGTATTAAACGTTCGGTTACCTGCTGCTCGCTACCGCTGTGTTTCTAAATAACCAAGTATAAATATTAGATTTTACACAATTCGTTTTATATACTGGGACTAGCTCATTTTAACCCCACAGATAGTGCACGACGATACGATAACAGAGTAGTTTTTGCCCGCCTTTTCTCTAACACTTCCCACTTGAATGAGGTAAACAAAATTAACCAAAATTTATATAATAACCAAAATATGTACAACTTGTAGCTCCACAACCTATATAATATTATTCGTTATTTAAGAAAACCCCTGAATCAAAGTAACAATATAAATCAGTTTGTCTCCAAATTATGACTCCCTTAAACCAATTTAAAGCCAACAAACATAACCCTGTATATTACTGGAAGTACGTTGAACGTTCAATGGCCTTCTTTCCCTTTTACGTAATTTCTACATATCAACCAAAAATTTTTGATGACCCTTTACATAAATATCTCAGTACATGCAAAATTTAAATGTTCAAAAGAAATTAATGCCTTTTGCTATTAATGAATTTTATCTCTGATCTGTTGTTTTTCCCTGTTGAACTCCTGGTTGTGAATGCGCGTCTCTGCATGCACTCCAATGCTTAGAACAGCCGCTGCATGCTGTTGACCAGTACCCTTGGATTGTTTTCAGTTAGATTTTCTTGTTGATTTTGTTTGGTAGTTGTTAATTGAATCGCGTAGTACAGCTTGGTTAAACGCCCAGTTTAACACTCAATCCTTTACTTAGTTGAATTCTTAACGAATTTCTTAGTTCTATTCTTAATTCGATTCTGAGTTCAATTTTTAGTTCAATCCTTAATTCAATCCTTAGTTCAACTCTTAGTTCGGTCCTTTTATTGATTAAAGTTGTTTGTGAATTTTATACAGTGTGTACGATATTTGCTTTTTGTATAATTGGCGAATTGCATACTCTTTATGATAAAAATGTTTAATTGTCTAGACTTTGGTGTCGTTTACGTGGAGTGTACAACCCTTGTGACCCCATATACCCCTAAATAATCCTATTATCATAGCAATATATATATATATATATATATATATATATATATATATAGTTGTAGAATTATAGGTTAAATAGGTCCAGATAATAAAATTTCAACCACTGTGTATATAGAAAATAGGAGCAATTTATTTACGCGCCAAATTAATCAGTTTAGATAGTGAAAACGAACGGTTATTAATATATTTTGTAATTCTAAACTAGAATGTTAAAATTGCATAAAGAGACGCTTTAGAAGCTTTAGAATACATAAATGCTCAAGGATACGCAAATTAATTGTAATAATTTTAAATCAAGCGCATGGGATAGGAAACGGAGCTTTCAAGTATAGAAAATCAATAATATAAACGCAAATATTTCCATTTGCATAAACGAAAACGTTCGTTTCACAAATACCAAGAATGGGTTAAACTCAGAATTGTTATTTTAAACGGACGGTTGCTTCGACGAAACACCTGTTAGGTAAAATGTCGGGTTCTGGAAACTTAAACGAACGTTAGCACAAAATTCTATAAAAGTTTGTTTGTAACGGTCAATGTATAAGCTGCTAAAATAACAAGTGCCTTGAAGACTGAGTGAAATGAACGATCTATAATGTAGAACAGAAACAGAAGCGTATAAGAAAGCGTTGGCTACAAGTCACGTCTAAAATACAAGGAAAAATGTGAAGGCCAACAACAATATCGATTTTCTGTAGCTTAAGAGGGGTTCTAAAAAGAGAAAATAAATATGCGTAGAACGGAGAAAGGTAGCTAGGAGGTAAAACGTTATAACGAGGCAAAGCAGTATCATTGGTAGAAGGATAGCAGTTTTTGAGAAGCTCGCTTACGTTGAGGGTATCGAACGAATTTCTAGATAACAGCACGATAAACGGGGAATTTGTCAGCCGTTGGAGTTCGTTACAATAAAATTTTTAAAAATCGGTTTAAAAAATAAGCTTTTCAATGGAAATAAGTTCCGTGGGGGGTATTGAAAAGCATATAAACACTATGAGAAAGATATTAAAGCTCTCTTATATCTCTTATATTTTATATCTGATATCGCGCTTAGATCTCTAACGCAATTGTTTGTACGGGATTTTAAGTTGTATTAATTATCGTTTATTCGGTACATCCTAATTTTAAAGTATGTAAAAGAGTTTGTAAGGGATCAATAAAAGTATTAAGAATAATTTGCACGAGTGATTGCTAAAGTTACAAGAAGTGCCGTTACTTCAAGATACAATTGAATGATAGGATGGTACTTGGTATGGAATGTTAAGTTTGGACAAGACGAGTAACCGGGTAAAATAAAAGGTGGTTGCCGAGAGTTGGAAAGTGAGGATCAGTTGGATCCAGACATAATCGTTAAGTATATGGACACAACGACGAGGGTTTCTGGTACACATCTCCTGAGGTAACAATGGACGAAGCCTACTCCAGGTAAAGAAAATTAATTTCCTGCTTTTTGCTTAAACATTTGTGCTGCTATTTTTGTGTTTGAGTGTTTTGACTTGTTGGGGGGTGTATTTATTACCATAAAAACTCATTTAAGGGGGTATATGTACAGGACAATTAATATTGATTAGTTAAAAATATTTATTGATGGTATAAAAATGTTGATTGGTGATATAAAATGTTGCTGTAAATAGTAAACGGGTCTTTAGAGTTAATTTTAATAAAAATGAGAAGTTTAACAGCATTTTGAGGAACTGGGTTATAATGAGCTCAAAATAGACCAGAATAAAGTCAATCTAGGCTTGCATGACGGGCCCATCTACTCGTCTTAAAGAAATTTGTTGAAATAATTTAAGTCATAAAAATTTTTTAACATTTAAAGATTGAGATGGTAACAGTTTTATCAAACTGGATGTACCAATGTGTAAATATCTTCTTAATAATGGAAACTTGTTAACATGTGGAAATAAAAAGGTTGTATGTTTTGTTGCATTATTTGAGTGGTAATTTCATTTGACTGTGTTTGTGAGAAAGGAAAGTACTTAAGATGGTAGGAATTCTAGAAGAAGCCGATTGCTGAGCTAGCCAGAGTGTGCCTAAATAAAAAGGCGTTTTAAAAGGTAGTGTAAGAAATTTTTTTAATTTTTTTTTCAGAAAATTTTATGTTGGCACAAGCGTGGGTGAGATTTTGAAACTTCCACGGCAATTATATGACGGCCCAACGATGGGGCTCGATGTAAGAGCTTAATCCCAAACAATCCACGGCAGATCCACGGTAGATGATTCTAGGAAAAGTGTTGCCCTAATAATTTTGCTAGTTTAGTTTAAAATGAAACCACTAGATTCAGGCATCAAACTTATAATGACACAAAATATTCTTTAACAAACAATCGTGTAAAAAACAACTACTATATCCACAACAACTTCTTTTCTAACAAACAATATCTTACGTCTAGGAGAAATAATTTTCTTTCAACACAAACTTTAAAGATAGTGTACAAAACCGCCACAAAGGTTTTGATTTACGTACAAAATAATAAATCTAACATAAAAATAATTATAACTACTGTACAGTCACTCGCTTATAATAAAACAGAGTTCAAATCTCTCTTTTTTAATTAGCATCTTCATTCATAAATCATTCCCTGTTAGGTTAGCATTTCCTAAATTTTAAGCTAAAGTAAGTAAAATTGCTTCAACGCGAGTTTTTTAATTGTGACTCAAAAATGAACGCTTAATCACTATGTGCACTAAACGTGGAAGTAAATTTTAGAACCACAGTTTGTAATTTATTGTGCCATAACCAAGAGTAAAAAGAAAACTAAAGCACTGGTGTGGTTATTAACCAAAAACAAAAGAATTAACTCGGTTTCATAGCAAGCATAAAAATGAGTAGAGTATTCGTACCTTAAGTCCGTATCTCTGGTACCATCGTAGCAGATCTGAAAATGCGTACTTACAATTGTTTACGTAAATTTTAGATACTTCAGAAATAATTTCAGAGAACTTGACTAACTTTGATTTATAACAACTGAAGTAAAGTATTTCCTCTTTATGAGAGATGTGCGATGCTTGAATAAGTAGTCATTTCAATTTTTAAAGGTAGTCGATCTTGTAAATAATTACTTAAATTACTCGAAATAAAGCAGAAGTAAAATTATGTAGTTACAACTTAATATTTAGATGCAGAAATAAATCGATTGCATCCCTCCCAGGAAAAATAAAAGGTCGGGGTAGGAAGCAGAAACAACGGAATAGGCAGTATACTAATAATACGAAGCAAAAGAAAATTCGTTTCAGAAAACCCATAGAAAACCAAAGACAGAAAAAAAGATTAATTTATATCTGGCTCACAAGCCCAACATACACTAATAGGATGAACAAAAAATATTCGCTTTAGAATACTACAAGAAAACCCAAAAACCTAAGAAAAAATTATATCCGGCTTGAAGGACCGGTAGACCGAACCAAGTCAAGAAGTGTAAAAGCATATAGGAAGAGGGAAAGGTATCGGGTAGCAATTACAGAGGACAAATATGGAATTGTCTAACACTGCATAAATCGTCGGAAAACGGATATCTCTAGTAAAGAAATAGTAAAGCTTTCAACCTCAAAAAAAAGAAATTGGTTTCTCACAAAAAACAAAAAGTAAGAAAAAGAACGAAGAGTAAAACCAATTGTCCAAGCCAACACGAGACAGTCACTGTCAAGCCTCAAACTATGCAAGAGAACGACGAGAATGCTGGATATATAAGTGAAGGTGCTTCAAGCTGTAATAAAAAAAATCGTATTAAAGAACACGGGCAAAAATCATTTATTATATATTTAGAAAAACCTCTGAAACTATAACCTAGAATAATTGTAAGTTAATGAATATTTTTAATTAATTGCATGAACTGATAAACCTGCCCACAGTACATTCTTGTGATTACGTTAAGAATTTAGATAGTAATTTTGTGATATTCTTGATTAGTGCCTTTTGTATAACAATATTTATATGTACTTGTAATGAAAACATAATCGCACAATAATATTATATTGGTTCTTTTCACAACTATTGTTTCTTCATAAAATAAAATTAAAGGAGGTATGATCACATTAAACTTCTAAACAGATAATATGTGATCATCTGTTACGCTTTCATACTTATAGGGTTTTTAAAATCTTGCTTTAAACAATGAACTTTAAAAGAATAACTCATACGGTAACTTAACTTTCATGTATTTTCAAAACTTCAGAAATTTATAGCTTTTTCTTATTTAGGTTGTCTTACAGATCTGTTGAAGATGATATGCATTTCATAAAATTTATTAGCTACAATTGCTCAACACGGTTAATTTATATTTTAGGTACAAACAAAATTACGTCGTATCGATATTAAACTTTAAAGCATACTATAAACAAATGGGTCAAGGTTGCAGCAGCTAATTTGACAATAACAACTATACAAATGTTAGAAATTTTTAAATATTCAAACTATCAATTTTTGGTAACAAGAATTTCTTGTTTCATAATTAAACTAATAATACGAACGTAGTACAGCTATTGTAAATAATTCCAACACAGTATTCCAAAACAAAAGCTAGATCAGAAACCAGATTTTTATCGCAGCGACGACAGCGAGCAGAACCTGTCCTTCGAACAACAGCCAAAGCATATGTTTGAACGTGCAAAAAAAAATAAAAATAAGGGTCTTGAATACTTCCACGTGTCATGTAATTATAACGTCCAAAAGCTTGTACTGAATACTATTATAGATACATAGATTCAGATTTCCACATAGTGAAACGCAGTTTGATTTAACAGAAATTATTACAGTTTACTTTGTTACACATAACTTAGGTTACAAATATACAGGTTGCACTGGAAATCAAAAGAATTAGTTTTTTATAGTTTCTAAAAATAACATCAATTTATTGAGACAGTTTACCATAATACGAGGATTAGGCCATCACCAAAGTTAAACTGAGAAGCGTCCTACACGCAACACGTCGATTATTATCAGAGAACACTTTGTTCTTGCATATTGTGGTGTGAAAGTGGAGCAATCAAAACAGAAATATGCAAAGCAAAATGATGCTAGTATGCGCACAACTTTGAACGGTTCACATACTTATCAGATGATAACTATAATACGACGACAATATATGATTTTAACGGGCGCTAACATAAATATTAACCAAGGTGAAAGCATTCAATTATTAATAAAAAATAAATATGCTTGTTTATGATTATACAGGAATTTGATGTGCATAAGTGAACAAAATTAAAGCAAATAAGATGTGTATCATTTTTGAATGTAAGCAAATCACTTTGATATAAGTAGTACACAAAATTCCGATTACGACATTAGGCAACTTAAAGCGAGTAAACTTGAACAGGATTTTATCTCTGTTATAATGTGAAGGTTATAGCTTCGGTTTTGTTTTAATAAATTACATTGTAATTACCTAGAGGCGTAATTAATATTCAGGTAATTTAATATTTAAGTTGGTAAACCTTTCTTTCAGCTAGCTGTTTTCAAGTAGGTATATCAGTGTCCTTTTTATAGCGTTTTTGTTAGATTGGTTTTAGGAATAGTATAATTTATTAGTTCTCATGTTAATTTTTGGCCAGAATCAGTTTCCTGATTTCTGCTTTTGGCATTATCTTGTTAATCTATATAGAGTTTTTCCCTAAAAATCTCCGTATTGCGATAGTAAGTGGCGTCCAATTAAATTCCCGATAGAATTCCCGGTAGAATACCGGCTAGATTTTCTGGGGTCAAAACTGTACGTAACAGCTTAAAAAATTAATTAGTTTATGATAGAGTAGGAGGCAGTTGTTAGCTTTTAAAATTCCCACATTAAATTTTTCTAGGTGACAGTCAACTTAAATATGGCACAATGCTTACCCGAAACATCTTTCGTCTTCAGCGCTTCAAATGAGTGATTAAGTAGGGATATCCAGTGCATAGCAATGTGAGTTGGCACAATACGGTTGTAAATTAATGCAAACAAGCGCAACGATCTCAATGAGTTGGAAATCTTGAAATTTAGGATTAGGAAGGCGCACGCAGTCATCTGCGGAGAAGTGCCGACAATCTCCGCCACGATAGCAATAGACGATAGGAAGGTGATTTGGCACGCCGCGGATGATATCCGCGACGTGACGAATTAACTTATAGGAATTGTTCGGGTGTTGCGGCTAAGCTCAGGTGGTTCTGGGAGAGCTAGCTTTGTCGGGGGATTTCCAGCGGAGATTTTGGCTGTTTCAGATCAACAGGGTCTCCGGAGCCAGGAGGTGGTGATGCTGTGGAAGCTATCGTATGCTAAAAATATAAATTAAATATAAATATATAAATAAATAAATATCTAAATAAGCATAAACATGTAACAGTCCGTAAATTAGCAAAATATCACCCAAATTATCAGTTGCATTCGCTTAAGCATTATGACGGCTAGCTCCATTACACACAAAATGTGCTCGTTAAATTATTACAAAATCTTCTTATTAATGCAAATCAATGTTTATGCGAGTACAGCCGCCACAATTTTATTCTTACCTCGTGTATAAATTTCTCCAGCATCTGAAGATCTGGTCGTCTGCATACATCTATTTGTATCTTATTTCTAAGGGGAAAAAAATATGCATTGTTAAAGTGCTGGTGGGTATGCACTAAAGGTCCTGGGGGAGTCACAATCACTATCACTTTTAAGTCCTGGGGAGATGAGCGGATTCACTCTGTTTTATTTTCTTTGTTTACTTAATTGATTTAATTTAGTTAGGGTTTTTAATTTAATTGTTATTATTTATTTGTTATCATTTATTCCCAATTTTGAGTGCGTATAAGGGGAGACAGTGGTTCAATGATTGTTTTAGTGGTGTAGGGGTTCGTAGTGCATATTAGACCTTTGGTTTTTTTTTTATTTGTGCTCAAATGTCATATCATGCCGTCAAATTCAAAAAAATTTTCAATCCTCCCCCACCCCCTCAACCTCCGATTTACGCGTGGTTATCACCGTCCAATTTCGCGACCCTTCCCGTAAATTTTTTGAAGGCTGTCCAGAACGTCTTCTGGTTAGCCACTTCTCCGACTTCCTCTAGGTTCTTTGGCCATGCTAGTCCTACAATAGCTAACCTCCCATCAGCTCACCCTCGATTTGCCACCTCGAGCGGGCAGTCGAAGAGCACGCGCTCTGCGCTTTCTGCGCTCTCACTGCATTCGCAGCGGTCGTTATCGGTTAAACCGAATCTTTGCAAATACGCTTTCTAGGCGCCGTGCCCTGTTATTAGCTGCACCATTTTTTGGTCGAGCTTCACATCGATCTTATCTTAAGCTATGAATTTATGTGTCAATCTGCCCGTGACAGCGTTGTTCCACCTCTCTTCCCATTGTCGTATTGATCTTTCTCGCAGCTTTCTTTTAATCAGAGACCTCGGTGTCGACGAGTGTGATATCCGTAAGTCACCCGTCGCGGCTTCTTTAGCTAATTCATCAGCCCTATCATTTCCTACGTTACCATTGTGCAATCTAACCCAGCAGAACTTTAAATGTCAAAACCGAAGCGCCGTATGTGCTACTCTACAGACGTCCGCCTGGAGGTCTGTCGAGGTGTTCATATTGGTTAGGGCCGTCAGCGCTGATTTACTATCGCTGATGATGTAATACACGTTTCTATCCGTGTGATTTATCTCATAATCAATAGCTTCCCGTATAGTAACCAATTCACACTGAAAGATAGTGCTCCAGTTCGCGAGTTTGATCTGAAACCAAAACACTTCCTTTTGCTCATTATATAAAACAAGCGCCGCGCCTGCTTGCCCATCTACCATACGCGAACCGTCCGTGTAAATCCGTGTAAATCCTGACCTTTGATAAATTCAATACCTCTAACAACGGCCGGGTGCCCTAACTTTGACACGACGATTTTTCTCTCAGCTTCCCTATTTGCAAGATTCATACTCTCTATAATTTCCTATCCTTTCCTTATATTAACCAATCTTCTATCTCTGATCTCCCTAACAACATATTCGATAGATAGAGTCCTACTGATCACCAGGGCCGCCTCCGTGGAGGTGGTCCTGTATTCGACCTCGCCGCCTTGACCGCGGTTATGCGTTGTACGCTCGTCAGCTGTCCAGTTTCCCTTACTTTACAACCTTCCGCCCCAACAGGTGCTGCGTACAGGAATCCGTGCTCTATTTCTAGGGCGTAAACTGCCCTAAGCGATTCGAACCTGAAACCCCAATTTATTTCCGCCACCGCCATCATTTTATTTGATATTTTTCTGCACTTACTTTTTACGTATGCGCGTTTTCCAATTTAATTTATTGTCGATCTTGACTCTGAGGTATTTGATAGCATCCTTAAACGGGATTTTTGCCTTTCTTAACTCTAGCCTAGGAGGTCGCTGTCCAGGCTTTGTCCCGAAATAAAGCGCCTCTGATTTCAACGTGTTAAATTTTAACTTTGCCTGCTGCAACCATTCGTGTAATTTATTAAGCGCCTCGTTCGGCTTTGTGCGCATATTCATTAGTAATCGCGATCTGACAATTAAAAGTGTATCATACGCAAACCCAGCTATTGAGCATCCCGTGGGCAACCTTACCCCAAAAATGCTCTTACACAATAACTTCCAAAATGTGGGACCAGAGCATGACAGGGGTCATGCTCTTTCATCCTCTTTCCACCTCGCACGACAAAACTTCACCAGGAATTTCAACCTGTGCCAATCGCCCCAAGAAATAGCTCTTAACCATAGACATCAAGTTTTACGGACAACCCCTACTTTTCAATTCACAAACTATCAATGGCCACCAGGCAGCATCATATGCTCCTGAAATGTCCAAAGCAATACTCCTTTGCATCTATCGCATGCTTAATTTCTTCGACAACAAACTCTATGTGTCGCTAGTCAACTTTCCCTCCATAAAACCGAACTGTCGGTTATTAATACCGCCGTTAAGTACTCAACTCAAAGAAAAATAAAAAAGTAATAACGTAGCATTACATGTGATTTTCCAATGCTCCACCCGAAGGTACTACATTGGCCAGGAAGCGAGTTTTTTTACCTGGAAAATTTTGAATTTTGCCGAATCCTTGCTGTTCCAAGCAAGATAGGGATCTTTAACGTGCGTGACAACACTCACACACGGGACCTCCATTTTACCTCTCATCCGAACGAGGGTGTATTTTTGCGAAAAATGCTCGCCTAACATTTTTCAAGCGGACCGTGTCAGGATTCGAACCCGGAACCTTGAGCGTAGTATTCACACATACCAACTACACCACGGCGCCGCCTTGTAGTTTTATACCGTGTAATAAGCAGCAAACGCATTATTACAAAGGAGTTTTTATTTTTGCGTACAGTCGTTCGTAGTCTATGCAATGCGGGATGGGAGTAGTACAAGAAAGCCCAAACGATAAGAAATTCAAATTAATAATTTTAATCGACAAACCGTATTTCAACTTCAACATATACAAGTTTGGTAGGTAAGGAAAGGTCGCTAGAATCGCAGGTCTTTAGGTATAGGTGATTCAGGAGTCAGGTTAATGAACGGTTTTCTAATATTATTACTAAGAACTTCTGAAATACAACGACAAGGTATAAGTAAAACTACTATATCAACACCACCTGTACTTTGCATCCTTCTTCCTGCTTTATTTTCAAGAGTTAATAAATTTATGAGAACAGAATGTTAGCTTCAACAAAAGTGCTGATATTCTTCTTTATAGGTGATATAATTGAAAATACGGAAACATAGGACAATAATTATTTCGGGGGGCTTAAACTGTAGTTACGCTACTACATATGCTATATGACGAGTCAACAGATATTTATCACAACATTAAGTTTTTAATGAATAGCGTGAAATCCGATTATATTGTTTAGTCATTTCATTTAAAATTGTTAACATTATGAATGACTTTTTTATATTGTAGGTGGAAACCATTGGAGATGCTTACTGCGTTGCAGGTGGACTTCACACAGACAGTAATACTCATGCTTTACAAATCGCTTGGATGGCTTTAAAAATGATAAATACATGTTCACGTCATCAAACGCATCAAGGACAACCTATAAAGGTGAGTTGATCTCTTTTGAGTGACCATGTTTCAAAACTCCAAATTTAATTCCTTATTCTGTTGGACTGATTTGTGTGATTTATCTTTACCATTGTGAAAAACGTTGTCTAGAATGTAGTTTATATTAAAAACATTTCAATGCGCACTAAGTGACTGTCTACATTCAGCGTTTACCACGTCATGCTGTATTAGTCAAAAGTGGGCTAGATCTAGTAAGGAAGATAATAAAAATAATGAAAATCTTTCGCTTGCAGACTGAAAGTCCACTATCCCTTGAAGTTTTACTTCCATCTGAGTATTTACTACACGGATAGTAATCAAACGACGCGGTATCTAAAATCGAATTGGTGTTTTTAGTTTTTCTTGGTTGCTCAATCAAAATCGTGCCGGTGTGTAACATG
>JARFIW010000984.1:600000-1030000 GCA_036346225.1 Platerodrilus igneus | reverse complement strand
AAAATGTAAATATTGTGTAAACTATTGTGCTTTGTGTTAAATCTTCGTTTTAAGCAAAACTAATTATTAATTTAAGGTTGATTATTCTAAATTTAAAGTTTATTATCGTAAATTTGAATTTAAAAAGGTTGTGTAATTTTTTATATATTGCACAGGCAAGTATAAGCACCTACTGGTTTATTTTTTGAATACAATTTTTGTTTAAATTGAATATTAATGGAGCATATTTATTATTTATCTGGGAAAACGTAATTTATAGAAATGTATAATTTTTTAAGCTAATATACAGGGTGTTACATAATTGAATCTCAATAATGAAAGGGGTTAATCTTTTGTCGATTTTCAGACAAACGTTCATATAAGTATAGGTCCGTTTTTGCTTTATTTTTTGTGTAGAGGCTGTTAAAGTTTTTGAAAATGTTTTTTTTAATAATTCGAAATTACATTAGATATTTTAACAAACCTGGTGAGTGTAGACACGCGTTTCATGTAAAAAAAATATTTTTAATTGTAACCCGTTGTGCCAATTAGTATGACCCTGAATATTAAAAATGAAAAATATGATACGCCACTGCTTTGTTCACAAACAAAAATTATTTTCCTAATGGTGCTTTATTTTCGTATCTTGAACTGTTTTGCAGTAAAAAAATAGAGAACAATTATCTGTATCTCTCAACCAAGAGCAGGATATTAAAATGCTATTAAAATGCAGTTCTAAATTCAATTAATGAAAATCCTGAACTTTGCACTAGAAAAGTTAGAAATAACTTGAATATCTCGCACGTTCTAGTTAGGAGAATTTTGAACGATTTTCTGTTGTATACGTATCATACTCAACGCGTCCAAGTATTGCTTACCCGAGGCTTTCCTTTTGGAGTTGATTTTTGTGAATGGTTTTTAAAGAAGATGGGACAAAATCCCGTGTTTGACTGTGAAATAATATTCACAGACAAACTCAACTATTCAAGAAGCGATATCAGATATTTCCAAAATAATCATTTTTGGGCCAAAGAAAACCCGCATAAAATTATAGAATATTACCATCAAGAGCAATTTTCAGTAAATGTATGGGTTGGAATTGTTGAAAATAACCTAATTGGACCGTGTTTTCTGCCAGCAAGGTTAAATGGCCATGCATACCGCCAGTTTCTAGAAGAGGATTTGCCCATATTGTTAGAAGAAATGCCAATTTCAATTAGACGAAGGATGTAGTTTATGAATGATGGCACACCAGCCCATTTTAATGTGCAAGCAAGAGAATATTTAAATCATTCGTTTCAAAACCGATGAGTAGGTCCGGTGAACCGTAACAATGGAGGCTTGGGTCTGCAGATTTAAATAATTTGGACTTTTTCTTATATGGACATCTTAAAACTCTCGTTTACAGCACTACAGTTAACACTGCAGAAGAACTGAAGGATCGCATAAGAGCTTCCTGCAATTTAATGAGGAATGCTGAAGATATTCTACAAAGAGTGCGCGATAATATGAGAAACAAAGCTGAAGCATGTATTTTTGGAAGTGGTGGGCATTTTCAACAACTTATCTGGATTTTGTGTTTGTGTATTAACACAAAGTTGTTTTTACTCTTTTATCATTCAATTGATATTTTAATATCGTGCTATTAGTTTCGAAATACACAGATGATTGTTGTTTATTTTTTTTACTGCAAAACAGTTCAAGATACGAAAAAAAGTTAAGAGGTCTATTTTATTACAAAATTAAGCACTATTAGGAAAATAATTTTTGTTTATGAGGAAAGCATTGATGTTTGTTCCTTCGTACTATTAATTTGGACGCCATGGTTACAATTAAAAATTAATTTTTTACACGAAAGATTTATCTCTACATCTAGTCGACACCGACCAAGTTTTATATAAATATCTAATGTATTTTTGAAATTATTAAAAAAAACATTTTCCAAAAAAATATTTAACACCCTGTAGATAAAAAATAAGCGCAAAAACGGATCTATACTTATATAAACTTTTGGTCTTAAAATCGTCCAAAGATTAACCGTCTTTAATACTGACATTCAATTATGTAACACCCTGCATTATAGTTAATCTTCTAATAGCTTTATACGCAGTTTCTCAAGTATGTTACCTATTATACCGTCAAATTCATGACTGAATAGATAAAGCTTGAATCTTAACACTTTTTATACGTTCCTGAAATGGCAAACAATAATTGATATAGTTTATATAAATTTATTAGTAACAGAATCGTATTTTCTCTTAGAAACAAGAACGCTATTGAAAAATACTCATTTAGTCATCACAAGCAGCATCTAAATATTCTAATATTTTGTTTCAGATGCGAATTGGATTGCACACGGGATCTGTATTAGCAGGAGTAGTGGGTGTGAAAATGCCACGCTACTGCATGTTTGGTCACAATGTAACAATAGCCAATAAATTCGAATCTGGAAGTGAACCTTTACGAATAAACGTCAGTCCTACCACTTATACGTAAGTCACTCAACAAACCTCTAATAATAGAAAAAATTTAAGTACTTATCGTACAACATATAAAAGATTTCTTTAGAGTAAATCAATGTCTCTTTTAGGCGACTTCTAGTTTCTCCTGGCTTCAGCTTTGAAGAACGACCACGCGAATGTCTCCCTAAGGATTTTCCTGCTAACATTTCAGGAACATGTTACTTTCTTACGGGATACAAACATTCTGATATATCCCTCGACAATGACCTAGCAGATCACATTGAAGCTGGGCTTAGAGATATCGGAATTAAATGTGATCCGTCCTAATGAAGACTATTGACAATAGCTTTGAATTTGTGGACAACTCTAGCAATAAATTGGATTTTATCATGCAATACTCTGAGGAAATACTCCGTGTTTAGTATAATAAGCACCAATCATTTTACACGTTAATCAAGCTTTTGCTGTTATTCCTAATAGCGTTCCAGGGAAAGTAATAACAGATCTCTGATTTAATTAAGACTAATTTAGGGATAAATAGCATATGACTTTTTCAACCACACCTTCGAGCTTTGATCTATTCGTTATAATCTCTTGCTCAGTATAGCATCTCACTTTATTAAAACTGAAAATGTTAGAGCTTTCAGGTATTCTGAACTGCTGCAATTTTAAGACTGTTGTTGACTTTCAAAATTTATAATACATTGTAGAAGCACTTAACTTTATCTGTTGACTATATTTCTAAAACACACTTATGCAGTGTAAAAACATCATTCAAATTGCAAGTAACTTCTAGAAACCCATAGTAGTGGCATTGCTTTACGTATCTATTATTGCTTTATTTCCAATGTTATAAAATTGATATCTGTGGAAACGTGCGTGTATTCTAATACAACAAATAACAGACGTATGTATATGCCTGCGTTTGATTAAGTTGTTTTTTTTTAATTTATACGCAAGAACTTGTTATTGTTAACGTTGTTAAGTTATTAGATTGGGTGTCACAGTGTTTTAAGAATTTCCACTTACTCATAATATTTTTCTGAATTATATAATATTGCCAATGAATTTCTTATTTGTGTTATTTTTCGTAAGTTTGACTTGGTTTAGTTCGGTGTTTACATTTGAGTACTTATTAATCTCCCCTACCTGAAGCTACGTTTAGCGAACATATTCTAGACATGACTGGTTATAGCACTTTTCTCGTCCTATTTTGAAATACGCTTTTTAGTTCTATGTATCTACCATTACCTACATCATGTATTATACGATTGGTATATTTTAATCTGCGTTAACTTCTACCTTGTTCTTCTTATGCTTTGCCTTCTGTTGCTAGTAGTACCAAACGTTTTTCTTATTAATCTAAACCTTATTTTTTATATAGTTTTCCGTATAATTCTATTTTCTTGTGCTAGACTTGACTTTGCTTTATTTGTTACTGTTTTCATGTAGCTAATCATCAACGTTCTCTTGTAAAATCGAATTTAAAAAGCATCTAATCTTTTTTTCTTTTACATGCCGGGTTTCGTACCCGTAGAGGGTAACATTTTAAACAACAACTTTCAGTAGTATCTCAAACATTGTTCTGTATATTTTCAACCTAAGAAACTCCTTTCTGCAAATCTTACTTTAATATTTTCCTTACTACAATAATAGTTTATTGTGTTACTACTTAAACAAAAGCAATGTTTTACATTGATACGATGTATTGCCTAATCTAACCTTAGTTTCCTTTTTATTTCGTTTTTGTATATTATTGTCTTACTTTTATTAATCTTCATTTAGAACCTCCAATATTTATTTTTATATACTATTCAATGATATTTCTAAGTATCTTGTGCTTTTTTCAAAAATTTGCATATATAAATATTCAACTTACTCTCTGTATCTGAACCCCTAAATTAGATCGTATTAAATTTTACCTATTGCTTTCCCACTGTATAAGTTGAATATTGCCACTAAGAAAGCGCATCTTTATTTGGCACACCTTTTAATCTTTATTTTTATTTCTTTATTATCTATTATAATAAGTAGTCTTTTGTTACTTATATAAATTGTGCATTATTCTCCTATCCCTACAATTTATCCCCGCCTCTGTTAACATCATAAATAAGCTATTCAAATCCACCATACCAAAAACATTTCTATTTCTACTAAAAGTATATATGTTGTTTTTCTTACAACTATTCTCCTTTCAAAAGCTACTTGAAAAATCACTATTGATTTATGAGAATCGTCATCTTTCGTACAATCACACTGGTTATCTACCAATTTTTCTTCAATGGTAATCTCTACCCCCGTAGTCACTATTTCTGTTACAACTTTTGTTCTCCGGATATGTACAGATGGTCCCGAATTGCTCATATGTTTCTGCGCGTATGTTTCTTGGTAGTATAACCACCCTACTCTTGTCCAGAAATAGCTTTGACATGTTATTGTATATAATTTAGAAGCACTTATTATAAATTGAATAAAAAATGTGCACCTTTGAATTTCAATCTCGGTATTCCTAATTGATTAAAATAAATATTAGCTCTATAAACGAAAATCACTAATTCTAGGAATATTATTGTTCGCATAGCGCTTGTATTACACACTACATCATCCTATTAAAATTTTAAACACAAACATATTTATCACATACATTAATGCTTATCCTTAAATATACAGAAATGAGCTCATCAAATGTTATCAACTCATACAGAAACTATCGAACGCCTTTTATGTAACACGGTTTAGTATACTGTAACGAAAACTCGATTTGCACAAACAACAGTTTTTTATTGTCAACTGATTACACAAGCCTTTCAACAAATCGTAGCTACAGTAAAATTTTAAAAGCGCTCAGAACAATTTATTTCCAGCTAATCGCTGACAATGCAAATATTAACTTCTTAAAACCACAATGCTATCTTCTTGATATCCATGCATCGTAATTAATTTATATTATCACTATTATAAATTTATATCAATCACTACATAGTATAATTTATATTAACAGTGTGTACCAATAATTTATATTACGACTTTATAGTCAAATAACAATGTAATATTTTAATCAAAGCTTCAATTAGAACTAAACTTTAAAGTCCTTCAACGGCTATTTATACCTTATTCAATTGCTCTAATTATCTCGAGAACATACCAGAAATTATTAAATAACATTCTAGAGGTTTCCTATTGTATGGATAATAAAGCTCTTGTAACCTGTCAATCAAATTCATCTGAAAGATGTCGCGCCGCAGAAAACCGTAAATCATTTTTCTAGGTTCAGACTTTGTTACGGTATTCCGTGCAGACATGAAAGAAAACGGTAAAAGTCCGTAAATAAAACCGCAACAAAAGAGGGGCAGATTAGTAGAATTGAAATCCAAACGAATTAGATTTGGGGATAATTCAAGAAGTCGTAGAGAGGGGGGGGAGCATGATACAGAAAGAAAAAATTGGAGAATTCCGTAAACTCTATATTATTAACATAGTCCCGAAAGATTATTTACAAGAGTCAAAAAGAACTACGTAGGGGGCAGCGTGTTTTGCTTTTAAAAATATCGCTGAAAAATCAAGTGTGAGACGTTCTCAGACGGCAGCACACTACCAGCTGTAACAGCTTGCCAACAAGGAGATAACGTGTTGACAAAAAATTTTTAATAAAATGGGACAATCTTATTACTTTGAACACCTGCACAGCTGCAGGATAGCAGTATAAACTTGGCATAAATAGCAAACCCATTCCAGGTGTTAATTTACTAGGTAAGGTAGATGGTTAAGCGGCCTTATCTTTTAAAACAAAGCCATGAATATGTGCAGCTGTAATTGAAATGTATTCACTGCAGGTGGTAGAAAATATTGCAAGTACTTTGTAACATAAAGTTGCTAAGCAGCTATTTGATTTTGTAAGGCAACATGTTATAGAGTAAATGCTTGATGGAAACTAATTTCAAGTCCACGCACCTGTCTGTGATTATATAGCCACACGCGATCGCTCTCTTGAAAACCGGAATCCTACACCTTGATGCCACATCTATTCTTCAACTGATCGCTTACGATGTGGATATGTTTTCTAACGTCACCATGTATGTGATACATCTTGCGTTTGAGCTTCTCGACGTAGCTTACGCCTACGATGTCATTTCCGAACCTACACTCTAACTCGGGGTCACATGATAAACGAATCCCACGTTCAGCATAGTACATACAAGTGTCTGTCCAATGCTTTCGTGAACTGAACACCGATAGGTCAATAAAAATAGATGTAAATATTAGTCCCAGTCTCTCTAGTGTTTGGAGACCACCTTGGAAATGTACTTGCCCAAGATGCGGTTCATGCGCTATACCATCCGATTGTGGGTGTATGGTATTGTTCGGATCATTCTAATCCACAGCAATCGCAAACTTCTGGGCATAACGCTGACTACACATTTCTGCTCTGATAGGCTTGTAACTCCATAGGAACTGCACAACGGTAAGTTTTTTTACCTGCACGTTAGCAGCGGTTGCAGCTTCTTGGGTTGGTATAATATACGCTTAGGTACATCCCGTAAAATAGTCCATAGCTACCAGGGTGCACATATTCCCGGAGTCGGTCTCAGGGAATGGGCCGGCAATATTGATTGCTAGTCTCTCGAATGGGCTTCCCGCGTTTTACTGCTTTTTTGGAGCCTAACGGTCTCTTAAACATCGTTGCAAGCTGACCAGTAAAATCTTGCTCGGACTTTCTTCAGGGTCTTCTTAACGCCAAAGTGTCCTCCATGGTTCCATTATGTAGATGTCCTAAAGCCTCACCGACACCTGGGTTTTAAAAACTACTACCTAAAGCGTACTCATGAATCCATCTCCATTCTTCAAGGATCGCACCAATATCCCATTCTCTATCTTCATGGATTCACATTGTGTTTAGTGCTAGCCAACGAACCAATATCCGCCAAAATGGACGTTCTCCTCTGGCTTTCCAACCCAGAATAACACCTACGTCTTTGTCATTCTCCTGTTCGGTTTGCAACTCTACTGGCTGCCAATCATCGTTGATCACCGTATTCCAACCAACAAAATTATTCTTTACCCGCGCAACGCGGACGACCAATTTCTGAGCAGAATCTGTGAAGTTCCCTTTCCGCCCCGTACAGTCTTCCTCCTCTGTTAACTTCAGCTTTTCATATTCTTTCTTGGTCCGTTTACATCGGTTTTGCATGTGTGTGAATCCATGGTCCTGACGTCGTGAATCCTCTTTCTTCGACTGCTGGTTAGAAAGTACCTGTCGAATCACCTCTTTGATGCTCTTATGGTTTCGCTCCTTTTCAGAGCGACCTACCCTACCATAGATAAAATGCGTTGCTTGATTTGACACATAAATCCTGTTACGGGCCTGTTCGACACTACGACACCACGGGAAAAATAGAATCCTTAGCGGGCCTAGCTCAAGTCAGCGAGGGGTGGATATGGTAGAAAGTCGTAGTTCGGGGTCGCCAACAGCCCTGAAATACAACTAGTTAAATTTTGAAAGCGATACAAATGACAAAATCGGGTGGGCACCACCGGTAATATCGATACGCTAGATGTAGCGAAAGAATCTCGTCATGGTCTAAATACTTTCAAAGCTCGAAACGAACAGTAAGAACCTTGCAGTGTAGTGGGTGGGGACCCATCCTAACACTTTAAATCGTCTCACAAATAATACACGTCAATAGTCCAACTTAACTCTATTTACAACCTTTTCCTGAAAGAAATACATATTTTATAAAATAAATTCAGGGCATACTTTAGTATGCAAAATCAAACATTTGTATAGTATAAAAGAAAATACACGATAAGTTTATGTTCAGAAATTTTAAAAACTATTATTAAGTCAAGGTTAGCAAGTCCCTATGATAATTACTTTCGCGCTGGCCAGACCTACTTATAGATAAGCGAATTATGTTTACATTTAAACAACGAATGCCTTGTGCAGACGATTAACAATAAATTTACAATAAAGGTTCTGTTACAGTTTTTAGTAAGCAACTGAAGCATTAAAAATTCGTAAAACACATATGAAGTGGTATGATTAAACTAAATAATGTTTATGGATTATGATGGCAAATAGAATCTTAGCGCACAGTGTCCGCACTTGGACGTGATTGTATTACAGTAAATCTATTTTCAAAACCTTACCTTGCGGGAGGGGCGGCCTTACCACTACACCAAGCAAGGGGTGTTGAGCTCAATTAAACTGCTTCCATGCACGTGTGTAATTATTGTGGTTTCTAGTCTTAAGTAAAGAATAGTACATATATAACGGCAAATGTACTGTTAGGTTTTCTTATTTCCCAACCTGCATAAATTCCAAAACCATTTGATATCAAATGACCTTCGTAAACAATGGTGGTGGGTACAATAACCTACAACAAACAATAAGCACACCTGGAACGACTTTCAAAACACTTTCGATACACGGACCGATAAAATAGATACTAATTTGCTACAAATATTTTTATCGGTTTCTTAAATGCGTAACATGGAATTCTATTTTACTAACTACATTTAGTAAACACTCTGGCACAACTTAAGGGTCATAAACGGTATAAATCAAAATAACTCGATACTAATCCCCTAAATTAGCGTAACTGAAAAACGTTAACAACCTACTTCCAAGAGCTACATCACGAGAAAGCCAACGTGCTTCTCTTAATTTTTCCAAAAACCCAACGAACAAAAGAGGGAGAGAGAGTGCGCTATGTATCAAGGACGTAAACATTTATCACCTAATTTAAATATTATGGGGCGTTCGGCAAACCGTGAAATTTGACCGTTTATTAAATTCTTACATGTGTGCAGGGGCTGTCTTAGGAAAACTTATATCCACTAAATGAATTAATTATAGTAAAATAAACGGAATGTTACAATCCTAAGGCATAAGCTAACGCATCATGTGAAATCTTTGGCAGACCAAGCCATAATGGTTGCTCTTCGTCGCGTATGCTATCAATGAAGGTCTGCATTGCCAGTCATTAGTTCTAAAAAGCTATCTGGTGCTGTTGAGTAAGCTAGTCTCAACATGTGAGCAGTATCTGCTTCAAAATCTTACAAATTTTCGTTGGTTTTTTGGTAACGGTTTTTCACTTGAGCGTGGTACACTTGTTGCACATGAAAGTTACTGTACTTCATTTCCAACCTTGATGTTAAGAACCTATAGCTTCTTTGATTATGGTTTGAAATGGTTTGCAGAATGTTCAAGGCCTCGCTTCGTAAAGCGGCAATGAACGTGGTTGTCATTTCACCATTGTTCCAGCCGTTAGCTTTCGCGGCAGACTCAAATTGTTTGAAATATATCTGCCAAGGTAATTTTCCATCAAATGTGAATGGTTTCCATCTGAACCTTGACGTTGGTTCGCATTCCCCGACAATTTTAAAATCTGCGCGTCTATATATTTTATCTCTTCAAAATTTTAATTTTTTTCTTATCTATCTCATTTATTGTTAGAGTAACGCAACGCGTTATATGCAGAAATTCAGCATTCGCTTCTACGTAAAATTCAAAGAGTGATTAATAAATTGTTTTTCAATCTCGCCACTTGCCGTAAAGTCTATGAAGATTTCGTTGAAAACCCTTTGGTAGTATTTTGAACTGAATCCCTCACCCAGTCACAACTACTTGTTACCAAGTTATAGTCAGCAAGAAAATATTTTTTAAAATTCATTGCCAGCATGGGTATATGATTTTCAATAATTACAAAAACAACCTTCAAATATTGTTCTTCAGCGCTGTAAGTTTTAATACCTTCATCCACGTTTGCAAGCATTGGTAGGTTTTTTTTTTCGTTTTAAATTTCTACTCGACAATTCCAATTTTCTACAAAAATCATTAACTTTATTGCTTGCACCCAATATATGTATATTTGCTTTAGTTTCTCGAATATGTTGATCAAATATTTCAATTTCATTACAACAGACAATCTCGAAACTTCTCGGTTCCGGCTGGTTTTCCTCCTTTACAAAAGTTGCAATTTTGTCTTTTAATTCATAATCACGGGATAACCATCTTGCTTTACAATAAAATGGTAATGCTAAATGTGCTGCATCGATGATATCTTTACAAAGTTCAGAAAAGCTTCTAGGTTTCATCGGTCTCATTTCCAGATCATTTACAACGGTTATAGCTGTAGTTGGCACAATTTTCAGTCCTAGTCTCATTTCAGGGAAGCCAGAACTTACGTTTCATGCTGTCGGCTGCCAAAATTTTTGAACAATTGACACACGGGGGACCCTTTCTTTTTCGTTTACTTCAGTATTAGTAAATCCAAAGTATAAGTATTCTTAAGGTATTTTTTTTATTTTATTTTCGTTTGTACATTTGTCGGTGCTTCATATCGTCTAATTCTCGTTTACGTAGACTTAAAATTCTATAGATGAGTCTGTATAAATTTACCGCCGTGAATATGGTGTATACATCCTTCCAACGGCTCTGTAGCTTAGTTGGTATGCGTATGACTACTAAGCTGGATCCCGGGTTCGATTTCCAACACGGAACGATTGAAAATGTTAGGCGAGCATTCTTCACAAAAATACGTCCTCTATCGCATGATAGTTAAAATGCAGGTCTCGTGTGTAAGTGTTTGTCACGCACGTTAAAGATCTTGCTTGCTGGGAACAGCAAGGGTTCGGCAAAATTGAAAATTTCCCTGTAAAAAAACACGCTTTTTGGCCAATGTAGTATCTTCGGTTGGTGCAATGGAAGATCAAATGTAATGTGCACTCCCTTTTTAATTTTTAAATAAATTGATTTATTATTATTACTGCCGTGATTATTTAATACCATGAATACGCAAGTTACAACGAGATTTTTTCCAATGCTCCACCCGAAGGTATTACATTGTCCAAGAAACGAGTTTTTTTTTTATTTGAAAATTTTGAATTTTGCCGAATTCTGGCTGTTCCACGTAAGGTAGGGATCTTTAACGTGCGTGACAACACTTACATTTTACGACTCATCCGAACGAAGGCATATTTTTGTGAAAAATGTTCGCCTAAAATTTTTCTTGATATTTTTATGAGTTTCATGCTGAGTGTTTGTAAAATAGAGACCCGTCCAAATAAATTGTAAATAAACTTTTTCTTTTGAACCTAAAGGCTTGTATTTTTTAGTGAGCACATTTTGAACGCAAAAAAACAAAACAAAAATATTTTTAAATAACTTACTGTTAGGCGTTTAATTGATATTTATTCATTTATATTGTGGATAACATGCATTAATTTGGTGCTTCTGGTTTCAATGTCAATGCGCATTTGGGCGAAATTTTGGCGCAACAAAGAGCAAAGGTAGATGTATAATGTATTTAGTGTTTCGAAATTTTATACACTAAAAATTATTTGGAACATTTTAAGAGCATTTTAAGTACAACAAAATTCGTCCGGTTATTGCGTCATAAAAAAAATTGCCCGCCATCTTGAATTTCAGCACTTTTTTGGAAAAGCGGTACATTTTTTCGAAAAAATTCAAGAGATGAAATTTGAAGGGAATAAAAAATTCTAGCAGATGCATAAAAACTAATTTAGAACCATAACATGGTAACGTTTTAGGAATTTTTTAATTTTTGTAAATTGAGCAAAATCAAAACAATATCACCAAGATGCAGTTAGTGCAATTTATTTCAGTCCGTTAAATAAACAAAATGAACCTATAACCTTATTCTAATAAAAAAAACATTATAAATGTTAAAAAAAATTCTAAATTTTTTATGAACTAATAACAATATCAGACTTAACAATTTAACAAAAAAGAACCCAAAAACTCACTTTCATAATAGTTTGTCCAAACGACCTGATTAATAACCAAATTTTAACTGAAAAAATGTTGTTATTACTAAATAATATCATGAAAGTAAACCAAGGCCGTTTTTTACCAACAATAGAAAGGCTACAATTTATTTTATCTTATTCGAACTCCTCTTCATCAACTGAAATTTGTTTGTTGCTAGAAGAGATAAAATTACAATTAACACATAAGCTTAAACATTGAATATTTGACTTTATGCATGTGCATAATTATTGCATCCTAACTTACAAATGCATCATCTGTAGAGTAAGATCTGGTGCCATTGTCTTTGACTTAGTTTTTCAAATATATGTTTTTTCATTCCAACCCCAATGTATCAGATCTTTTTAATTATTACACTAATATTGAATTTGTTAGTCCTATAATAATGGTATGGAGCCCCATCAGTAGTTGGAGGTTAAATTGCTAATTCAAAATTCTTGCTAAGAACTTGACGACACGTGTCTTATATTTATAATAACTGATAATAATCGATATAAATTATTTGCTAGCCTATGTCTACCATAGTTTATTAAGATGTATCTCCAGCTTTAATTATCACAGATTTATCTAACGAAGAATCTAAAAGAGTTGAGGTAATTTGTCGCAAATTATGATCTTTTCAAGTTTTGTATGTGGTCAGTTTTCATATTTTGATAAAGCACAATGTTATGTTATATACCGAAACAGCATGTGCAAACAAGATGAAATGTTTCATGTCACCAATTTTGTACTGCATATCACCGACATCGTTACTTTGTTGGATTTAGCTCATTTCCCTGATCAAAGCATGGAAATACCATCTTTCTTCACCTCTTTTAATCGAAAAGCTACCTTTTCTAAATAATTTTCCATATTCTTTTTGCCCGCTTCTACTAGATTGTGTTGTGTAGCTTTGCCTGCATTTTAGCAATGTAAATGGATTGCGGTACGAACTACCCTCTAGTGTTTACATTTTACGTCATTGTAAATAGCGCAGACAATATTTTTAAAACAGAAATCTCAGGTACAACAACTCAAAATTTCAAATAGCTACTAGCAATCTATTTTGGTTTAACGAAATATAATGATTATTTTTTTCAAATACCAGTAAGTGTCAAATCGGGTCACAATCATTTTATAACACTAACTAATAAACCAGTAAATAAAGTACCATTCCGTTTACAACGAATAATACTATTTCTACAAAAATACAACTTTATGCTCAAATACAAAAAACGCAAAGATCTCATAATAGCGGACGTATAATCGAGAGTTTGTTCTAAAAACACAGGCGAGTAATGATTTAGATTTAAGAGATTAAAATTACAGCGGCAACCTGCTACGTACCTAGACGTGGCCAGAAGAAAAGTAAATACCAGGCTAACTACCAACCCAGGAGAGTGTGGGGATTCGCCTACATACTAAAAAAAACCAAAAAAATAAAGTTCATCGCCCACGATTATCTATAAACACATAACAAATAAATAACGGATTCTGTACAAACAAGCAAAAAGAAAATAAATTAAAATTTCTTGATTCACAGGTACAAAGAAAAGTACTAAATTTAAGTTATATTTTAAGGAACAAATTTTATAAAGGATCCACGAAGTGCGCATTTCGTAGCTAACATGTAATAAAACTCACTAAAAAAAAGTAATGCTTAGATTTTTTCAGTAGCAAGTGTGTTAAATTAAAGTATTCAATGTAGATATTCTCAATAGCACGTGTGTTAAATTAAAGTATTAAAGGTAGGTTTTTTTCATAGCAAGTGGGTTAAATTAAAGTATTAAATGTAGACCAAGGTGTAGTAACAATTAAAGAAAGATAACCAGAAGCACTAGCGAAGCTAGTTTCTAAACGTGGATGGTGAACTGGTTTTACAACATCAACCGCTGATAAATAAGGATCCTCGATTAACGTAAAAGAAAACGAGTCACATACCTCAATGCGTCGGGATTCGTATCCTGCAACCCGTCGGGGGGTGAGTCAACACAGGAGCGCCATGGTCGTCAGCATACATTTACTCTGCTACCATAATTGCAGCCGAGTTCTACAGACAAAAGCAGTTATTCTACATTAAGAAAGAATCTATTTGGCCTCCAGCTAAAAAAAGTGAATGCACGCTAGGCACCTCCTAGTTATTGAACAGAAAAACGTGCATCGCTTTTGCAATACAGTGACGAATAAATGTAGAAAATATTTCGACGTACAAGCTGTAGAATCAAATTCGACAATGGTTCAACTAACACGAATTCAAACTGCAAATCCTAGCTTATCGAAGCGCGGTAAGACTGGAAAACCCGGCTTATATCGGATAGTACGCGACCTTATTTCCACAAGTCGTTACATTGGTACAATAGAGAAAACCATTATACGGCGGTCGTAAGATATACTAAGGTAACGGGTACCTAAAAACAGGATATAACTATTTAATTTATCGAATAAATTTTCGTTTTAAAAGCAACTAGATTTAAATTGAGGAATTTATTCCAGAGCGTTATTCTTAATTATGTTGAAAATAAACGTAACAAACTAAGACCGATCCAGAATTGCAGCAATTACAAATAGTAATTTCTTATTCAATATTATTCAAAATTTGTTGAATTTCAAGTAATAATGTAAGTACCGCGTTCAAAAACTATTTTACAAGATTTGGAATCCCCAAATACTATATTAGTGACGGAGGAACTCAATTTACCTCCAAACAATTTCGAAATTTTGCTGAGGAATGGCAGTTTCGACACAACATATCTTCACCAACCCATAGTCAATCCAATTGAATGAGTGAAAGATACGTACAAACAACTTATAAAATGATGAAAAAGATATAATAGATAATAGAGATTTAAATCTGGCACTTCTACAGTGCCGAAATACTCCTATTTGTGAAAATAACTCGCCAAATGAAATACTAATGTCGAGAACTACTCGTAACCCTTTGCTTCCAACAGCAACTAAAAAGTTGAAATCACAGATAGTTAACGGACGCATTAAAATAAATAAAAAAACAAAGCAAGTGCAAAGTTACAACAAAAAAAGAATGGCGAGAGAGTGATCAATAATAAAGCGAAACAATATCGTGTAGGTGAATTTAAAACGTCAAGCAATCTGCCAATCACGTAGCATTTTAAAAAGGCATGGTAACAGTATGTATAAGATTTCAGTAAATAGTGAAATTTTTAATAAAGATAGGAAATTTTTATAGGCCATCAGTAATAAAGTCGCTAAACACTCCAATATCTAGAGAACGGTATAATATGTTCAAAAGATCAAACTAAAAGGTAAGGAAGGTAGAGCAGATGCAAACTCTTATTATAATAGTATAGACTTTCCAATGTTAATTAATTATAGTAATAAGACAGAACAAGCTGCTGTTGTAAATAATAGTCGGAGTAACATAATCGACAAGCAGTCATGCAATGACTTAATACGAAGAAACGTAAGTGAAATCGCAGCAGGTGCAAAATATAGTGTAACTGTGGCTGACGCAAATCGAGATCGTTTAATGATTACTTAGCGTTACGGTCGCGTAATAGTTACTCTTTCAATGCAATACTAAGAGACTAGGATTAAATTTTTAAAAATTGCAAAATATTGCTTTCCACTAAAAAAGTAAATATTTAGTAATATTTAGAATAAGGTACGCCACCTTAAGGTGCTCGTGCAGACAAGAGTGGGGAGAACGAGGTCTTCAGGAGTAGTTGGTCGTTATAGTTGATGGTGAGTAAAATTAGATGTTTAAACCACAACTAATGTACTCAAATATGTACGTAATCATTTATGAAAATAAATAATAATAAACGTAACACCTTTCTTTGTTTTCTTGTAAAACGAGGTATAGTAACTTGACTAAATATTTAAAATAGATAGGCAACTTAACGTACAAATTTCTTTTCATACTAAAGTGGAGCCGGTCGTGAGGGTTTGTATTTCTTTTCTTGTGATGCCATCATTAAAGGCAAATAAAGATTGGCTAAAATTGAAAACATGAAGCCGAAATCCTAACATCTTGTTTCTTCTGCGATTTTTGCGCCGTAAATAATTGAAAGAAAACGCTTTCCAAAATAAAAATTCGTAAGATGGTGTCACGCTATGGCACACTGTATCGGATAGATTTGTGGATTCTCTTCAATTTTTGTGTCTTGAATTTTTTCGGTAAAATGAACCGTTTTTGACTTATTTGCGATTTTTTTCACTGAGTGCCGATATTCGAGATGGCGGACAATTTTTGTTGATGTCACAATAATCGGACACGTGGGAACTTTTAGTATTTTAAATAGTCACTAATACTACTTATCTTGGTGGTTGCAACTTAATAAAAAATTTTACTTTTTAACATTGTTATAAATTTAGTAACTGTACTGCTCTGTATGACCGTAAACTTACCACCTACCAACTTAATTTGTTTACATCTTTTTTGTAATAACAATAAACCGTTTAATTAATGAACATGTTAAGCTGCATCTAGGGGGTGGAGGAGTCAAATAGAATTGGTTATACAAATTTATTTCATTCTATATTGTTGGACTATAATAAAAATCGAACACAGTTTAACCCAAATTACGCAAATAAAATATAAAATATCGGTAAAACATTAAAATGATGTAGTTGAAATCATTAAAAGATGCATTACGTCATAGGTCGCTGAATTTAAAAACGGCATACTTCCAAATCTTACACATTAAGTATACTCCGATAGATTTTTTAAAAGTATGTTGTTTTTTAATTCAGAAACTTATGACGTGAATACATTCTTTCGTGATTTTTACTATATATACAGGACAACCTATTGAAAATAAACCGGGGCCATTATCATGGTGTGCGTTTACTTCCAGACAAACACTCGAACTTGTTATTTTCGATTGAAGTGGGACACTTTTACCGACAAATCTAAATCTAACCACGCCAGTTTAACTTCCACGTGGGTTACCATTAGCTGAAAAACTTTTATTGAAATGGAGGATTAAGTGAGATGTTGCTTTGAAACGCTTGAAATTCCTTTACGACCGTTGCTTAGTTTTAAAATTTAGTTTAGTTTGAGCATAGAAGAACGCAAATTAATATAAATATTGTTGGTTATTTTACAATAAGAAAAGCCAGTGTCCGGTTTCGCTGTGTTGCAGCTCATCAGACGGGCGCATCTTTTATTTACATTAATTTTCGTTCTTCTATACTCAAATACTTTCCCAATGCCAGGCATAATTACTCATTACTATTTAGTTTAGTTTTTCTCGAAAATTAAATTCAATAAAAGATGTGATATTGTTCATAGTAAATACATGAAAACGTTAAATTCCTGTCGTGTGCATGATAAACACGTATTTCGGAGTCTACTTGAATTTTCGAAAATTTAAATTACCTTTTCTATTGCATAAAGAGTAGTATAATTGTATTTTTCTTTGAAACAATGGCCATGCTATTAGAATAGCCATTAGCCGCAAATAACGGTTCGAAAATTTTCGACTTTTAAACGTAATTTTGAAAATAACTGGTTCAAATTTTAAAATTAAACAGCTTCTGTAGAGAGAAATGGAAGAGTTTTAATATAAAACGACCCGGGGCGTTAACATTTTTTAAGGTAAACTGTTATGTGTGAAATTGACGCTAATGTCCTTTTTAACTTATTTCGCAAGGAAACGTAACAGAAAATTTTACATCAGCTAGTTTGACTTGGGGAGGAGCAGATTCTATATAACCAACAAGAATTCGTTTAAGGGTATACAATTCTTACACTTGCACTTACCTGGAAAGGTCTATGAATTCTCAGTCCTAAATAAAATGCTGGGCGCCAACTCACCTGCCACTAACTACTCTTATTCTACCGATGGTAAGTAATCTGCTACATGAAACTAAAATAATTATTTAATTCTTACAAATCAAGTTAGAATAGCCTCGCATCAGTTTTCTTTTTTCTGAAAATGCTAACTTAAAATATATAAGGTCCAAACTGCTTTCTAAATTTATATTCAAACATGTATATCATCGCAACAAAACAAATTGATTAACTTAATCTATCCTTATTTGGCCAAATCTACGTAAAAAAATAATTTATTAAATATAAGTATCAAATCAAACTAAATGTTTATTTATCGGTTCCGTAAATTACAACGGTCGTCATTTTCCTGGTTTTAAATCGCTTTCATTCAAACGTGCACCCACGTAAAAGTTCGTTCAGCAAAAATGGTTGTATACATTTAAATATTAAAAAATAATTTAAAATATGCTGTATGTGGATACAATTCAACGGTTTGTTTCCTTCAAAGCTTGAGCGATCTCGTGCAAGACAACATTAGGGTATTAATATTAACGAAGTAATCATTTGGATCCAAAAGATGTTGAGTAAAGCGTTAAGGGCCGAATCACTTTTACTACGTACCAGTAACTTATTTAATTCTGCATTTGCCAATGCGTCCGAGAGCTTTTCACTAGCAAACTCGAACTTATTAAGTTACCGTACTTCAAATTACTAAAAACTTGACGGTGGTGGTTGTTGATCGATTAAATTATAACCGCTTGAAAAGCATGACCGACTGATTGTATTTGAGTGATTCCTTCTATTATGATCAAATGTTGCATATAGATTGGAATATCCCTGAGGGCATACGGATACACAAAGTTTGTGGGACTTGAACTTAACTAGTGGTGAAAGTCAAGGGCTTTCTCCGTGCATAGGAACATTATGTGTTACCACGGTTACTATATACTATTGAACATCTGCGTCATCAGGTAGGCCCAATACGTTTTAAATTATATTATTTTATGAGTTACTTTCTGTTTGGGTGACTTCTAATAATTTCTTTATCTTTACACTGCGTGAGAATATTGTCACATCCAAGTTCGTAGTATGATTAGTCATGGAAAATATGTTGGTGTTTTCTTAATTGCTGACTGTAAATAAATGTACTAAGTGCTTTACTATTTATTTTGGTATTTTACATTAATAATACGATGGAATGGTCATATTAGTAAATTGTATACCACCCAGCTTCTATAAAATTTTCGTATATATTCTTACTACGAATCCTGAACTAGCTAAAATTGATGAATATTTTCCTTTACGCCAATCTATATGTAAATAATGCGCTAGCGTTACAGAACACGGGGGGTTAATGTGGTGCAATTGGAAATGGCAGTAAAAGGTGTTCCCTTTCCAACAGAAATTAACGGATCGTAAAATGTATCTAAAATGTCGACACAGTTCATAATGTTTTGTTTTCATTAGGTCGTCCTATATTTTAAAATTCTAATTCTTAATAATTTTGACTATTTATTAAAATATTTTTGACGTTTGTAATCAAGCAAAGAAAACTAGTAATGTCAATGTTTACAACTATAACCAGATTATTCTTTGTTGTCAAGATTATAAAAAATAGCTTTGCAGTGCTAGTGTGTAGGTATTTTTATTGGACACTACTTACAGTATACTTAGATCAAAATTATTTATTAAGAGAGGGATATTTGGGTTAATACTTTAACTTACTTTAATTGTTTTTTAAGATTTATGTACTGTACATATAGTAAATGAAATGTTAAAGACACAAAGCTTTAAAAGTTGTTAGCAATAATTTTAAAGCAACATTTTAGCAATATATATGAGGTTGAGCAAAATTAAGGTTTTGCTATAAGTATGTAATTAATACTTCTAAATGTATATTGAATGTTAGTTACAATTTCAATATTTACATCTGTTTTTACAATTTCTACACAGCATTTGATGGAATGTGAAGTTATATACAAAACAATGTTTATATTTGTTTATTATAAACTTATTTCTTATAGCAAAATAAAACAAATAAATATTTTCTAATAATAAAATCCTTCTAAGCAATATCATAAAAGTGTCAGACTATGACTAATTTAGTATTTATAGAGCAATAAGGACCAATACATAATATTTTTAAGATCTTTATAAGCTGTAAGCTTTTATCTTACGCTATTTTCGCACTTCTGTGTTCTTTTAGGTTAAGTCTAGTTGTTCTTGAAAATAAACTTGCAATCTACAAACATGTTTTTTATTGTTTATTTAATTATATATGTTAAAATATTTTATAAGCGAGTAGATAATGCCCGCTCCCTTTCCTTACTTGTAGCTTTTTCAGTTAATACACATTGCAATCCCGCTGTCCAGAATCTAGAAAAACTCTGCACAAAGGTAAGCCTTACAAGTATATTGTAATTACGCATTATGTCATTGGCCAATACTTAAGATAGTGATATTACTACAAGTGAGATGTAATGTCAGCAGGGTTAGTTAGTTGGTAAAGATGACGCGAGTTAAGGTTCGGGCCTTGGGAGCTGCCTTTTTAAAAACCAGTTCCAAAACTTCTTAACAAATTTATTTTAAAACAGACATTAATTATGGAGTTTTACAAAACTAGATTTAATTTACTCTAAATTCAAAAATAATTATTAAATGTACTATTTTGAGCAGTCGTTCTTTAATCCAAATGGCATTCTTTTATATTCATAATGTCCTCTCGGTGTGCTGAAGGCTGTTTTAGGTGTATCATTTCATCCATTTCTACTAGATGGTATCTTGAGGCTAGGTCTAATGTTGAAAAATATTGGCATTTACCTAATTTATCTAAAATTTCAGTTATATTTGATAGTGGGTATTTGTCGCCTACCGTTTTTTCATTTAGTTTTCTATAGTCTATTGCCATTCTATATTTTCTCTTTCCTGATGCGTCTAACTTTTTGGGTACTATTAATACGGGGCTGCTTCATGGTGAGTTGGAGTGTTGTATGATATCTTAGTGTAATAAGTCTGCTACTTGTCTATCGGCTTCTTCCTGACTTGCCTGAGATAGTCGATATGCTTTTGTGAATATAGGTTTGTTATCCGTTAGTTCGATATTATGTTTGACTGTATTTGTAAATGTTAGGGGTATTCCTTCGCAATGGAATATGTCGCGGTATTCAAAACATAAATTCTTAATTGCTCTTTGTTCTTCTTGATTGATGTCGGTATTAAAGCGAATGTTACTTAAATTTTCTTTTAACATTTCGTCGTTTTCTACGGGGTTGTAATTGTCTTCTAAATTTTCATCTATTTCCATCTCATTAAAATTTAATTCTTCTACATTAATTGGGTTTGTTAATGATAATTCTACGGGGTAGTCATTTGAATTTAAAATCGTCGTTGTGGCATGATTATCTTTTATTTTTACTAATGCGGTTGGGGTCTCTACTCCTTGTTGAAATGTTATATATGATTTATTATTCCTAATTTGTTATTTGAATTTACTGGAATTTTTATTTTTTTCTCTGTTCGGGGTTCTATTGTGTATTTTTGTTCAACTTGGGCATTTTAAAATTTAATGGGGATTTGTCCGTATTTCGTTCTTAATGTCAATGTTGGCTCCTAATTTTCTTAAAAGGTCCATTCCTATTAGTCCGTCATATTTGTCATTGAATTTGAAAATACAAAATTTATGCTTCATTTTTACGTTGAATGCTTTAGGTAAAAGTATGTTAGCTACGAATTGGTGTAGGGTTGTTTGATGGGCTGTTTTAATTCTAAATGGTTCTCTTTCTACATAGTCTAAATAGTGTTTCTTTACGGTTCGCGGGCTAATAAGTGTTTTCGAGGATCCGGTATCGATTAACAGTTAAAAACCGGCATGGAGTATTTCTATGTAAGGTAGTACTAGGTGATTTATGTTATTTAGATTTATTAAGTTTGGTCGTTTATAAATCGGTCTATCTGAAAATTTGAGCACGCGTTGTCTTCATCGTCCTCTTCATAAGTTTCGTATGATTCGTGGACGTTCATAAGTTTTTACATGGTTTGATTGATTGTTCGTACTGGGCTGAATGTAAGCATTCTGGTCATTATCAAATTCCTCTACTTCTTGATGAAATAGTTCTTCCGATGTAAAAGTGCGTTTTTGATGAGGGTTTGGTCGGATGTGTGTAATTTTTGTATTTGGTCTGGTGTTACCAGATGAGGTATGCATTGGTGTGGGTTTATAATAGTTATTAGGATTGTTATTGTTATTTGTCATTAGTGTATTTCTAATTGGGTTCACGCTGAATGCTGGTCTTTGTTAATATACGTTTTGGTTGAATCTTGGTTGAAATGCGGGTTTTGTTAAATTCGGGTTAAACGTTGATTTTGAAAATTGTTTATATTGGTTATTAAATTTGCATTATTTAAATGTGGATTATTGGTTCGCGATTGGTTTGTTTGTGCATTGAATGATGTAAATAGTTGTTAGGGAATTGTTTGTTTCGCGGCTTGTATAACTTTTATTGGTGAGTAACTTTTAGTCGCGTTGGAGTTGTATATTCTGTTTCTGTAATGCATTACGTTTTCTTTTTCTATTATCATATTCATGGCTTCCTCTAAGTTTTGGGGACGTTGAAATCTGATCTTGTCTGATAGTCGTTCTGGTAATACATTTAGGTATGTATCTAATGCCATTTCATCATACATATTTGTTTTTAACAGTCTGATATTTTGGTCGGGTTCTTCAATTTTTAATTTCGTTAAGATTAAACTTCTTACATCTTGGAATTTCATTCCGAATTGGTGCGGGGATTGGTTATTTTCTATTCTAAGGTTTATTAAATTGCGTACTAGGCATTTTAGGTTACGTTGATCGCCAAAATATGCATCCAATATTCGTTTGAAGTCTTCCCACTGTTTTAAGTCATCTCGGATGGCAATTAATGTTAGTGTCCGTCCGGTTAGTTTACTGATAAGCAAGCGTAGGAGTAATACGTTTCTTTCGTTGTCTCCGGGTTCATAGAAGGTTTTCAAAAATAGTTCACACGCGGTGATATAATTTTCTAATAAAGCTTGATCGCTATTATACATTGGAATAGTCTTTAAGTAAATCTTCATATCTGAACTCATTATGGCTGAGGGTTGTTCTAATAATTAATATAGTTTTGATTATAATTAATTTCAAATTTTTTTATAAAATTAGGATTTATTTCGCGGTTTATATTGTTATTCTTTGCTTGGGTTTATTAATTTTTAGTTTACATTGCGTCGGCTTACTTTTTTATTTTAGTTTGAGTCATTATACATTATTTAACGAATTGAATTGCTTGTATTGTATTTAGTTGTACGGTGATATAATTATTTTATGGGATTTATGCTTGGTACTGTCTTGATTACGTTTATTTTTACTTCGCTGATGCTAATTTTATTGTAGGTTCGGTCTCTGAAAGTTTCGCTGTGACTGAGTAATTTTTGTGGTAATTTATTTTACTTTGCTTGCTTTGCGCCAGTTAAAACTTTATCTTCGTTATTTCTGTTGATTTAATTGTCTTTTATAATTATCTCTTATCCGTGAATGTTTGTATTTTATAACTGTCTGCGATGCTTCCTGTCTCGTCAACTTAGGTGTTAAATATAGAGTTGCAATTTTCCGTCAATTACTTTGTTCAATATTGCATACAAATTTTCCTTTTATAATTAATACAATGTTTTAGTCTTTTATAAGATTGTTGCTTTTCAGTTAATTGTATTTCATCAACGTCTCCGTTGTACTTTAATTACGGGGTTCATTTTAAATCTACTATAGGTGTAATTTTCAGTCGCTTGATAATTTTAACGTGCAAATGCTTTTGTTATAAATATGCAATTATACTTTTCTAAATGGTATTGTTTTCAGTTGGCATGAGAATGAATTTTGCGTTGTTAATTATTGAAGTATTTTAATTTTAGAATATCACGTTGCAATGCGCGTTTTATTTTGGTAATGAATAGCTTTTGTACAGTTTACGATGAATACTTTTTAGATGGTATTGTTTAGCAATTATAATTAGATATATTCGTATCGAGGTAGCTTTGTATTCGTTGCGTTCAAGGTTGAGTTTTAAAATTATTCACTTTCGATTATTTTGCGTTAGGATTTGCGCTTTGTTTTAATTCGTAATAATAATTGAAGTTAATAATAGGTTTCAAGGTGTTTCTATTATTTATAGAATGGAATAATGTTACGTAAAAATAATTCGTTTCTTTATATTTAGTTGCGTTATATAAAAAGGTTTCGGTATTAAATTGTAAATGAATTTACGTTCTATTTTTGGGTAAATTTTCGTGCGTTAGTTAGCTTTCGTATTGGAAATTTAAAAATTCTGTTTTTGTTTCTATAATTCTTGCGCCAGTTAATTTCGTAATAATTGTCTCAAGTGCGCATGTAATGCGTCTTTTTAATTCTTTAGTTTTAATAAGTTTCTTTTAAACAAAAATAGATTTGAAAATAATTCTCTTAGTGTATAAGTCTATTATTTTCATTAAATTGCATAAAATAGTAATAATAATAGTCAATATACAGATATACATCATAAAATCATAAATAATTCTCTTATACTAACAAATAACAAATATTCGTAAAATAAAATTCAATTGTTTTAAGAAAATGAACTCACATTAATTATTGGATTCTGTCGGTTTTTGGATTCAATCTATGCTTGTATCTCCTCCAAGCTTTCTGTTTGTTTGTTGAGTTCGAACGATTCTTGTTTCGCCTCCAACTTCTGTTTGGGTTCTGTCAAATTCGGAATTAAAATTACAGACCACCAGTTCTTCGAATTTGGATTCCCTAGTAACCATTTGATATCCGTACGGCTGCGCCAATAAAGGTTCGGGCCTTGGAGATGCCTTTTTAAAAACCAGTTCCAAAACTTTTTAACAAATTTATTTTAAAACAGACATTAATTATGGAATTTTACAAAACTAGATTTAATTTACTCTAAGTTCGAAAATAATTATTAAATGTACTATTTTAAGTAGTCTAAGCAAAGTGCAATACTAAAGCTGAATACTTTGACTGACTGCCAGGTCCTTGAGCTCCCGGGCTTTTTATAATGTTCCTTCCCCCTCACATTGCTGTGGGAACTTGTAAATCTCATGTCTGCTTATTCTTAATACTATTCATAATTACAATGTTGTAATCTTAATTTCTAAGTAATCACGGTACCTGACCGTCCGTGACTTGACATCTGCAGTGTCACTGTCGTTTGCCATACAAAGTAGCGCATCCGTTCTCATGAACGTTAATAAACTTTATAAATTGTCCTTGTATTTACAATGTTGCACTTCATTATAAATATTTATGGTTCCGGGTTGGGACCGTGTCATTTTATAAATTAAGGTCAACGTTTCGCTCACTTTTGTAAGGGGTTTCATCAGGACAAGAAGATAAAACAAGTAATAAAATAAAAAATAATAAAGATAAAAATGATAATATTAAGCAGACAAGTTAGAGTGTAAAGAGAAGAGTTACTCCTGAACTAGCAAACTCACTAGCCCATTCAAAGCCAAAAGGTGTCTTATGGCGAAGTAACTGGTGAAAGTAGCGAAAGTGGTTGTTTATATAGTGCCAAAACTTAATGCATGAGTGATCATGAATAGACAGAAGTGTCGTAGCGGATCAGTGAACGTCACGGTTCCGTTGTTGTGAACATAGGCTTATTTTCCAAATGGGGGAAAGGTAGTAGCCATCGTCTTTGTTTAGATTATTAAAATTTTTGTTGATTTCTATGGATTATTTAATTTTTCTATTGTAGAAAAATGGAATTCTGGCAATTAGTTTCGTCTTGTCAAAGTTAATGGTATGGCCTGTTTCATGTTGGTGTTCGACCACCGCTGAGCGATTGTACTGGCTTGTTCTTAAGCATCGCTTATGCTCGTCTGCACTGACCGTTCTGTTTCTCCTATGTATACTAAACCGCAACTGCAAGGTATACTATATACGCCTGGGGCTTTAAGACTATTTTCGGAATCTTTATTATTTTTTATTTTATTACTAATTTTCTTTTCTTGTCCTGATGAATCCCCTTACTAAAGTGGGCAAAACGTCGACTTTAATTTATAAAATGACACGGTCAGAAACCGGAACCATAAATATTTATAATAACTCCGGCCGTGAAAGTCTCCGACAATATCACAATGTTGCACTTCACTTAACATTTTTACACTTTCTAATTATTCCATAATTATTCTATTTCTTTATACATATTTCAATTGGGAGATACATAACTCGCGTGCGAGAATAATAGTGGAACGGCTGGCTGCTCTTACTCCTTACATTATTTTTGTTTTATAACATTGATATTTAAACGTGTAAACACTCGGAAAAACGAATATGTTGTTGGCGCAAAAATTATTTGTTGGAGAAAACTTATTTATGGTAACAAAGAATTTGTTAAAAAAAATTTTAACTCAATTTATAATATTAATAATTAAACATTTGTCCTGCGTAAGGCTTCAGCAGAACGATAAATGTTCAGTATTTTACGAATAAACACATTCAAGCATTCGAAAGCCATTATTTCTGCATTTGCCGCTGTTAAACAATTTTTCAATTACATTTGCTCGTTGAACCACCTCCCGCATTTGTTGACGTTGAGTTTAATCGGTTTTAGCTCGTCACAGTTTGCTTTATTGTGTGTTAGCTATAAACACACAAAGAGCATTATATATTTAGCTTAATGCTGTAACGTTTCATTTGGCCGATGCCTAGCCATGTTACAACGTGCTTCGCACTTTAAAAATATTCGTTTTCTTTACTCTAAAAACACATTTTATTACATCTTGGAATTAAGTTTAAATTCGAATATATATTCGTGTTTACTCTTGTACTAGATAGTAACGCTAGAGACAGAGATTTTTATATTTATTAACAATTTTTCTCCTTTATTTATGTTATATAAATAAATACGTATACAAGTAATTTTCTGATTGGTTGATTTCATTAAGCATGTCTATCAAAACACAACTAATATGGATCTGACCCCATGTCAGGAATGTTATATATCCATTCCAATGCTAACGCCTTCTTTTAAATTGTTGATTATCTGTAACATTCGTGTAACATTCGTCTTTTGATATCTGTCTGTCTGCCGGTGCAGAGGTCGACAATGTTAACATATATATAAATCGCAATTAGGTTACCTATGGTACGTATTTTTTACCCAAACGCAAGTTACGTTTTGGGCCTTGGGAGCTGCCTTTTTAAAAGGTCTTCTTCCAAAAACTCTTGTAACAAATTTTATTTTAAAAAAAATTTACAAATGGAATTTTAATAAACTATATAAAATTACTCTAAGTCAAAATTACTGTTAAATAAATTTGAGTAGTCTGAACAACCAACAACGTAAAAGCTGTGAGGCTCAAGACTGACTGACTTCCCTGGGGCTCCCGGGGTATTTATGTTGTCCCTGCCCCTCACATTTCTATGGGAATTGCAGAGCTCATATCTGCTTATTTCTTTATTTAATTTATATAATATAAAGTAATAATCTTAATTCTAATAATTACGGCTTTTATAACCGTCTATGACCTGCACCTACAGTATCACTTACGTCTGGGATACATTGTATTCACATCCGTTCTCACAACTTGCTTGTGAACTTTCATTAACCTTTTTTTTATTTATCCTTGAATTACAATGTTGTATATAACTTAAGTTTCTTAATAATTTCTATTTAATTATACATATATTGATTTGGGGAATATGTAACTCGCATAACATTTTACTAAATTAATTTTATAGATGTCTTACCTCGGATGTAAGCTGAAGCCTCGCCTATTTGGACCTGTTCTGTAAATTAAGAATAGTAATATATTAACTGATTTGGATTGTATCGTCGAACCATATATATTATTCTTTGCAGGGTCCAAATAAAATTTGCAATTCTACTTCAAATAGAAACTTCAAATTTACTTCAAATAAAAACTCCAATTTTACTTCAAATAGAAACTCCAAGCTTTACTCCGAATATTTCTACAGTTTTTACTCCAAATATATCTTCAGTTATTTCTATACAAATTTCCACTTACGATCATGTCTTGATTGTATCTTTCACGTTAAATATCGTCGATTTCTTCATAAATTTTCTCTCAGCAACAATTTTACCTATATAATATACAAATATCTGGACGTCGAAATTTGTTTTTTGATGGAATCTAATTATCTATAAATGCAAATATTTAGAAAAGATATTTGTCTATTAGAAAGTTGAATACCCCCCCCCCCCCCAGATGTTATTATGTGGACGAGTCGTTTGACAACTGCCAGATATAAGGAAGTGGGTATTTGTCATCTTCAGTTTTTTGTTTAGCTTTCTATAGTCTATAACCATTCGATATTTTCGCTTGCCTGAGGCGTCTAATTTTTGGTACTATTAATACGGAGCTGCTCCATGATAAGTTCGAGTGTTAGATTATATCCTGCTTCAATAGATCTGTTGCCTGTCTATCTGCTTTTTCTTGGCTTGCCTGAGGTAGTCTGTATGTTTTGGTAAAAATTGGCTTCTTATCCGTTAATTCTATATTGTGTTTGACTGTGTTAGTAAAGGTTAAAAGTATTTTTTCGTAATGGAATATATGACAGTATTCAAAACATAAGTCGTTAATTGCTTTCTCCTCTTCGTTATTAATGTTGTTGTTGAAACGAATGTTAATTAGATTTTCTTTTAACATCCTGTCGTGTTCTATAGGGTTGTATTCGCTTTCTAAGTTTTCGGCTGTTTCCATTTCGTTAAAATTCACTTCTTCTACGTTAATTGGGTTTGTCAGAGATAGTTCTGCGGGGTAGTCATTCGAGTATAGAATTGTTGTAGTGGTGGAATTGTTCTTTATTTGTAGTAATGCTGTAGGTGTTTCTACTTCGGGTTAGAATGACATGTGGTTTATGATTCCTACGCCGTCTTATAAATTTACTAAAATTTTTATTTGTTTCTCTGTCCGGGGTTCGATCGTGTATTTTTGATCGGTTTGGGTATTACTATTTTGGAATTTAATGGGAATTTGCCCGTGTTTTGTTTTTACATCGATGTTTGCTCTTAATTTTCTTAGAAGATCCATTCCTATTAGTCCGTCCTATTTGTCGTTAAATTCAAAAATGCAAAATTTATGTTATATCCTTACGTTGAAAGTTTTTGGTAAGGGTATGTTCGCTATGAATTGATGTAGTGTTGTTTTATGGGCTGTTTTAATTTTAAAGGGTTCTCTTTCTGCAAAAGCTAAATAATGTTCTTTTACGGTTCGGGGGCTAATTAGTGTTTTTGAAGATCCGGTATCGATTAGTAATTTAAGCTCTGCGTGGTATTTCTATGTATGGCAATATTTGTTGATATTATTTAAATTGATTAGGTTTGGTCGTTTATAAATCGGTCTAACTGAAAATTTGAGCACACATTTTCCTCGTCGTCCTCTTCGTAATTTTCACATGGTTCGTCACGTTCGTAGTTTTCTAAATAATTTGGTTCATCGTCTCTACTGGAGTTTGTATAATTATTCCTGTCATTATTAAATTCTTCCACTTCCTGGTAGAATAGTTTTTCGGAAGTGAAATTTCGTTTTGATTATAATTTGGTTTGATTTGTGCTATTTTTGTATTTTGACTGGTGTTACCAAATGAAGTGTCCATAGGAGTTGGTTTGTAATAACTGTTAGGGTTGTAATTCTTTGTTGGTGTGTTTCTGATGGGGTTGCGCCAAATGCTTGCCTTGGCTGGTTTATGTTTTGGTTAAATCTTGGTGGAAATGTTGGTTTTGTAAAATTTGAGTTAAATGTTGGTCTCAGAAATTGTCTAAATTGATTGTTAAGGTTTGTGTTTTTAAAATTTGGGTTGTTAATTCGCGGTTGATTCATCTGTGCGTTAAATGGTGTAAATTTTGGTTGTGTGGATATTTGTCTCGCGGCTTGTATGGTTTTTATCTGTCAGTATATTTCGTTTACGTTAAAGTTATATAGTCTATTTCGGTAATACATAACGTTTTCTTCTTCTATGATCATATTCATAGCCTCTTCTAAATTTTGAGAATGCTAGAATCTTATTTTGTCTGATAACCGTCCAGGTAGTGCGTTTATGTAGGTGTCTAATGCCATTTCGCCGTACATTTTTGTCTTCAATAATCAGATATTTTGGTCGGGTTCTTCAATTTTTAATTTTGTCAGAAGAAAACTTTGTACGTCTTGACATTTCATTCCGAATTGATATGGTGATTGGTTACTTTCTATTCTTAGGTTTATTAGATCGCGGACTAGACATTTGATGTTGCGTTGGTCGCCGAAATATGCAATTAATATACGTTTTCTACTTCAAATAGAAACTCCAAATTTAATTCAAATAAAAACTCCAATTTTACTTCAAATAGAAACTCCAAATTTTACTCAGAATATTTCTACAATTTTAACTCCAAGTAGATCTTCTTTTATTTCTATATAAATTTCTACCCACGATCATGTCTTCATTGTTTTAAATATTGTCCATTTCTTCATAAATTTTCTCTTAACGCTTTATTTAAAAAACTATAAACATCAATTTTACCTATATAATATAAAAATATTTCAATGCCAAAATTTTTCTTTTGATGGAATCTGATTATCTATAAATGCAAATATTTAGCGGACAAGATATTTGTCTATTTAGAAAGTTGAAGATTCCCAGATGTTATTATGTGGACGAGTCGTTTGACAACTGCTAGATGTTTTCTACAAAACACCATGTGGAATCCGAAGCAAACTAAAATATAAGTAACAATCTAAAATAGTCATGTACTCCAGGTATGAATTTTACTGTAATTTCTTTTATTGTAAATGGTAGTGCATAAAAATTATAACCTAACTCTTTACACTTATCTATATTATGTATGTGAATTTTCACAATAGTGGTTTTGCTTTTTGCTTATTTTGCACTTAAATAAAACGTGCTCTTAAATATTTTTTGTTACTGCTTATAACCTAACTCTGTGAAGACACAAAATTCATAAAAAAATTTATGGTAAAAAGGTTTACAAGAAAATAAGTTAAAATTGAAACAGAACTATTTCATTGTGTTTATAAAGAGCTTTGTGTAAATGCTTATAAAAACATTGTATTAAAACTGTGATTTCCTGATTGTTAATTGCTTGTATAGAAATAATTGTTTATATGTTAATAACCAAAATTTCAATATACAAGCTGAGTATTTTTCTTGTTTTACGTTACGTTTGATTTCTAATTCTTTTATTGCTAGGTAAAAAAGGAAAAGAAAGTTATTATATCGAGAGCCTTAAGAGCTTTGTCTGTGAATAACCTCCCCCCCCCCGAATTTGTTTTTTGCAAACTCCACAGCCATTAAAAGTCGATGCTAGCTCCGCTAGAATACATTTAGTTTATACTCTGTAGTACACCTACTCTATATATCTCATCGGAAAAGGGGGCGGTAAATTGCACAGATTACGCTCAGTCAGTATTGTGCTTTATTTAAGGTTGGATGAAAGTTTTTGCAACGCGGCATTTCAATACCGAACGATATTCAAGATTCTGATTATCAGTCATTAATTATTATTGTTTACAACTATTGAATGAAAGTAGTAAATAGATTGGAAAATAAATTTAAAGAGGATACTAATGAAGGTTGGGATACTGTATACTACTTAACCAGTAATCACTTCAATCATTAATTATAAGGAATGAAAATGATCCAGAAATCCCCTCCTAATTGTTAAACGTCTAAGCAAGTATAGGAAGGAGTGGGAAGAATCTTTTCGTGGTTAAGGGAGGTCTATTATATGTTAAGTAAAAAATCTTTTTCATTTGCTTATAGCGAGCCTTGGAGAGATAAAACGCCATGTTGAAGAAGCTGAAGACAAAAGGAATGAAGTTTTAGCGAAACAAAATTCTACACTGCAAGTATTCTTAATTCGCGATATTTTGAATTTCGAACAGGAAAATGTAACGACAGCTGAAATTGCTGTAATATACCATACTGTAAAGCACTCCCAGTCATACAATTCATTAAACCATACCACACAATTAGCCTCTACAATATATGCGGACTCCAAAATCGTCACAAAAATACTGATATATAACGCCGTGCACCTCAACATTTAAAAATCTTTGTAGGAGTTAAATAAATAAAACGAGAATTGTCTTTAATATATGAATACGGCAAAAGTTCATTGTAATTATATAATATTTGGTTATAGATCGATCCATTATACCACTTGGGATTCACGCATCAAAAAACCTAGTGCCTGCTGAGTCCTTATCGCAATATATCAACAAATCAAAGGATCAATGTTCAAAAACAGATTCTAATACTGCTTGTCAGCTTTCAATTGCCGAGACTGATTTTTCGAAAGTTCGTATATAGACGCAAGCATCAGATGAAGAACAAATGGAAATGGCAAAATCTTATCTTGAAAGACCCTCATGTACAACTGAAAGAGAAAGATCTTAAAGAAGATAACGAAATAACAGAATTTAGAACCAAAGAGACTGTCAGGAATTTTTCTAACAGCGATTTAGACAATGAGACGAAAAATTTTAATGAACCAGGTTGAAACACCGCAGTTTATATTACCTCTAATTTACAGGGATTAACTGTGGGTTGACTTAGATCATGGATCACAAAAAAAAAACTTCCTACTTCCTGCTACGCTTTATTTTAATTTAATAAAATGAATGTGGTTAAAATTTATACTGCACGTATTTGAAGAAATCAGGAATATTCCTTCCCTAATCTAGCAACTTAAAAACGATTAACAAACAACAATAGTTTTTGTGGAAAAACAATTTGTCCCTATAGTAAAACATGGGCAAAACAAGAAACCATAGACTACACAATTTATCAAAGACTCGCTAACTTCTTTAACCTCTCTATAAATAACTGATTTATAACGTTAAATATAATTACTTTTTTTTATTTAATTACTAGTTCGGAAGGTACGTATTTCACATCCTCTGAAAAAAAAACCCTCATTATGATTGTTTCATCCTTTTATTAAATTGAAGTCACAAAAAAACTGTTAATTATAATGACCGGAAACCAAACTACCAGGAAGTCGCTGCTAATACTTTTACCGAAAGTTGCAAACATGTTCAAACCAGTTCAAACTATCTCATGCAGTAAACAAAGAAAATACGATACGTGAATATGTTTTTCTCTGATTGTAGTTATTATAGTTGCTAGAGGCAATTTAAACTTTTGCAGTAAATAGCACGTGGTTGAACAGTATTCGCTAGATAGAATACAACTAATATTCTAACACCACTAATTGCTCAATTTCAAATTAAATAATCCGCTTCGAAAACTACTTTTATAACTATACCGAGATTACAGCCCTTGCGGATGGTTGTAGCAATAATACGCATAATTCCACTACTTTAAAACCTAACAAATTTATTTTTACGCGACATTCCAAAGCGGACCTCGTTGAGAATACAACCTAAACTCTCATCTACTACTTCCTTCAGTCAATTATTAACTTTTCTATAATTTGAATTCATTTTGAATGATGTTCATTACAATACGCTGTTACGTGCAGTCCCTGCGCGCGAATATTTTCATTCTTGTGTAATTAAATTTCATATTATTTACTGCATTTGCTACGAATTTTTGTCAACAATTTCGACAGCTTTCTAAACGAAAATGATTGCTTATTCAACACACGGTAGGTTTTATCAGTACATTGAATTATAATTTAAATACAGCAAATTTACTCCTTTGATATAGCATTAAATCTGGTAAATTTAAAGTGTGGTTTTCAATTGTTAAAGCATTTGTTTTCAGAGGTAGTGCAAGGTAGTGTACGTGTTTTCTGAAGGCTATTTTCGCTCCGCTTATCTTTACACGGTATTATGCATTGGTTTATATTACATTTTCTATAATTGTATACAAAAATATAGACAACTTGTTGTACAGGTCGTGCAGAACTCCTTGGGTCGATGTACTTTCGTGTTGTTTTAGAACGTTTTCCGACCTGTTCCACTACATTAGGTTAACGTAGTATTTCCAATTTATTAATTGTCGTTCGCTCTGTTAATTTCTCTTATCAGCAGATGAATATTTTTAGAAATGCCTTTCATGTGATTGGTGATCTAGAGAAGAATGTTTTGAAGAAAAGTTACACGTCGGAATATTCATTATGGATTGAATTGTTTTCAGTGATGTCCCACAGGCGCCGCGAATGATTTCTTTACTTAATTTTGTTTGCGTGAAATTAGAGATATTCTGTGTCCTTTATAAAGAACGAATGTAATTGTGTAATGTTTATCAAATAACATATGCACTCTTATTTTTGTGAGAGGATGATCTTATATTTCAGTTGAATAAGTAACATGAACTGAAAACGTAATAATTTTTTTGTGTAAATCAGCTTACTGTCTAGTCCACTTTGTTTGTTTGAGCTTCTCTCATGTTGTGAGTGATAAGAGAAATACTTCGACAAGTTGTTTAAGTCACGTTTATGGATTGTGTCAACGATGAAGCTTTTTCTATACGACGATACTGATGTTTGCTAATTCGTTGCTTGTATGAACTTTTATTTAATGAAGGACAGTGGCAAATATAGCGTAAGAATATATTTCTCCTAATAAATATTTTTCAGGTATATCGATTTTAAATCATGGTGGCTTAGGACTGAAAACAGTCCACAATAATTTTTGTTTCATTTTCTTCTTTTCTTTATGCACCTGTTAAAAATGGTAATGACAATTTAGTTCTACCTAATTAAAGAAGGATACGTATTAATTTTGCAATAAATTATTTTGCATAGATTTTTATACGGTGTAATCCCTTCGGGATATGTTTTGGATAAATGTTGCTTTCTACGCGAGCTGATTTTCCTTGTGTATTATGTCTTTTGTTAGAGATTTGTAAATAAAGTTTCTTTCTTGAAGTTTCCTGTTTCTTTCTGTTTGATCTACCCTACTCTATTTCTTTGGAGTCCTTTTCTTTTGCGGCAGTATTCGGTGCGGGCGATTTTGTTTGCTTACTTTACTTTTCTTCCTTGTCCGCACGGAATACCGTAACAATGCCCGTAAAAGCCTGACAATCTTCTTATTTACCCTCTCCGTATTGTTCTCTTGCTAGAAATAAACCTATGTATGAACCATCCGAATTCCTTTATCTGTTAATATTTCCTTCCCTAGCTTCCCAATAAAACAGTTAGCATTATAGTTAGGAATATCGCGTGGTTTCCCAACTCAGGAAAATACTTATTTAATAGACTACCCCAAACTGCGAGCAATTCCACGTTTAGATGAATACAACCTGACTAACTTTGAAAAACGTCGACAACTACCAGCAAATTGCAACCCCGCCTCTAGCTTTTTGCAATGGACCAGTATGGTGCATACAAACTCATTCAAGAGGTACCCGAAAGAGCGTACTGTATAATAAGCCATGCAATCCTTCAGCCAGCTTCGTTTTCTGACACATATCACAACAAACTACTACTTGACGTACCATGTTTCTCATCCTTGGACAAAAATAATACTGACATAAATATTCCAAACATCTTTCTGTTCCAAAATTGCCATGGTTACAATGCTCTTCTAAAGAATGATTAAATTTTTTAGAACACGAATCCGAGAACCTTTGTTATCTCTATCTTCTCCCTATATACTACCGCTTTCACTCATTCTCCCATACCAGTTTTACTCAATTTTATTTCCCGGTCATTTCTATCAAACTCACCGATTAACGCATAATTATCAAAATCCAAGCACACCGCAAACTGAATCATTAAGTTGCAATTCAATATTACCTCTCTGATTAATTTTAGAATAACCACAAACGCAAACCCCAACCTAATCCCATTGAATTCAAAATCTAAATAAGCTTGTTGTTTTACTATCTGCTCCTTACCCCGTAAGGCCCCCATATACAGTAACCCCTAAAGCAGGCAACCGCGGAATTTGTGAATTATTTTCTAAAATCTTTTTAAAAAAGTCTTCACTCACACAGCTAATCATTGATCCTGTATGTATTAACACATTAACTTCCAGCAATTGCACATTAGCACGTATTACAGGGAGTAAAATATTCCCCGCTGTTATTTCTTTATCTACTATCAAACCTTCGATACATCTGTTATAAAGTGTAGCAACTACTCGATTTATTTCTTGGTCTCTCTCGGGTAAATTTTGACTATTAATTCCTGTGGCCTATTATAAGTTCGATTAGAATTACTGGAATATGAATCTCCCGATCTCCTTTCGTAAACTCGGTCTTGCCTCACGGAACCTCTCGAATTACTACCGGAATACGCAAAATTCTATATTAGCATCGACGTCATCGATCCTACACAAGAATAGTTCCGCCACCTCTATTGTTTTTACACCAGAATTTATAGTACCCCTGTAGATATCACTACATTTGATTTTCCAATGCTCCACCCGAAGGTACTACATTGGCCAGGAAGCGAGTTTTTATTTTACCTGGAAAATTTGGAATTTTGCCGAACCCTTGCTGTTCCAAGCAAGGTAGGGATCTTTAACGTGCGTGACAACACTCACACACGGGACCTCCATTTTACCTCTCATCCGAACGAGGGTGTATTTTTGTGAAAAATGCTCGCCTAACATTTTTCAAGCGGACCGTGTCGGGATTCGAACCCGGGACCTTGGGCGTAGTAGTCACACACATACCACTACGCCACGGAGCCGCCTCCCTGTAGATATCAGCCTCAAAATGACTAGCCAAAATGCCAATAATTTCTTAATCTTCTAGAGTTTTCTCCAAATACACCTACAAATAATCGGCTCGTGACCCACTCTTACACCTCATCATCATCATTAGGTCTTCAGTCCTAGAACTGGTTGGACGCGTACCCTCATTGCTTCCTAGTCTGAAACAACCTTACACATTTTCCTGAAATTTCCACAGTCTGCATCTATCACTATCTGTGTGCTAAAGTCTGATCTCGGTCTACCTATACCTCACTTTTCCTCTTTGCTTGTAGTATATCCCGTACTATACCCCAGAAATGGCTTAGAACGTATCCTGTCCTTTTATTTCTTCTATTTTTTCATTTTCCACTAATATCTTTATTCCTCTACTATTTCTACAACCTATTTGTTATTAACTTTGTCTGTCCATGCTACCATCTTCATACATTCCAGAAAGCATCTATATCTTTCTGTCTGCTTTTCCTACTGCCCCTATTTCATAGCTGTGCTGTGCTGTGCTCCACACTGTGCTTTGAACAGTTTTCTTCTTGTATCTATGTTCGTAGTCTTTGAACATAGCAGTTGTTCTTTCTTGTTTGATGCAGTTCGGTCACCTTCTATTGTTTTACAGCTACCATATTATAAATTCTGCAAACGTGTTGAGTTTGAGCATCCCAATATATATATATATATATATATATATATATATATATATACGTGTTGAGTTTGAGCATCCCAATATATATATATATATATATATATATATATATATAATGTATAAGGGAGATACCAAGAGTTCTAAGGGTTGTTTGGTACAAGGTAGTATATGCCAAGCAAAATAATCCACATATTCGATCACATAAACTTAAAAATGTATGTTTGCCGTATGTTACGTATACTAAAATACCATTCAAAATGGTAGTTGAAATTAAGTGCCAAAAGGTAGTATTAAAGTGACTAAATGACGTAGTGAGATGTACAGTGCTCAAGGGTTTATACCGAGTTTGAAGTTTAAAGGCCATTGAAAGTACATTTGCCGTCCAAAAACCGGATGCGTCTATGAATGTTTACTATCAACCACGCATCCAGGTTCAAGTGCGATTTATTTTGGTTTCATTTTAAATAGAATCAACTTTTGGACAATATTTGTAAGCTCAAAATTATTAGTTATAACAACTTCAAATATGATTGGTGAATTGTAAATATTTAGGACAAATAATAGAATTGTATGTGAATCAGAAAAGTGTAAAAGGACATGAACTATGGTATGTGCGACACAAACGAAATGTTAAGATGTTATTGGACAATTTAGTTATGTACTTTAAAGTGTAGTAGGCAAGAAAGTTAAAATGGTCGCCTTGGAAAGTAAACAAGGGAGATTTTTTTCGAAATTCATTTTGTAAAAAGACGTGTTTTTCAAACTGTGCTAATTTGTATTACGATTTTTAAGTTAATAAAAGTATTTGTTTTTAAAGAGTTTTGATTGTGTAAAGAAGGGTAAAGCAGCAACAGCAACGAAAGTAATTAGTATAAAGAGTGGTGATTGTGCAACGGTGAAGCGACGGAAAATTATATAGATTTGGAGCGATATTGGGTAGCGATTTAAAGGTAGCAGGACATCGAGAGTGGTTATACTTAGGAAAGAAGTTTGATTTGGATAGCGATATTAGGTAGCAGGACATCGAGAGGAAATATACAAAGGAAAGAAGTTGGATTTGGATAGCGATTTATAGATTTGTAGCAGGACATCGGGAGGAAATATATAAAGGAAAGAAGTTGAATTTGGATAGCGATTTATAGATTTGTAGCAGGACATCGATAGAAAAATATATAAGGAACGAAGTGGGATTTGGATAGCGATATTAGGTAGCAGGACATCGGGAGGAAAAACATATAAGGAAAGAAGTTGGTTTTGGATAGCGATTATTAGGTAGCGGAGCATAGAGCAATTTTGAAGTAAGACGACGAGTAGATTTGGATAAGATACGAAGAAACGGACGGAGTAATTGAGAATACGAAGAGCGAAATTTAGGAGAACAACAATTGGTAGTGGAGGATTCGAAGCAGAAATTAGCACAGGGGAAGTTACAGCACTGGGTATTCAAAATTCTAAATTAGGGTTAATTATTTCAGGTATTGGGGAGCAGCTAAATTTCAGAACAACACCTGGAGGCGGTACTAAACTTCAATCAGATAGGACAAAAGTGTAAAGACGCATACGGCGACGAGGATTTTGAGCCAGCAGTCAGAACGGCCAAGAACGGAGTATAAACCAGGTGAGTGCTGAGATATCTTAAAACGTCAAAAAACAGTCATATAATTTTGGTAGTAATTTAATTTGGCACAAAGCAACGCTGATCGTAGTATAATTTTGGCATATACAAAAGTAGAGTAAAAAAATTTAGTACCAAAACAAAAGAGGTGCACTTTGGTTGGACTTTGCACATCTACTTATAACAGAACTCACTATAAGTAGTTGACCACCCTGAGATTTAAGAGCTTAAATAGTCGAGGCATTGAAATAAATAGTTAATTAAAGAACCAACCAAACGTTGCAAGTACGGGCGTGCATTAGGTGTGCACATTACAAAAAAGGCGCGACAAAAGGGGTAAAATAAAATAAAATTTTTTAAAAGAATATAGAATTGAGAGTGATTGAACAGACGGTCAGTGAGTAAAAGAAAAGGGAGATTCAACAATAATATATATATATATATATATATATATATATATATATAATATATATATATATATATATATTGGGATGCTCAAACTGAACACGTTTGCAGAATTTATAATATGGTAACTGTAAAACAATAGAAGGTGACCGAACTGCATCAAACAAGAAAAAACAACAGCTATCTTCAAAGACAACGAACATAGCTACAAGAAGAAAACTGTTCAAAGCACAGTGTGGAGCACAGCACAGCACAGCTATGAAATAGGGGCAGTAGGAAAAGCAGACAGAAAGATATAGATGCTTTCTGGAATGTATGAAGATGGTAGCATGGACAGACAAAGTTAATAACAAATAGGTTGTAGAAATAGTAGAGGAATAAAGATATCAGTGGAAAATGAAAAAATAGAAGAAATAAAAGGACAGGATACGTTCTAAGCCATTTCTGGGGTATAGTACGGGATATACTACAAGCAAAGAGGAAAAGTGAGGTATAGGTAGACCGAGATCAGTACTTTACATATCAAATTTATTTTAGCTAACTATGCAGTTTCTCTATGCAATAACTCTATAAAACACCTACTATTACATATTAATCAAAATTATTAATTTTCTGCTAAATAAATGCAGTTTTCTGCTTCCTATCGAATTTATGTTTACTGCAGACCTTGCTATACAAACACCTAAACTATATATATATATATATATATATATATATATATATATATATATTGCTGTAATAAGGGGTTGTTTAGGGTGTATTGTATAGCAAGGGTCGTGCAGTAAACATAAATTGCAATAGGAAGCAGAAAACTGCATTTATTTAGCAGAAAATTAAGTAATTTTTGATGTAATATGTAATAAGGGGTTGTTTAGGGTGTATTGTATAGCAAGGGTCGTGCAGTAAACATAAATTGCGATAGGAAACAGAAAACTGCATTTATTTAGCAGAAAATTAAGTAATTTTTGATTTTATGTAAATAGAAACACCCTGTATATAGATCATAGTTAGCTTTAAACAATGCGAATAAGCATATTTTACAACAATAGTACTCCTATTTAGCAGGAAAATAGGTAATTCATACATTAGGTAAATAACAAGTATTTAACACTCGGTATATAGATCTTTATTAATAATAAGTAATGCAAAGTAAGAATATCTTTCAGTAAAAGTACGCTTATTCAAAGAAAATGATAGTAAATGTAATTAAACACGCGTTGAAAAGTGTTCTAATTAGTTATAATATAATACGAAGATGAGAGATAAAACCCAACAAAGCTTTACGCAATTACGCAGAAATAATAAACATTTTGATAAGAAAACGCAGTTTCAAAAAATAAATAAACGAAAGTAAAATTGAAGTTACATCATGTATTTTTGTATAATATGGAAAACGCGATATCTAAGCAAAACAACGTATGGTCAAGATAGCGAATAATAAGGTATCAAATAAACCATTACATGGGAAACCGATATATTACATCAGAAACCACTTCAAGATGCACGGAATACAGAGACCTTATTGGTTAAGATATCTACGAGACTTGTTGAAAACCCAGCCCACATGCAAGGGGGAAGAACCTATATTTAACAGCGAGCAATAATAAGACAGGTTAGTTAAACTCAAGCAGGACGAAGCTGCGCCACTGTGAATTAAAAAGTCACGCGTAATTTTTAAATATTTAAATAAATATATCAAGTGATAATAGTGCTACAAATATGAAGACTTCTTTTGCCGTTTAACGTGAGTAGAATTTGGAGTAATTTATTTAAACTAATAATATAATAATAGGGTTTTGAATGCATGGACATTACTAGTTGGTTGATAATAATTCTGAATGTATGGTACATTTTTTTATAATCCTAATTGGTTGATGACAATTCTAATTGATGGTATAATACTTTAAATGTGTGGATAGATATAATAATTCAAATGTGGGGATATTTTAAATGGAGTAATATAATATTTCAAATCAGCGTCGACGATTTTGGTACAATTCTGGTACAATTTTGAGTTGCGAGAATCAGTAGAGAAGCACGAAGTAATTTATGGAAAACGAGGGGTTCGACTAAACAGAGCAGTGATAGATGAATGAAGACAACAAAGGGCTGTTGATACACAATCCGAAGAACAACCTGTAACAGGTCAGATCTAATTAGTTTTAAGATATTTTTTTTCTATTTAAATTTCAATCCTGAATTTATTCAATTGATATAAAAAGTGTAACGAGGTCAGCAACAAACATTGCATACATTAAAAGTACGTAATATAATAAAGGGATCCAGAACGTTTGAGGTTTCTTTAGTAAAAAGGATAGTTTTTGGTGACTTTAGATTGTTTTCAAAGCATATAAATTTTGGGGTAAATGATACATATGTGTATTTTAATATTTTTCAAAACTTGTAAATATTTCTCTTCATTATATGAAATTAATTGATTTCGTTTTATAATTCAAACAAATAGGTACTCATAAAGGGGTGGAGAACAAAAATTGATCATCTTAACGTTGTGCACTCCGTGTAGATCATAAAAGCTAGCCGTTGGATAATAATAAAATTAGTGAGATTTAAATTTGATTAGAAAACACAGAGATGTGGAGTTATAAAAAATGTCATAACACCGAGTACGGCGTTATCATATCAATTACTAGCTCGATTTGAAATGATCATTTGGACTTTGCATAAAAAGTCTAAGTTATTATTTCATCTTAATAATTGTAATACGTTAGTATTTATCAACTTACTTTGTGTAAAAAAACTACTTATATATATATATATATATAGTGGTTTTAAAGGGTTAAAAATAAAATAAACGAAACAATTTCAAAACACCCTGTATAAAGGAACAAACAGAAATTACGTGCGAAATTTATATTAATTAATTCAATTTTAAGTAACGGGTATTAATCAAATTGTACAAATAATAATTAAAAATTTAATAGCTTTGCAAAGAATTAAATGGTAGAAGTCAATGCCATGTATTTATTAATTTAATTGGAGTTAATTGAACAATTATTGATATATAATCAGCATAAAAGCCTGTAAAAACCCAAGGTGAAACACGTTGCTAACAAACGGATATATCAGGAGGGTTGAAATACCATGAAACGAAGCTCGGAGAATTGTATTTAAAACGTTCGTTACGATCGAACACCTGCAAACTTTTAAATGTCAAGTTCTAATAAATTTGAGTAGATAAACATGCAGATTCTACGTATATTGAAACGGTTGAATGTTTTAGCATGAAATACTAAACAGGGGTTATTTAAAGTCACGTTGCAAATCCACGTGTGTTTAGACAGCAGATAGTCAAGAATATCGATTTTGTACCACTCAGACCAGGGTAGAAAGGGACAGAGAAAACGCATAAGTAAGAGACACTAATAGGATAGGAGGGATTTGAGAGACGTCATTAAGTCTAGGATTGGTCGATATGTTAGTTTGAGTTGAAACAAGCACGAGGATAGTGTAGCGTGATATTCTTGAAATTTTATAACGAGGTATTGAAATTCGCGGATTTGAAAATGGAGTTGAGTGCAAAATTGCGAGAATGTGTAGTGTTAACAGAGGATTTCGCGTTAAGCAGGTATGGAGAGGTTACATTCGGAGTGTATAAATGCTTTTAGAGAACGTATTGAGGGCCCTTAAGTTTTCAATCGCTCCAAACAACGTATCTAAGTATCACGAATTGTAAGTATTACTAAAGCAGTTAAATTATATTACATGGTGATAGTCTCTTAATTAAATACGCGGTTAAGTGTGCCAAAATTACATTTTAATAGAGGTATCACCTATAATTATAATCAACTCGTGGCGGGACATTCAGTAACGTGGTTTGAAGCATCTAATTAATGAAGAAATAATTTTAAATGGAATTTGGAATTTGGTTACATCGGGAAGGCTGCGTTAGCAGTTCAATTTGGATGGAGTTTTTCTAGTAACGGCTAGAAACGACCTGCAGAACGGATAGAAGAAATAGATGGCATCATCCTCCAAGCAGAGATCTACTATAAATTTCCAGGTAACAATTTGAATTGTGACTTTATAAACTGTGAATATTGGGAGAATGTATGAGAGTGAAATTCCAAGGTAGTGTGTATTATTTACGTATTGAACTTAATACGTGTAAATAACTTTATTATGGTATTTAACGAGAAAGTTGAAGGTGTCTATAAAGCTTTTAACGTTCCATCAGAACGAGAAATTTTTGTGAAGAGTACATGGCTTTGTTTTGTTATTTGTTTTAGAAGTATGCAAATGCATAATTAGCTGGGTTATTCTGAGCTCACCCTACCCCGGAGTTTAGTTAGAGTAAAATGAATAAATAAATTATAAAGAAAAATTTTTAGAGAAGGTATTATTCAAGGCCCATTTACTCCGGGTACAATTTATGTGTTTAATGATTTAAAAATAAAATACTGGACTTTATAAAATAAGGTTTTCTGAAGTGTAACGTGATCAATGGAATATAGACTATATTGCATTTCATTTGTAAATAGTTATAAATAAAAGCTTGTATGTTGGTTGTATTTGAGGTTTTATTGCTAGTGTGTGTGTATAATTGAGAATATGCGAGTGAATATAGATACTCAAGAGGAGATCCGAATGAGCTAGCCGGAAGCAGTTCAAGAAGGCCGTTCAACCGAAAAAGAAAGGAAAACGGGCAAGGATAATTTTTTTTGGATTAGTTAATTTTTGAAAATTTGTTTATTGTCGAATATAAAAATTTTATAAAAATTTCGAAAATAATTTATGGTTGGTAAGCATCTTACCCGAGTTCCACGGCATAATTTTGACGCCCAATTCGTGAGGCTTCATTCTTATAAGGTTACACAGTAATTTATATAAAAAAATCTCTACACCACCGACTCTTAATTTCACCCGGATCTGCCGCCGATTTCTTCAAATTTTCTAAAGTTAAAGTTAATCGCTTTTGTTCAGATTCCAATTTGTTGATAAACATAACCAGATAAGTTCTCTTGTCAGACCGAATTATTATCTATCCACTCCCACCGCCACACACCCCATTACTTTCACATACTCAAATATTGGCGATTACCTGTGCTCTGTGTAATAAAAGCCATATCCTCCTTTTCTCAAAAATATTACTCTTTCCGGCTCCTTCATTGTGACCTTCCATACTCCCCTTTTCCATTTTTGGGGCATCAAAATCAGTTTTTAAAAATCTAATGCCAATCTGAATTTCTTTCAACCTTTCATTTAATCTTTTACTGTTTTCGACTAAAATCTGAAAATTATCACTCAACTCTTCATTATTCGCTTTTAAACTTGGATTTATTTCTTTCATTCAGCAAACCAAATTTTTAAAAATTTCCTTGTTTTTCCCTACTGTTTCTATTAAAGTTTTTTTATTTCAACCCTTTTTCGCGTTCCGTCATTGCCATAATAACTTTTCTTATAACAAATAGTAACAAAACTTATTTTCTATCTTTTTAAGGTCTCATGATCCTCTAGTTCTATAGGTTGGGATGTCAGTGTAACTTACCGCAGTTTATTTGAACTTTAATTTACAGGGGATAACTATAGGTTGGTGAGGATCATGGATCATAAAAAACTACTCGTTACGCTTTATTTTACTTCAGTGGAATAAATGTGGTTAAAGATTGTGCTGCGTACATTTGAAGAAATCGGATATATTCCCTCCCTAATCTAGCAACTTAAAAACGATTATCGAACAACAATAGTTTCCGTAGTAAAACAAGTTGTCCCTTTAGTAAAAAAGTGTGGTCAAACAAAAAAAAAACCTAAAACTACGCAAATTTATCAAAGACTTATTAACTTTTTTAATCTCTCTATGAATAACTGATTTATAGCGTTAAATACACAACCCCTTTTTACTGAACTACTAGGCCTGCCAGTATTAAAATTTCGGATGAAGTACGTAAGTACGTTTGAACAATGTCACACAATGTCATGCAGTAAATAAGGAAAATATGATTTTTCTACGACTGTTTTGGAACGAGCCTATTTTAGGTGTGTTTTTGATAGAGAAATCTACTACATTCTATACAGGTTTTTATTCCCGCACTCGTTGCTAGGCAAGTTGCTAAGCAACCAGTGCGGGAATGTTCAATTTGCACGGTTGCGCTTATATTTCTATTAATCAAGTAGCCCTGCACTTGCATCTTATTTCCAATGACGGCCGAGTTTTCAAAGGTGGGCTATGAAACAAATAATAAACCAACAAATGTCAAATAAATAATTTCATACTGTGAAAGCGTTTAAAATCTTAAAGTATTTGCAAAGTCTTTAAAAAATGGCTAGTGATAGTGAAAGCGAACTAGAACCGACGCCTCCAAATATTGTGGAAGCTGCAAATGCAACTACATTAAATTTATTACCGGAAATTTCCAAAAAAAAATATGAGACTGCTTATAAATCGTCTATGGACTGGCGAAGAGATCAAAAGACAACATCTTATTCTGAAAATGTTTTAATTGCGTACTTTAATGAATTATCTAATAAGTATAAATCTCCGACATTGTGGACGCATTATTCTATGTTGAGAACAAGTCTCACCATCCATCATAATGTAGATATATCAAAGTATGGAAAATTAAGAGCGTTTCTCAAACGGAAGTCAAGCGGTTATAAATCGAAAAAATCAAAAATTTTTACAACAGGAAATAAATACATTTATTACTGAGGCTCCGGATCAACAGTTTCTTCTGACAAAAGTATGTAATATTAACTTAGGAGAATAATGCGTGTTTATAGCTATTTTTATATTGTTACAGACTGCATTAATTATGGGAATTATGGGTGCTTGCCGCAGACAGGAATTACATCAGATGAAGATTACTCATTTCACGGAATTGGGTTCTGGGATATTAGTTACAGTTCCCGACACGAAAACAAAATTATACGCAGCTTTACGATAACGAGTAATTTTATAAAATCACAAAAAAATACTGGAATCTACGTCCATCAAATGTTTGCGATCCTAGTTTTTTCTTAAATTATCAGAAAGGAAAATGCACCACACAGAAAGTGGGTATCAATAAATTTGGTGCTATGGGAAAGCAAATTGCAACGTATTTAAAACTACCCAATCCGGAATTATATACTGGTCATTGCTTCCGGAGATCTTCCGCCACTAGTCTTGTAGATGCTGGAGAAGATATAACATCTTTAAAAAGGCACGGTGGCTGGAAATCAACATTAGTCGCCGAAAACTATATAGCCGATTCTTTAACAAATAAGTTGAATGTAGGCAACATAATACAAAATTCAATTGATAGCACATCAAATGTTCCATCAACGTCCAAAGACAAGAATTTCCAACGTCAAGAAAATTTAGTTTTTGGGAAAACACCTTCTACAATGGCGTTTAATAATTGCAATGTAACCTTTAATATTGTTAATAATAATGAATCTAAAAACTAAACTTAAATCAATTTATGTACTTTTATTATGATAAATTTGTACTTTTTCTTGAATTTATGTATATTCACAAACGATAATAAACTTATGATATTAATAAAATGTATACTCTTATACTTACCATGTATTTTATAATATTAACAAAAGATGTATCACATTCAAAAAGTACGTACTACAGTCTTAGAAAAAGTATAGTGTACAACACGCATGGAATGCCCATTTCTCACTCTTATGATTTGCAGCACGAGCTGAAAGCGAGTGAGAAATGGGCATCATTCCATGCTCGTTGTACAATATACTAATCTGGGTTTCCTGTGCTGTAATTAAGTAGAGAGAGAAATAATATCAGATAAAGAAGTAAATACTAACACAGGACTGCCCTGGGTCAATGTGTAAAAATTTTGTCCGGTGTATCTTTCTATGGATATGCCAGTTCTAGACCATTTTGGTATTGAACTTATATAAGAGGAAAGTTTCTGTTTCCAAAACAAATATATTTCTTTTACTGTGTTACGTTAAATTTCTAAATCGGATGATTTTTGCATTAATTTCCAACTACCTCGGTAAACGCTTCTTACAAATTCTAATCTAAGCGACGGCCCGCTTTTATGCTATTCCAATTAAAATTAATATTTATAACCTCCTATAAAAGTTTTACTACATGTAGAAATTCGTGGAATATATTTTAAACCGCGTTTATAAATTCTATTAAAGATTGCTAATCGTTAAACCACTTTTAAAAAGCTAAAAACTCGCCTTATAAATTCATTAAAACACTTTCTAACAGCTGCTTATTATTTCCAATTCGTTGAAATACGTATCGTAAAATAAACGCTTCTAATGGTACTAAGAAATTTTACTACGTTTTATCTACACGTGTTCGGATAATAAAATCGTCCTTTAATTAATGCCTTCTTGGTTTCCCAGTATCGTGGATCGATAATAATACAAATCTCTACTCATTTCTGTAAGTTAGGCAACCGGCTATACCTTGTGCTTCCTTTGGCTGTATGCCAGCTTGCATGCTTGCTTGGTCGTTTAAAATATACGTTGCGTTTCCATACGAACAACGAAATTCAGTGGAACTGATTATCGTATTATTGAGGCCTTTTGCTTTCTTTATTGCTTGCATTCTAGGAACATTTTGCAGTTATCTAGAATATATTTTTACTTGCTTTTGCAGAATATTTAACATTCTATTGCCGGGAATGTTTTTTTTGTTATTTGCACCGTCATTCCCAATCTGTATAGATACAAGTTAAGCTTTTGCAAGGTTCTCTTTTCTGTTTGATTCTAATTCTATACAATGTCGTTTGAGGGCAAGAAACGTTGTTGAGTCGCGATTTTAAAATGCGTCGTTGTAGGTAGTGTTCTACTATAGTTGAATTGGGTCATTCAGCTTCTAGCTTATAGAAGAGTGCAGCCCGCATTTCCGAAGTTCCTGTAAGATTATACCAGAGAGACCGATAGCTTAAGGTACAATTCTTTATCCTATTTTTTTTTACTTTTTATGCTGTTTATTGCTACCTTTCCTTTGTACATTAATGTTAATGTCAACAACTTACTTACCAAATTCTAAATTAGAGTACGTGAACACCTGGTTCATTTAAGTTAGGGTTACCCTAATTAAGCTTACTAATACGTTTTTAGCTTATGGAGTGAGTTACATATTAGGATATATATGTAATCAAATGAAAGAATAAAATCTTAAGTTAGGTTGTTACAATGTATAATTGAAGGACATATTACAAAAGGATAATGGAAGTTCATAAATTACCCATGGGAACGGATGTGAATACTTTGTATTCCAGACATAACATGACACTGCAGGTGCAGATCACAATAGATTGTAAGAAACTTATTGTTAGAATTAAGATTACTAAGAAGTAGTACTTTGTATTGTATAAAGAAAATAGCAGACATAAGCTCTGCAGTTCCCACAAGCAATGTGAGGGTCAGGGATAGCATAAATACTCTCAGGAGCCCAAGATAACCAGTCAGTCTCGAGCTTCAAAACTTTAACATTGTTGGTTGTTCAAGCTACTCAAATTCAGTTTAATTAATTTAATTAGTGAAAAGTAATTTTGATTGTTAAACGTTAATGAATATAACGCAACCACTTGTTAAATTCAATTGTAATTTCTGTTTTAATAAAATTGATAGAGTTTTTGGAGAGAAGGCTTTTCAAAAAGCTTTTCCAAGAGGCCTAAAATCTATCTAGTGCAGTTAATAGGGCATGTAATAATGATCACTTTCTCTTGTATATATATTCTGTGCAATTTCCTCTTGTACATATTTAGGGCTGTAACATTTTGTAAGTATTCTTGCATATATAGATTAGATGTACCTATTATTTAGATTTTAAAATTTTATTTTTGCTTAAGGGTATATTTTGATATTATGTAATATGCAAATTGACGCTTGGTTTACTGCACGATATAACAGGACAATTACGTAAAGGTATGTTTCTGACTTTTGTAAATAATCTTTTTGTGACTGTATGTTTTTTGTGATTATATTATAAATAAAACAACAACCCTTTTGATTTAATTATTTAATGATTTATACGTCTAACTTAACGTAAAACATCTGTCAAATTTTTTTTTTAAGATTGCTATATAAATATTTTAATATTTGCAACACTTCCTCTCATTCGAAGAAAAAAAATAAAAGCACTAATTAACAAGTCCCATTGCTGAACGATGAAGTTCAAAGGGGCCACATTCCAAAGCTTTCGTCACAGGATCGGCGAGTTGAATTTTAGTTGGTACATGCTCAATTGTTAATATTTCTATTTGATATAGTTCCCGCACATAAAACCGTCGCACGCCAATATGTCTTGTCCTAGCCCGATACTCATCGCCCTTGATTATGTCAATCGTTGGCTGATTATCGATTTTTAGGATTGGGGTTCTTATTTCGCTACTGATTTCTCGTAACATACGTCGTAGCCAGACTATTTCTTTAGCACATTCGCTTGCGGCTGTTAACTCTGATTCGGTTGTTGAGGTTACAACCATTTGTTGTTTCTTACTAGCCCAAGTAATTGCGCCTCCGCTATATAAACAAATTAGTCCCGTCCTTGAACGTCCTGTTTTTTCACAGCTAGCAAAGTCTGAATCGCTATAGGCTTCCAGTTGTCCAGTCTTGTATTGTGCCTGATAAGCAATACCGTAATCAAACGTCCCTCATAGATAGCGAAAGATTCGCTTAACACTAATCCAGTTAGCATTTGTCGGTTTTTCCAAATTTTCTGAAACTTTGCTTATAGCATATGCTAAGTCTGAACGCGTTGCAGTCATCAAGTACATCAAGCATCCTACGGCTTCTCGGTATGGCACATTGTCAGCTGGCTCGTCTGTGCCGGTTACTTCTTTTGTAACAGGTGTCTTTACCGGGTGTATTTCTAACATTTGAAAACGATTCAATATTTGTTGAGTGTAATTAGTTTGATGCAATCGAATTGATCCATCACTTCGAATATCAATTTGCATCCCGAGAAAACTATCCAAAGATCCTTTTGTAATTTTGTAGCGAATTTGTAGAGCATCTAGGAGTTTATTTATCACACTGTCGGATGTTCCAGCTATTAATCCATCATCGACATAGATGACCACAATGAGTTTCGTACCTTCACTTTCCCTCTTAAACAAGCATGGATCTGCAGATGATTGCTTAAGTCCGTGTTTCTTCATGAAATCTACAAATTCGTGATTCCAACATCGAGGTGACTGTTTTAGTCCATAAAGACTTCTTTCTAATTTGCATACCCGTCCAGAGCCGTAATCATAGCCTTCAGGTTGTTTCATATATATTTCTTCGGTTAGTTTGCCATACAGGAAAGCTGTTGTAACGTCGAACTGGCGCAGTTTCAATCGTTCATTAGCTGCGATGCTTAATACTGTCCGCACAGTTCCATATCTGGCAACTGGACTAAATGTTTCATCGTAATCAATTCCGTATCGTTGTGAATAGCCTTTAGCCACCAACCTCGCTTTATAACGATCGATCGAGCCGTCAGCTTTTTGTTTTATTCTTAGCATCCACCTGTTATTAATAACTTTATGATTAGCTGGTAGGTTCACTAAAATTCCAGACCTCATTTTCAGTTAGCGATGCTATTTCATTGTCCATTGCATTTTTCCATTTTCCTCTATCTGACATAGTCATCGCCTCTGCATACGACTTTGGATTTTCAGTTTCGGTGGTAGTAGCAATCATTGTGTAGTCTTTTAACCAAGCAGGTTTATGTATTTCACGTCCAAAACGACTACTTTGAACTTTTGTTAAAGTCGTTTGCGTGTCTTTTAAGCAAACTTCTGTTTCAGACTCGACTAATTCATCTTGACAGGATTTGTTTTCTGAAGTGTCATCGTTTGTAACCAAGACTAAATTCTGTATTGGAACAGACGTCAGCTCTCCAACTTCATTAGCTTCATTAGGCTCTGCAATTTCAGTTAAGATTTCTTCTGATTTGTTTATTGTTTCAGGTATCTCTGGAGCAAAACGAATATTGTAACTACGCAGTACTGATTTTTCATTTTTGATGTACACCCGATAGCCATCTTTTTCACCTCGTATCCTACCAGGATTCCTTCTTGCGCTTTAGCGTCAAACTTCTTCCGCTTTTGTTTTGGAACGTGTACATAGCACGTGGAACAAAAAATTCGCAAGTGACTTACTCCTGGGGATGGACGTCTATACCAAAGTTCATACGGTGATTTTCCCTCGACCGAAGTTTGTCCTGTATGATTCAGGATATAGGCCGCAGTATTCACTGCCTCAGCCCACAACTTTATTGGTAAATTTTTGGCTTGGAGCATTGATCTAGCACTTTCCACCAATGTACTGTTCTCGCGTTCGGCGGCTCCGTTTTGTTCCGGAGTATACGGCATTGTAAAACTGATTTTAATACAGTGTTGATTGAGTAAACGCCGCGTTCTTTCGTTATTGAGCTCGCCACCGTTATCAGTTCTGAATTGTTGAACCTGATGTCCAGACGCTTTTGCTTCAGCTAGTATATTGACAAGTGTATCATAAACTTGAGACTTGTACTTAAAAAAAAATACTTTTCTAAATTTCGTATAATCGTCTTTGTAGCAAGCATAATATCTCGATCCCCCTAATGAAGGTTCTGACATTGGCCCGCACACGTCAGCGCTTATTAACTCGCCCGGTGTATTAGCTCTAATCTGTCTCGGTCGAAATGTTTTTCTGGTTTGCTTTCCAAGCGCACAACCTTTGCAGAATTCATTTGTATCTGCTGTGATAGTGATACCGTGGTACTTTAACACTTTTCTAACATGTGCTTTGTTTTGGTGCCCAAGTCTTTCGTGATACAATTTTAAATTACTTGTACTTCTTGCTAGAACGACTCTAGCTGGTTTCTGCGGTATTATAACTTTTAGATTTAAAACAAATAACTCTTCTATCAATGTTGCTGTTAGAACCAATTTTCGACCTATGTGGCATTTTGCACCTTCGCCAATTATGCGCCATTCATAGCCATTAAAAAGTGATTGACTGAGTGAAAAAATATTTGACTTTAATTTTGGTACATACCAAGCAGACATTGAATTAGTCACTTTTTCATTGATTTGCGTTTTCACATTTAATGTACCTTGGCCCATTGCTTCAATGGCATTGCCGTCAGCTATTTCTATAGAACGTGGTTCGGCAAATGGTTCATACGTCGCAAACCACTCGGCTCTTGATGTCATATGTGAAGTTGCACCGCTATCTAAATACCAAGTTTCTGACCGAATCGTCTTCGTTTCGAGATATCTCTGATGATCAGACGTAGCTCCTAAGGCTGCACAAAAAAGATTTGAATTGTTATTTTGTGCTTTTGATTCAGAAGCAAACTCCTTTTTAGGGCGTAACAATCTTTCATTGTGTGTGATCCCCATCGCCCGCAATTTTTACAACGAGCTTTTGGCCCGTTATACTTTTTCGACCACTTCTTCTTTGCAGTTGTTTGCTGGTGTTTTGCTACGAACGCTATAGCAGATCCGTTATTTAAATCTACAATATTTGATTCGGTTGCTCTGAGTTGCTCCTCCATTTTCTCGTATGTTCGATCGGCAACAGGAATCATTTCCCAAATTTGTTTGAAGCGATTATATTCAGGAGGTAATGTAGACGCTATACGTAATAACAACAGTTGATCTGGTAATTCACATTTGAGCTGTTTAGCCGTTTCGGTTTTGAATTTGTGGAATTCCCTCTGCAGTGTAGACATATGCGTCATTATATTAGTAGCAGCGTCCTTTTTGGATGCGCTAAAAAATTTAGCCGCTAATCTGTCTAAACGCTGTCCAGATGTTTGTTCGTAAATGCTTAATAATTTACGCCAGAATTCTTGGGCGGACACAATTTGTCCTACTTGCTTATATACGTCGTTTGAAACGTTAGCGTTAAATATCAATTGCGCATGAGTATCCTTCTTAGTCCATTCCTTTTGTTCCTTGCTGTACTTTTCGAGCACTTCCGGCGTCGATGGTTGCGAAGGAAGTAACGTCTTAGTAAAAGTCCCGTTGACCACATCAAAGATATCATAATATTGGAGCAGAAGTTCTAGATTTCGCTTCCACTTCGGCCACTCTTCTATAAGGTTAAGTTTTTCGAGATTGAGTTTCAAATCTGAAGACATATTTACTGTTCTTCACTATAGATAATTTTAAATTCTGTCTATTCCAACTACGGTGTTCTTAGTTGACGCAGTGGAACTACACTGTGCCCATAACCTTTTGTGATTATATTATAAATAAAACAACAACCCTTTTGATTTAATTATTTAATGATTTATACGTCTAACTTAACGTAAAACATCTGTCAATTTTTTTTTTAAGATTGCTATATAAATATTTTAATATTTGCAACATGTTTAATTTGCGGTTTGTAGTATAACTCTTTACTGAGGTTTCCAATTTTGCATTCTGTATTACCCACCCCACTCTACGACATTTTTGAGCTAGCCTCGAATCCAATTCCTTTGGATTTCTATTCTAACCTTCTCCTCTATTTTGTTACGGTATTCGGTGTAGGCGATCTTCTTTACTTACTTTATTGCTTTTTTGCTTTCTTTCTTGTCTGCACGAAATCCCGTAACAACTGTTGTAACACGAAACCATTCTAAAGTAAATGGAGACACACGACAACTATCTAGAGATTGATTTTATAAAATAATGCCAAATCGAGACATCCTGTGTTCATTGACGGTATACTCCCCTAGTAGAGGAAATTTATACTGTATTTGTTGTCGATTGTTTGTTTCCAATATTACAATCACGGCCTCCAAATAAAGGCAATTTTTTGAAATAATGGAAATATGTCCCGACCCTAAAAGAACACCTTATCACCTTAAAGCGGATACATCCATATCTAATGCCTATACTTAAAATAAAAATTAGTATTAATTTTTTATGTGCATTAAATGTATAAAAGTTGGGAGGGGGAAACATGAACTACCGCACCGGGTGATAGCAACGCTAGGTATGCCACTGTTATTAAACACACCTATATACTCTCGGTAAAATGTATATAGTCTATTTCATGAATCAGTGTATTGACGTCACAGACAGTAAGTTTTGTAGTCAAATATAATCTAAAATTATGCACGTGTAATATTTAGGGTAATAAATGCTACTGGTTGGCATCTCTTTGTGCCTGTTGTCATTCGCACTTTGCTAACATTTTACATATGTCGGCTGTCATGTGCGATTCTTTCGGTAATAGCCTTATTTGAACCTTAGAAAATGGATTTGTATGCAATGTATGACGACATAGCTGCTGCTAATGTATACCAGACTATATGAATGAAATGTTAATATTGCGCTGAGTCAAACTCAACTCTAGCGAAGTATTGATCAAACCGTTACTTAGATACACTCGTAATATTATAGCATGTTCTATGAAAGGCCGCGAATTGTTTTTCTGCATGACACATTGAACTGACACCAATTTCATAAAAGCTTTAGACAAGATTATGTTGCAATTTCAACTAGCAACAGAACGTGATCGCCGAGAAGCTGCTGGAATTGAACGGCGACGGGCAATTGAAGAAGAGCGACGTAAAAGGATATTTAATCCAAGGGACCGACTTTATGGAGTAAAATCATTATCCATTTTTAACTAAATTTTCAAACACATATTTTTAGAATGATTACGCGGCTCTTAAGCAACAAATAGAAGAAAAGCAGAAATTGACAGATGCTCAAAAACGTACCGATGAAGCACTTGATGATTATATGCAGAAAAGCGATCAAATCGCAATTGCTTTAGCTCGAAAGGAAGCTGAGGTATACGTATATAAGAAATAACCATATTAAATATAACATTTACACCATATAGGAACGCAAGAACCTAGCAAGGGAAATTAATAATTTCCGTGTAAACTTTCAAAAATTTGAAGACAGGCGTGAATTTGATCTAAATGACCCCTCTGCAATTAAAAAAGCATTACCTGCTAGGATTCATGACAATGATCCACGAATCGGGATATCATCTGCACAAAAGTAAGTGGTTATATTATAAATTCTCTGTAACCAAGATTATCATAGATTTGAAGGTGAAGATGTTATTGGCGATGAAAGGAAAAAGGTTCAAGCAGAACAACTTAAATCTTGGTTGGACCAACAAATAATGGAAAAAGATCAAGCAGATAAGGAACGTATGTCAGCCGAAAATGCATACAAAGCTGCAGTTATTGCAAGAGATTCAAGAGCTATTGAACTAGACGTAATGGAAAAGACGTGTAGGAAGCACTTAGGACAGGCTTGTACGAGATTTAACCAAGCGTTGGTAAGATTTTGTTTTTTTCATATCATTTTCACTTAGAATAATGAAAGGAACTTCAATTTGCTTATTCGGCACAATATATGTTTAATTGTTTACAATTATTTACATAGAATCCTTAATGTTCTGAGATGCCGCTACAATCATTCATGATCATTACTACAATGTCTACTAACACTAAATTATTTCTTTGCACAATGATTACACTATATTCATCACTAAATCCGAATGCGTAATTTATCTACATAAGTACTAACTGTTTTGACTTACTACATAGAGACATTAAGCGTAAATATTTTAACAATCGTTCCAATAATTTATTTCATATCATTTGTGGATTATTATACGAACTGCTTTAACTATCGGATCGTACAGCTTATATATCAAATCATAGAGTAGGCAGATTATACCAGAAATTGCTACACACCTTCGTATTCGCATTATACTCAACGTTTGTAACTGTCGATCAATTCAGTTCGCTTATTAGTATCATTCCTTAAATTCTAGATTGCTTGACAAATTTTGACTTATGTCAGTTATAGACAGGAAGCGACGGCTCAAATGTCAGATATAATTCGCAAAAATGCCAAACGTAATTGAAAGTTAGGTTGATGTATGGTTGTGTACATGATTTAGATTTGTAAATTTTCCAATTGTCGTCACCTGTTCCGGTGGCGTAATTGGAGAACGCATGTACTCGGAAAGCTTAAAACACAGATTCAAATCCTGTCCGGGATCTTATATTTCCCATCTTTCAATTACTAGCTCGATTTGAAATGATTATTTGGAATTTGCATTAAAAGTCTAAGTTATTATTTCATCTTATTAACTACAATACTTAGTATTTATCAACTTACCTTGTATAATTTATATATATATATATATATATATATATATATATATATTGCCGTGGAAGTCGAGGACATCAAGCCTTCACTGGGCCGTCATAAAATTTTTCGAAAAAAAAATAAAAATTTCTTACCCTTGCATTTCTCCTTCAAATTCCTTCAGCTTCCGTGGCTAGCTCAGCTGTGCCTCTTCTCGAATACCTAAATTTACGGACATATCTCTTTCACATTCGCACATCATTCAATAAAACTACCAAATAATACCACAAACATACCTTTTATTTATACCTATTTACAGATAAATTATATTCACATGTGTTAAAAACAGTTAGATACAATAATTATAAAACTCCAATTATGGTATGTTTTAAAGTCTTTGATTTTTCTAATAAATTTTAAACAACTTCAATGAGATATGAGTAGATGGGCCCCACATGTTACCCTAAATTGATTTCACACTGGAGTATGGTGAGCTCACAATAACCCAGTTTAGTTTGTATATGCCTTTTAAACCTTGCATAAATTATAACCAAAATTACAGACTAAAATTTTGGATGTTTTAAATAAACCCTTTTTCAATATTTAAACATCAATAAATAGTCCAGTACAAGTATCTTTTACGATAAATTTCTGCAACCATAAATATTCCACTAAAACATCAACCACACAGCACAAAATTTCACAAATGTTTATACAACAACAGAAATTTCAAATAAATACCTGGAGAATTCTTTAGTCTTAATTTCCGTTGGAGATGGTTACCATAAAAACCCCTTGGCGTTGTTACCATTGACTATACTGCTTGTCAAATCCACAGGCCTCTACCATCCATATCGTGCACACAAAATAGATTACTAGCTCTGGTTACCCTCATATATCATGTTTCCATTTATTGATTTTTGCTTAATAGTAGCCGGACCTTTATTAATTTAATATGCACTACTCGTACTTCACGTCAATAATTAGAGGTCCGCTACTACTGTTTTATACTAGCAACCACTATATTTACGGTAATATTACATAAAATACTCACAAAAGCTTTATTATTGTATTCTGAATCAGTATTCAGCACTTTCATCGACGTAAAGGAAAAGAAAGAGAACCTTAATAATCTAGGTTGATTATTTATATGCTTTTAAAACCCCCTTAGTGGACGCTCTTCAAGCGAAAAGCTTATTTTCACATCTAATTCCATAAATTTTGAATATAACCGACGCTTAGTTCTGAAAATTTTTCCCGCCGTGCTTGTTGTATCTTCGAATTTGCTTACAACTTTCGCGTGTGCATTCGTTTCTACCACTGTTGACTTTCGACTAATGATAGAGATTTCTGTCGTCACAAACCCTATTTATCTTTGTCTTATGCATGTCTGCTGTCTCGTTCAAAACCCCACTTGAGTTACAGAAAATAGATATTGTTGACATCTTATCTCAACTCCACGTGTATATGGTACGTGCTTTTCAATCCCAACGCTTTTATATCTGTCTCTATCTGTTGTATACAACCGATCGTCAATTTCCCTCGCTCTTTAAGATGTTTGTTAGCCTTGCCATTTATACCAAACTGACGGTTGAAAATATTTTCTATGAAATCCTATCTTAACACAAGCTCGACTTCGTCGAACGTAACCTTTTAAAACGCAGGTGTTTCTGTTAATTATCGAACGTTTGAACATAATAACTTTTTGGACTTTCTGCTTCTTGGTATCTGTATAAAACGAATACATTTGCCTTGGAATTTATGATTTTTTTACACAGCACGTTCTCTTATGTGTTGAATTCAAATAACTTATGGTTAATTATGCCTATCGTTGAACTTCTATTTGCTTTAAAACTGTTTTTTCTTTATGTAATCCTAACATTCCAATTATTACATATACAAATACGTTAATACTCGTCCTAAATACTCCCTAAATGAGTTAAATTAATTTTACACGTAAATAATTTGTTCTTTTCTATATACAGGGTTGTTGAAATTTTTTTGTATCTACCTATTTACTCCTATGAATCCACAACAATAAATATATATATATAGAGAGAGAGAGAGAGAAAGAGAGAGAGATTGCTACAATATCGCCTCTCGTCAGATGTAAACGACCAATTGTCTGCTGATCGCCACCTCTCTGTGCCTCTTAAATAATTTAAAATTAACTACAATTAAATTTATGCCCCGACTAGATTATTGATACCCCGCACAGAGTGAACAACGACATGATAACAGAGAATTTTTACCCACTCCCTTCCAACACTCCATATAACTAAGTAAGACAAGCGAAATTCACCAAAATTTGTATAATAAGCGAAGAAAATTAACAATGTACTATTTATATAACTTTTAAATCAAAATAAATATTCCTATCAAATTTGTTCATTACGAAGTTCATAACCCTTTTTACACCTTTTTATATCAATTAAAGCCAGCAAAAAGAGTTGTATTTTACCATGAATATCAAATAGTTAAAATTATAAAAGTAACATGCTATAAATTTAAAAGATAATTCTAACCTTTTTTCCTGCTGTAGCGTCTCACTAGAGCTACTTGACTCAACTCGTTAACGCTCAGCTTGGCGTGCTCACCAATACTCCGAAATGTTTACCAGTTATGTAGAGTTTTAACCCAGTATTTTAGTTTTAATTTAGTCTTGGTTTAGTTGAATGTACTTAGAGTCGATTTAGTCTCGATCTTACTTTCCCATACTTACGATCGATTTATAGTTGTGCCCTTACTTAGAGCGTTATATAGTTTCCCGTACTTATAATCGATTTATAGTTGTGTTCTTACTTAGAACCCTAAATAAATTGTAAACATTGTGTTTATATTAATTAAATCTAGACTTACGCTTTATATTAACGGTAGAGTTTTATACACACGTATTTCAATCGCCCACTTTTACTGTTTTCCACTTGGAATTTTTAATTAATATGACTCACTTATAACTTTCAATTTAACTTCACTAAATTGAAATTTACGTAATACTTTTGTTTAGACTATTACAATCTGTGCGTCGATCGTGGGATGCTCCTTCTTATCGGCTACGGTCGCTTTTATAGGCAAATTCGTTCCACGTGCTCGTATTGGTTGAAGGCTCGCTATCTTGTTATTCGACCATGGCAAAGGCGTTGCAATTATGTTTTAGTGCTTAAAGTTTAGCATAAACTGCTTTTGCTAAACTACTCTCAACGCTGCTTAGTTTTTAATTACCGTAGCAAAATTTTTATTTTCAGAACTACACGAGATAGGTTTTGGGCCTTTGGGGGGCTTCTTTTTTAAAAAATTTTGTCGCGAAAAACACTTTCTATCAAATTTATTTTCAATTGTATAATTACAAAAATTGACTTCTTTTTGTTACAACAACTTAGACGTTTATATACATTAAACATTAAGTAATTAAAATTGACAAAATTGCTTGAAGTTAATAAATCAATAATTAAAAATTTCGGTGAGTAGCTTGAACCACCGACAATGTTATAGTTATGAAGTTCGAAGACTGACTGACGATCAGAAACTCCTCGCAGTATTTATGGAATCCCTGCTCTCACATCATCTCGTGTGAAAGTGCAGATTTCACCGTCTGCTACTTCTTGATAAATATTCAATGTCTTATTCTAAGTAATTTTAATTAAGACTGCTTTATTGCAGTTCATTGTGTCTGCACCTGCAGTATTAAGTTGCGTCTGGAATACAAAGTTGTTGCTTCCCTTCTCATGTCTGATATAAACTTTGATTAACTTTTTATTAATACTATGTATTATGCCATTACTAAGACATAATAAATGCGTTTAATTTTATATACATTTTAATCTGGGGGATATGTAACTCACGCAGTAAAGAAAATTTTCCATATATTAAAATGCAAATTTAAGAAAATTATAGAATTTTAACGGCCAATTTGAAAGATATTGTAACAATTTCTTTTACTTTGTAAAAAATTGCTTTTCGAAACAAAAGTATTAAGGCAATAGAAAAAAAGGAAAAAATTGGCCAAAAATGTTTATTTGCAAATTTAGGTAGATTTTGAATTCTTAATAAGTCCTTAGTCCCATGTGGAAAACAACATGCGATTTGTTTTTTTCTAGTTTGGTTCAATTACAAGACTAAGTTCAACATTTTGTGCCCACAATCATGTAGAAAGCAATTCAGCTGTTTTGAAATTTGGTTTGTAAAGTCATAAATAGCAATTTAGCTCTTCAAAAATCTGTGTAAACACCTTATTGTTTACAAAATACCTCAAAGTTTTCAACTTGTTTCATACACACAACTGTCTTTGCAAGTAATTTTCTGAATCCGCTCACTTCCACATCATTTTCGAGTCAAGTAGGTTGGGAAGTCGTTGATGGTGTGATTTTATGGTCAAAAATTTAAGGCGCAAAAACCAAGTAGGGCTAACAATAAAACCCTTCTGATGCCACCGCCTTTGTCACTGTAAGTAACCAGCTGGAACCTGAACCTAACCAATCTAAGAGTATCAGCCAGCGGCCAGTGGTTAAAAGTGAGTGATTTTTGCATGTTCCCAAAAGGATTTTTTCTATATTTTACAAACGCCTTTTCCCACAACGGGTAAGCTTCGAGCGGCTACAATCCCCATCGCTCCAGTCTGTAAGACCTGGCACCCAATCGAGTCGAAATTATAATTTTTGGTTTATTGGTTTATTGCTTTTTATAATTATCCTTCTCTAAATATTATTTGTTATATAATAGATACCTTATGATTTTCTAAAAAAGGTAAATTAACAATTTTAAAATGATTTACTCTGGTAGGGTCTCTGTATCTACCCTAAAATCATGTCTTTTTAATACTTGCTAGATACAAGGACGTCCAACTTCACTTTATTTTGTTTTCCGTTTAACAAAGAATATTTCAACCCTGCCCTTTTCATGATCTCCCATGGGATAATAGCCAAACTAGCCACCGGCACAGCAGTTTTCTTATAGTTCCATCTCGTAAGCATAGAAGTCAAAGTCTCTTTAAAGTTCCGAATAATTGTTCTATTTTTTTCTTAGGGGCAAGATCACAAAACGCGTTCTCTAAATAATTAGAACCGCTACACTGAAGCTCATCGCTTCGGGGCCCAAAATGTGCAACCACTAACGTTCATCACATTTAGAAAGTTAACACCGCTACAATATGAAAGTAAATATTCTAGAAATTATGTTCTTATAGAATTTATATTAAATAAAATATTGTATGAAATTATGTATACAATTCAAATAGAACGCTTATTATTCGTACCCAATTGTTTCCAAAATTTATATTGGAACCTATCTTAACACGATCTTATGTGTTCATTACTTTGTATTGAAATTGCATTAATAGCGTTTACCGGTCGCTATAGTCATTTCTGTAATATTTAATATTAAATTTATATGCTAAGATCATTTAATTAAATTTGTTATAAAAATGCATATTATCATGTAAAAATGATTTACATTTTAGTCGCAACAACTCTTTATTTTTACATCACATATTTTTAGGCCAATGAGCGCAAATTTGATGGAGAGATGAAGAAAAACCAAGAAAAAGAAGACAGCATGGCACACATGTATAATATTATAACAAGTGATATGATGACTGAAAATCCAGATGTTTCTCTTAGCAACTTAGGAGGAGATCGTCGAATAGGATTTCTTTACAAAGGAATGTCAACAGAAGAAAAAAAGGAGTTCCGGGATGCTCAGCTAGCTCAAATTGAAGAACAAAGGGTATAATAGCAGTATTATCTATCCTATACATTTATTTATTTATTTTATTTACTTAAAAATGCCCAGCAGTGCAACAGTATTGTAAATATAGGAAAATGATAAACATTAATATAAAAATGTAAAATAATATTTGAATAATAATAATAGTAATAGTAATAATAATAACAATAACCGCTTGGATGCCAGGATTAAGAATAGGCCCATGGTACGGCCTGCTTGTCGTAAAAGGCTAATGAAGAGGACCCGCACTTACAATCGCACTTACCATAGACACACACGCGTGCGCACACTCACATATCTCTCTCGCTCACACACGTACGTATGCACACGCACACGCAAACGCCGTGTGTTAAGAATATCATTGCGATAGCTCCAGTCTATCGTAAAAGATGACAAATAAGAGACCGATAAAATAGAAACGTACCTAACATATTGTCAAAGAACAAACCCAAATCTAAGAAACCACATTCCAGAACCCATTAAACTGACAAATCAAAATGAAAAATAAAATAAAAACATAAGAAAGATTTTGTTACGATCAACCCTCCCAATAAACCCCCGGGCATGTAAATAATATTATAAAGCACTTACCCCGACATTTAAATAGGCGTCGACATCCTTTTCAGGGGCGGTTCTCGGCTGTTGCCCTTGTCGTGGCTTGCTGCTTCTACTGGTGGTGCCTCGCTGACAATACGATAAGGTTAAGGGTAGAAGGGTGGGAACAAATACGAAGCACTGACGGCAGCACTACCCAGCAGGCAGTACGGCAATTGTTACTCCACCGGAAGTTGGTACGGTAATCCTCGACCCAGGTGGCGTTTCTTGCCTTAAACGTCTCTTCCTTCCAACCGAGATTGACGCACTTCCGCTTGCGTTCATGGGAAAATGAACTTCTTCTCACATACAAAGCCTTTGGTCACCGCTTTCGATCGCAAAGATACGCGAATGACGTCAAGATCCGTGTGAACGCTAATAATCCATGGGTTTCACAGTGTCAACGGAAATTGCAGTATTTAGCGGGGATTTTCCCGAATTCTAAAAAATCCCTGCCTCTAAATTAATAAACCTAATTTTGGAACTTACACAATAAAGCGTAACAATATAAAGCATATGATCCAATATATAAATAGCAATACATCAGAGAGATAAAAGACATAACAAAGATAGTAAAAAATAACACGACCCAAACAGAATCATTAACGATCGACACTATGAAACCAAAACTTACTATGTATGCCAGTAGACTACGTAGATATAAAGAACTCAACGAAAGGAAAGATATGAATATAGCCTTCAAAAGAAACGAAAAACAGTTTTACGAAACAATAAAATCACAAAACGATAACTACATAACAGTAGGGTGTGGTTAACTCCCCTACAACACAACGACAATAATAGTTGGATTAAAACAGAAACAGAAAGACACATCAACATACAAGCACAAAGAGATCATCACATTACAAGGGATGAACTTTCGACACCATCAGACGTATACACAACCGGAAATGCTCAGGAGCAGGCACATACAAAATTTTTGGTACAAACATTTCACATCAGCACACAACACACTCGCCAAAGAAATAAAGAAAATGATCCTCCACCCCAAACACGTTCCCAAAATTCCTAACACGAAGCAACACATATGTTAGACCGAAAAACGTAGATACAAAGAATCCAGCCAACTATAGTCCAAAAACCAGCTTCCCCACGCTATATAAAATAACTGTCAGCATATGTAAAAAACAGACACACACATGATGCAGCAAGCAGAAAATTCAGCCAAGGAGGCAAAGAACAATTAATAATAGATGAAATCATCCTAAAACAAACAGAAAAAGAACACAGAAACTTACACACGTGTTGACTATAAAACGCTTTCGGCTCCATGCCACACAGTTGGCTAATAGAAACGTTAGACATTTGCAAAATTAACATAAAAATCAAATAATTCCTAGCAGAAATAATGAAAACCGAGAACACAAGACTTACCATAACAGAATCAGTAAGCTTACAAACCGATGAACTACATTCGGCAAAGTATTTTCAAGTTAATCCGCAAAGAGCATTATGGATCTGCACACACTCAATGACTCCATATACGACTTTAACATAAAACATCATAAAACTACGCAATATAAAACTAACCATCTCCTTTATATAGATGATATTAAAAGCTACAAATTAACACTAATACAGCTGGAATGACTACTCAAGATAACTGAACCATCCGCAACAGACAACACATGGAATTTGGCATCAGCAAGTGCATAGTAATGCATACAGAAAAGGGTAAATTGGAAGACAGTGAAAACAGAAAAACCATAAACAATGAAATATTATATAACATGAGAGAAAACGAAACAAACAAATATTTTGGTTTCCAACAAAATACCAAATTAAATCATAAAATCATACAGACATCAATACACAATTAAAGAAACAATACAAACCAAGATTATCAGCCATAGTAAAAACCCCACTCTACTCCCGGAATCTCTTCAAAGCTATTTACAGTTCCAATACTTACATACTCCTTCGGTATAATTAAATGGACCCAAACAAACCTAGAAAATATCCACTTATCACCAGATCTGAGCTCACTAAACACAGAAAATTCCATCTTAACTATAAAGAAAGATTTACAATAAACAGAAAAGGAGGAAGAGGCGTGATAGATATCCAAGCACTACACATCAGACAAAACTACTCACCTTTGATTTCACCAAAATCAATCACCCAACAGATAGATTCAACCCAATACAAAATATCGAAGAAAAATATTAAAAACCTGGACAACAAAACAATTACATGGAAAATACAAGTACAACATACAGCACGACCATATATCAAACAAACTCTCTTATAGATGGCTCGAGGCAAGAAATCTTTTCATCATCTCAAGTACTGACATCATCCCATACACTTTCGACATAACTAGATCAACTCGGTCTCATCTAAACCATCCACACATACATTCAAAATTATGTCATTCTCAAAACATGCAATATAATATGGTCGCTCCTGAACTCGAGCAATAGACTTTGAAATGACTTAATATAACCCATCATCTCAGAACAAAATATCACTCTATACAAAGTGAAAACAAAAAAAAAAGGATAAATATAATAGTAGTAACAGTTGACCTACACCACTTTGCATGTGGGTGTTCGTATACTCAAACACAAACCCTCCTCGATGAATTTGAGATATTATATATATATATATATATATATATATATATATATATATATATTGCTGTGATTAGGCCGCCTCTCGTAAATTGTCGCTAATCTTTGCTGTGATCCTCTTCGCTTTGGGGAAGTCCAAATCGCTGTTACTTCATGTACAGCGAATTATATTAATGAGGATTCAATAGAAAATATGAAATTATCTTACCGTATCCTTTCCTTGCCTAGCTGGCTCAACGGAAATTATGCTGTGAAACGACAATGAAATTAAACACAGAAATCTTGAGAAACAATGTATTCAAAAACATTCTTCTTTCATACAAAAGACTTTCTTACATTTATGAAACAGTTTACATCTTAAGCTCGTGCAGAAAATTATTCCTAGAGGTTGCTTATTTATTAAAATAATCCTTACCTAATCTTTGTTAACAATTACAGAACTCAAACCTCTGCTCTGTAAGTTACAAAAATTCACTTCAATTTGGCTGTGGATAATTTACCTAACTTTTATAACCTGTTTGTGAGTGTAATTGACCAACGACGCTGCAGAGATAATTTAGTAAAAATCAAAATGCTTTGAACTCTTACGTCAAAATTTGCTGGAAATTGTCCCCAAAACAAATAAATTTTTATGAGGTTAAGAACTTATTCTAGCTTATGTTACAAATCTTTAAAAAATTTTATAAGTGACAAACAAAGAACCAAAATTTATACTTGTGGTTGTTACTGTGATATAATACTTATAAAAACCTCATTTCCAATATCATTAATGGCATTAAATACTTCCTGGTTCCATTTCAAATATTCATTTCCAATTAGTCTCAATGTAAAGATATCCACTAGCAAAGTGCATTCATTCCAGATAGATCAAATTTAGCAGTTACTTCACCACCTAAATTATGCAAAGTTCTATGTTACTTATGGAACGTCAACATATAGATTACAAATTATTCAAAACGTATATGTTGCATGTCGTAGAATAATTTAAATAATTAATCTTTATTCAAACTTTGATGTTTCTTGAAATTTCTGTTTCATTTCAATGTTGTAAATTCTACAGCATATTTTTCCCTGACCTAAATAGGCAAGGAAAAGTGCACAGTAAGGTAAAAATTTATTATTTTCTATTGCATACTTACGTTAATACAGGAAGGCGACTGTACCCGAGGCACAACAATATATAATATGAATCTAAATTAAAATAACAAAAATAACCACATTGCCACCATTAAAATAATCCCATCTGAAAATAATAATAAACCCAAATTACCCAATTACTAGAAATCAGCACACCTAAAAGTAACCATATACATATTATAAACTAAATACAAGAATTATACAAAATGTATGCAAAGTTTTGAATGTTTTATTTATTTATTTATTTATGAAAAATATAGAGTACAATTATTATCATTTTAGTATTTTAATAAAAAAGGTTGCTTTTAGAAAAGAAAGGCACAGGAGAAGCGTTTCTGTAATGAATGGGATGATTATTCAAATGGTATACAAAAAACAGTTGCCGTTTTTGATAGAGAAGAGGTTAGAAAAGAAAAGGAGAGACAAAAACAACTTGCAGAAGAAAACAAGAGACTAGCTGAAGAACAAAAGAATCGAAAAGAATATTTGGACAAGATAGTATACTCTAATAAACCAACTGCTGCGTTTTATGACCAATTTAATAGATCAACGAGATAAATGCATTGTAAACTTTTTACTTTTATTTATATGTTCTAAATTATATTTTCAAAATAAAATTGCATTAATTTAAGGACGCCAAATGTTACCATATAACAAGTACAAAGCTTGGTCATATAAAAAGGATATCTATTAATATAGTATATGCCCGGTGGTAAAAACAGCACAGCACGTTCCTGGACAACGATACAAATTGTTGACCACAGTATTGGAGTCCAAGAATGTGATTATACTAAAATCGCAGTCATATAAATAAATTTTTATAAATTGCAATAAATTTTAAAAACGCAGTCATATTCATTGATATATAACATGTTTTTTATTGGAATCTAGTTGTTTATAAAATCGTTTCCCTGCCAACGGCTATATAATTTATTGTGTTCAAAAACATTGAAAATTATTTGTAATGAACGGCGATGATGATATCCAGGTGTCAGAACACGGCCAGATTTGTTAACACATGCAAAAGTGTGAGATGAAGTGTGGTATCAAATAAATCCATGTAAATTTTAAATTCGTTTAAAAACATTGCTTGTACTATTGCTAAAAAAACGATTTGTCGATCAGAAGTTGTCATAAATGAATACATTTTCTCGAATATCTAATCAGATTTTAGTTGTAGTCATGTAACATACATATATAGATTTAAGTTTAGATTAACATGTCGACTGCCACAGCAATTCCGTTCTGAAAAGCCAATTTCATTTAATCATATTATATTTTTTAAAAACTCTAATTATAGTACATAGTTATCATCAAAAAGCATAGAAAATGTATTTTAAAAGAAAAAGGTCTTACAAATTATCTCGTAGTTGGCTTATATACAGAAATCTCTTCGCAGAAGCCAACTACGAGTTATTTCGTACACAAGCCACGCTTAGACCTGTCGCTTTGCTAATGCTGAATCAGAGATATGCGTCCATATTCGTCAGTAGTATCTCAGATATTGTCGAGTGCCATTACATTTACGTCTTTCTTGAGTGTGTTGTATTATAATTATTGTTATAATTAAATTATCAAGAACCCAAAATGGGCAAGAAAAACCACTGACTCAAAATGAACTTGAGTACTACGCTAATCTAAGTGATTCAGAATTTGGCGAGATATTTGACGAGGATGGTAACAACAGTATTTATGAACCTTGTGAGAATTCAAGTGATAGTGACGATGAAGTAGTTTCCAAACCTAAAATTGTCCCCAAACCTGATGATAATGACGATAATTCCCAAGCAACAACATCAAATGCGAATAATAATTTGTGGACAGAAATTCAACAATATCCTGACTTATTTATTTTCCAAGAAAATGTTGGTGTGAAATTGGATATGCCAAATTTTACAGTAGTATTATTTTTTCGGAAGCTTCTTGCATTACTGGTCGAACAAACTAATTTATATGCTGCGTAAGAAATTGCAAAACGCAAAGCAATAAAAAAATCTAAAAGGGTATCAAAGTGGACAGACTTCAGTGCTGCGGAGGTGAAAGTTTTTATTGGAGTTTTGTTACAAATGGAGCCTTGTTCTTTTCCATCACAGTGATATTCTTATCTTCAGGTGTTTTGTGATTTCTAATAAATATTGTTTGGAATTTGAATTCAAGATAGGGCTGTATTTAGCAGCATTCAACTTATTATTTATTTATGTTGGAAGGTATTTGGAGTTAATGTTTCAATCATGGATGAAGATGGAGACAAACCTGTCACTATCTCTATTAGTAAAAAGTGCAATAGTTGTCTTAGAGGTGTTAAAGGTGATGTGAGATGTATCTCCTGTGCTTCCTCTTTTCATCCTGGCTGTGCAGTAAGACTAAAAGGTACACTTATAATTGGATATGATAGGTTGTTATGTGCTGAATGTGCGGCACCCTCCTTTATCTCTGATGAGGAGTTTGGTGATGACTTTGGTCAAGATTCCAAAATTCTAAGAGCAATCTTAAAATGTATGCGGCAAAATGCTGAATTTTTTCATAATAAGTTTCTTTCAATGGAAATTGAAATTGCTGATTTAAAGAGCAAATTAGTAAGTTTTTAAAGTGATTGCTCAGTTCCTGTGACTATGGCATCTAAAGTGGAATCCGTTTCTAACACTGATTTGTGCAATGAATACAATGCTGAAAATTGTATGAATTCTGAGTCTTGGTTGGACGTTGCTAATAGGAGAAAAAGTAAATTAAAATCAAGAAACAAGGTTATCATTGGTACCCAAACTGTGTTACCCAATTCAGCTCTTTTTAGTGGTAGTGTAAAGAAAACTTGGCTGCATTTGAGTAGACTTATGGCTAATGCACAAACTCCAATTGTGGAAGCCTCACATATTTTGAGATACATGCAGGAAGATGGCGCCAATGGTGTCTGCTTTAAGATTGGCACTAGAGGTAATTTAAATTCTTTTAAACTGGGAATTCCTGCTGATATTGTTGAAAAGGTCATGTCTCCTTCATATTGGCCATGCGGTGTTATGATACGCTTTTTTGAATTTAAGGTCAGTGATAAGGACAAAACGGAATCTAAAATAATTGCCAAAAGTTCTTTGCAAAAAATGACTGTGACTAACAAATTGCCCGATACTGAATTACCAGCTTCATGACTAACAAAACTACAAGTTAATAACAGACATTCATCATTCATCAACGTTTTTTATCAGAATGTTCGTGGTCTTCGTACAAAAACTGTTGACTGCTACCGTGCCAGTTGTTCTTTCAATTTTGAAATTATTGTTCTGACTGAGACATGGCTGAACAATGATATTTCTAATTATGAGTTATTTCCTTCTACTTACACTGTCTTTAACATCAACAGGAACTATTCTGCACTCAATTGTGACCGTGGTGGTGGCTCACTTGTTGCTATTACTTCTAATATTAATACTTCCCAGCTTCCTGGTTGTTCCAATTTACATTTTGAAGACACCTGGGTAACAATTGACATATTTTCGCAGTGTATAATTATATGTGGAGTTTATTTCCCACCCAACTCAAATTGTGAATTATACCAAGAATTTATGGACAATGCTGCAAGACTTCAAATAGCTTACAAAAATCCCAAATTTTTAATAATCGGAGATTTTAATTTACCTAAAATTAATTGGGTTCCTGACGTTGATTCTTTCAGCACATGTGGCACTTTGCCAATCGAGGCTGAAAATCTAATTGAGAATATGCAATTTCTTAATTTACTGCAGGTTAATGATGTTTCTAATTCTTTTGGTAAGTTTTTGCATCTAGTTTTTGCTGATGAGGGGGTTAATGCTCTAGTGCGTGAATCTGATGTTGCTTTAACTACTGTAGAAGGTCACCATCCTCCCTTGCTTATTTCTATCAAGAGTAATTTTATTCCTTGTATTAGGTTTTGTGAGAATGTCCATGTCTTTGCTTATAAAAAAGCAAACTATGATGAACTTAACAGAATGTATAAGTCAATTGATTGGTCAGTTTTAGACAACTTTCAGAGTATAGATGAAGCCACAAATTACTTCTATTCAATTGTTTTTGAAGGTATTAATAAATTTGTTCCCATATTAAAAAGAAAGTCTGGAAAATATCCGTGTTGGTATAGTAATTCTTTGGTTAAACTCATTCAATTAAAAAACAAGCTATATAATAGGTATCAGTACTCTAGATCGGAAACTGACTATGTTAGATATTCCACGGCTCGTAAGGAATCAAAACGTTTGATTGACTTTTGTTATTTAAAATTCATCTGTGATAGTGAGCTAATGATTTCCAACAACACAAAACATTTTTGGTCTTTGATTAAGTCATTAAAGAGAGATTCAGGCATTCCAAAACGGATGTCATACAATGGCAAAATTTTAAGTGATGCCCGTAGTTTAGCCAATGCTTTTGCCTCAATGTTTGAATCTTGCTATGTTAATCACTTGAATGATCTTTCCTCTTCTAGCAAATGTTCATATTCTCACAATAGCACTACTCTTGTTTCACATATCTTTACTGAAGATGAAGTAAAAAAGAAAAATTCATGCCTTAGATTCATATAAGTGTGCGGGATCTGACGGCATTCCTTCCTTATTCCTACACCAATGCTGTGATAGTCTATCGCAAGCTTTAGTGATTCTTTTTAATAAAAGTTTTAGTAGCGGAACATTTCCCCTAGCTTGGAAAAGGTCATTTTTAATCCCAGTATTTAAATCGGGTGACCGTGCTAAAATCGAGAATTATCGTGGCATATCAATTTTATTGCTAAGCTGTTTGAGTACATCATATGCAATGAGTTATTCAGTGTATTTAAAAATTGTATTGCTATTGAACAGCATGGCTTCTTTAAAGGCCACTCCACTGTCACCTTGCCATGTATCACGATTTTCTTATAAATAGTGTGGAAAGTGGATTACAAGTTGATACAGTATACGCCGATGTTTTGAAAGCTTTTGACAGTGTTTGTCACACGTTACTCATTGCTTAACTTCGTTTTCTTGGTATAACAGATTCATGTTTGAAATGGATATATTCTTACTTAGTGAATCGCACCCAATGTGTGAAAATTGCAGGCATAATATCCAGAAGCATCAGTGTTTCGTCAGGTGTGCCTCAAGGGTCACACATTGGCCCAATTCTTTTTATTCTCTTTATCAACGACGTTGTTTCTGCATTTAAAAATACGAAATGCCTACTATATGCCGATGACTTAAAGTTTTTTGGGTGTATTAGTTCTATACTGTAGCAATTTTATTTTCCACCTAATATATATCTGTATAATCAATCCTTTTATTAAATATTAAATAATATAATACATTATAATGTTATCCAATCCACTTAATTTAATAACATCGATTGTCCAATAAAGAACTAGTATTTAGTTCATGTTAAAAGTTAAATTCTACGGAGACAATATAAAAGCTTTTGTTTGTTATCCTTCTTAAAGCCCCCTCTACTCAATAACTGCAAGGTAACTTTGTTACTGGGCAGCAACAAGCTCGGCCGGCACTTCTAACACAGCTGGGGTTCAAGCAGGTCGAAAGTTGTTCTTAGGAGCGATGTCCGTCATTGATTTTTGCTGTTGGAAGCGTGCACGATGGAAGATTGCACGTGAATGCTATCTTCATAAATTGTTTTGGATGGTCCATTTTTGTGTTGAAACCAGTCGTGAAGAACGATGAAGTTTTTGTTAAAAAGACCATTAGGAACAGTAAGTGAATTTGTTTCTATAACAATATTAATTAAAATTTTCAGTGTAACTTTGGGAATAATTTAATTTAAATATATTGCAACGTAAATTATAAATAAGCACTTTTCTGAATGGTATTCATGCGAAATTAAATGAAAACAATTCTATTCTTGTATAATATGGAATCACATATATAATTTATTCAAGTTAATTACAAACAACATTTGCTTTCTTGTGGTGTGAATTACGCCTGGAACATCTGTAAATTGAAACGCAGATAATGGAAGCCAAGTGACGTGTTTTCAGTATGCAGCGCAGCTGTTTGTTTGGAATGGAATTTTCCGTTGTTAATACATACGTCAGCTTTCAAGCAAGTATTTAGGTGCAATTTGGAGTTCTGGTATGTACAAAAATTATATTCGTATGTTGTTTGAACTGTCGACGTAGTAACAAGATAAATTTTACTTTAACCGACTTGTGTTAACTTTGAACAGGTCAAGGACAGACCTCAATTATATTTTTCGTAGTCATACGATATGAATCTGTAATTTGTTCCTACAAATTCTTTTATTAACTCAATGAAACATCAGAAGATGTCACTACTAATTAGATAAAGTAAATTCTTAAAACTTTGAACCTTTAGAAATTAAATTTCTACATTTGATATTTTATGAACAATTATCTGTAATTATCTACTGTGAAATTAAGGTAAATTTACCATAATTAACTCTTTCTATAAATAAGCAATTTTATGCTTTGTCAATCTGTTATATAAACTTCATTAAATAGTAATTGGTACGGATATATTCAGTACCATTGTAATTAACTCTTCCTAATTTAAATTAACTTATAAAGGAAGACATATTTTTGTAAAAATTACTTTATTGGATACCAAAAGAATAGATTCTTATTTTCGGACTAAAGACTATCTTTTATTTAAGAGGAATGAAAGTCGATTCTGATTATATTTAATTATTTTTGAGTTTGAATGCACAAACAGTGCTTTTCTTTGTTTAGTTTGTTCACAGGTGCAATGGAGGATTGCTAAGGTCAAGGTCGAGCCATAAGGTAAGATACTTCAAAGATTAGGAGGTCTTTAAAAATTATATAGCGGTTATAGAATAAAGGTTTCCGCATTAGCCTTGTACAAGGGACTGGTATTAGGTCTTCTCAGTATAAAAAAATACGGTGGCGCCTTATTTTTATTATTAGTGGTTGCAATTATACCCCGACCCACAGCTCATTCTCTACCCAGAGCATATAGTTCGACTAGCCGCTTTGCCTTTGAGATTTCCTCAACTTAGAGCCACCTTCCATCTTAATTTGCCGTGGGCTCCATTTCTAATTATCGGAATTTCTCGTTAAACTAAATCGGAATTTAAAAGGCTTCAATACATGACTGTCTTAAAGTGCAAAAAGTTATTGACAATCTAGTAATCTACTTGGCTCATAATAAACTCAAACTAAATATTGGGAAGTGCAAAATTATGAGGTTCACAAAATGTAAAGATTTGATTTTGTTTGATTACTGCATTGGATGTTCTAAACTCGAAACTGTGGTAACCATCTCTGATTTAGGGGTTGTCTTTGATGTTGGTTTAAATTTTATTAATCATATTAATTCAGTTGTCTCTAAAGCATTTAGGATGTTGGGATTCATTAAAAGAAACTGTATACACATCAATGATGTCCAAGCTTTGAAATCATTATACAATTCTTTAGTTCGTAGTATTTTAGAATACAATTGTATCATTTGGTCACCTTATTATGCCACTCACATCCAGAAAATTGAGCGTGTACAAAACAAGTTCATTAATTTCATTCTCTGGAAGCTTAGATATCCGTATGCCGAAAGTTCACATGACATTCGGTGTCAGTTGGTTGGTTATCAATCACTGCTAGCTCAACGTACTGCAGTGTTTATAATATTTCTTTATAAATTGCTACATGACATAGTTGACTGTCCGGGATTACTAAGCATGCTTCAGTTTCGGATACCAGTTAAAGTCACCAGGAGTAATGATTTATTTTACATCAGTAGTCATCGTACTAACTATGGGGCTAGTGCATTTAGTGATAAGTTAATGGAGTTTACAATGCTTCTATACCATCCGATGTCGATATTTTCAATGTTACGTGTAAATATTTGAAGACATCTTTATCCATTTTGTAAAGTGTTAACTATGTTTCATATTCCTCATGTATATTATTACTATTTGGGTATTACGTGTAAGTAATTAATTTATATAAATAAATAAATAAACATTACTAAAGCACAAACAAGCTATATAATGTAAAGTTTTGACACTCAAATATGAGTCGAAGTCGATTCCAGTTGTTACTTCGTTATATTTTCATTTGGTTGATAACTCAATACCATCTGCCGACAGATTATACAAGGTGAGACCAATACTAAATCATTTCTATAATATTATACGTGAAAACTATGTACCAGATAAAAATATTTGTATTGATGAATGCATGATGCTGTGGCGTGGAAGATTGCATTTCCACCAGTACATAAAAAATAAAAAACACAAATACGGTCTCAAACTGTATGAAATATCTGAGTCTGACGGTCTTTTCATGAAAATAAAGATTTACAGCGAAAAATCTGAGGAAACTTACCATAATTTAGGTCACACTACTGATGTGTTACATTTACTTGAGGACTATCTCGATAAGGGATACACGATTTACATGGATAATTTCTATATTTTTTTTACTCTTACAAAAAATTTATTTGTGTGGAACCCTACGAAATAACAAAAAGAGAAACTCCAGAGACGTGGTAAATCGCAAACTTGGCAGCAAAATGGTCCTGTTACTGAATTCAAATGAAGAGACAAACGAGATGTCCTTACCATTTCAAACATGCATGTTGTGGAAATGGTAGAGATGTCCAATCGCAATGGAAAACTTTCTATGAAACCAAATATAATTTGAGATTACAATATAGGAATGTCTGGCATTGACCGACAGATCAAATGCTGCCGTACTACACATCTCTAAGAAAGATTCTTAGACAGCCTAAAAAAGTTTCACTACATATTATAGAGATATATATACACAAGCGAACAAAATTTTTCAAAAAATAACTTCTTCTAAAATAAAACTAATAAAGTTTAGAAAAGAGATACTACAGAGTAACTATAGTATGAGAATTAACTCAGTAAAGACAAAGATAATGACAAGTGAGTTACAGCCTAGTTCTAAACCAAAATTAAAAATAGCTAATACCGAGTTAGAGGAGGTAGATGAATTTTGCTATTTAGGTAGTATAATTACAAAGGATGGACGTAGCAGAAGGGATATAGTAGCTAGAATAGCTCAAGCTAGAAAAATGTTTTAAAAAGAAAACTTACTAATAGCTAATAGTATTAGTTTAGATAATAGAAAAGTTTCTTAAAGTCGTACGTATGGAGCGTTCTACTATACGGTAGTGAGACTTGGACAATTAAAGAAGTAGATAAGAAAAGATAGAAGCTTTTGAAACTTGGTGTTATAGGAGAATGTTAAAGATTAGTTGGACAGATAGAGTAACAAACGAGGAAGTTTATAGAAGGATAGGTGAGGAACCCTGTATGTGGAAACAATTGAAGGTCAGGAGAGATAGAATGATAGGGCACCAGTTAAGACATGATGGACTATTTAGTAAAGTCTTAGATTATAGACTACCAAATAAAAGTAGAGTAGGAAGGCCTAGACAAAGCTATATTAGTCAAATTATTAGAGATCTAGGTTGTGAAGGGTATGCAGACCTTTTTAGACTAGCTCAGAATAGAAAAGAATTTAGAGCTGCGTCAAACCGACCTTAAGTAAGGTCGAAAACAAAATGATGATGATGATGAGGCTGTGTTGAATATAGCATTCTCATTGTGGAACATGCTAGGTATTCTAATAAACAACCAAAAACCTTTAGAATAAGTTTTAATAAAGTTTTCCGCATCTCTCAAATAGTTTGTAAGCATCCTTGATTTTTTTACTTTGACAGGAATCTGAGTGAGTCATTTGAATTAATTAAATTGTACCTGGTAGCGACATGCAACCATAACCGTTTAGATTTAATTTTATACTTGGTGCATTTAGTTGTTGCCGTGCTTGTCTGCCTTGGTGGGTTAAGGGTGCTCGTCTCGCTAATAAGCAAATTAGCAATAGTATAAACCTAGCATTAATAATTGAAGAGGTAGTTGTCAGAACGGGAAGCACTTGTGCGATCTTATGTGTGTAGTAATTGATTTTAGTGTGTATTGTTTTGTTTTTAAAAACTTGCAATATTGTAAGCAATATACTGTTAATACGCAATTTTTGTTTTATTACAATTTAAGAATAAGCTGTATCATGAACCTATGGAAGATTGACACCAGCTATTCGTTCAATGTAATTCTAGCTAATTGTGATTACAATACCTTTAAATGGTGCTAAAAGTCGAAACAGGTGTTTTAAATCTGTAATATTAATAATAGCATTTGTGTTTAACTGGTGAAACATGACGAGCTTGATAAAGATATTCATTGTTAAGCAAGTTGCTTAATTCCCAGTGGTTATATCAGCAACATCCTATGCAAGACGGATGTCTAGTTTTCATGCTAGATCCAACGAATATAAAGCAACATTTGTGGAGACGACATCCAGTTTGGAGATCGTCAACAGTGCACGTGTTTTTGTTATCTTCACAAAGAGCAGGTATAATCCTATCATTTTGTTCGTGAAACTTGTTTAGTGAAATTCGAGCTAAATTATAGTTCGGCATAAAATTATAGGATTGTTTACAAAGGGGAGATGTTAAATATTTATTTTGCAAAATGTAAAATAAAAAGGCTTTGTTGTCAGAGCGAGCTTTTTTAAAGAATAGTATAATTAGAGCTACGACTTATGTATCCGGAATGGAATCCAAGACTGCTTGAGAGTTGGATTTTGAAGAAATCGAGGTAGAGTTTGATTTATTACAAAATGGCTTCAACAAATGCATGCAGAAAGTCATGGTTTACAAGAAATTGATGATAGCAAGCGTGACAAAGTTGAAGAGGTAGAGAATATTTATACTTCAACTTGCATCAAATTTAAAAGAATTAATAGACAAGTCAAATCTGATAACACGCACAAAACAGCACCTTTGCCTAATGGCACAAGTAGAATTCAAGGTGGTGCTGCAAAAGTAATATAAAATTAAAACCGTTGTAGCTGCCAATTTTCACTGGCCATATTCAAATTTCAAACTATTTTTGACCTTAATTGACAAAAGTTAAAATTTAGAAAATATTGAAAAAAAAATATATTTACAACAGCATCTTAAAGATGAACCATTATGATTAATATCAAGCCTACCAGTCGAAAAAAGTTCGTACAAAGCTGCTTTGGAATATTTTACAAAAGAAATAATAACTATATAATCATTGATTGTCGTATTAAATATCCTGTGCAATTATCAATTTGTAACTCTTATGATTCGGTATTATTAAGAAAATTTGTTTCAAAAATAAGGCACACAGCTGCTTACTTGCAGAATTTAGGAAAACCAATACAAGACGCCATGGTAGTGCATCTTACATTAAGAAAATTAGCCATATACAGTAATCGTGCCTTTCAAAGTGAAAGCAAGTCCAATTCTAAGGCGGACTTAAGTAGGTTGTTACAGTTTTTGGACAAGCAGGCGTTGAATGTGGGACTAAGAAAACCATGTGGATTAAAAATGCCTTATAATAAAACCATTCAAAAGTGACAATTTTAAAACAGTTTCTAATGGGACCACAATTTTTAAACAATGTTGCTAAAGTGCTGAAGCGGAGCCTAGAAACGGGGTTAGAGATCGATTTAGTTTCATTGCAACTAGATCTGTTCTGCAAAAAAGGTATGCATCGATGCGATTTATTTAAGGATGCTACATTACTGTAAAGGAGCAATTCTTTTTGAAAATGAAATATGCACTAGTTGTTTAAATACACATGAGAGCAAACAATGGATAGCGGATATTAAATGTTTTATCTACTAAACAAAACAAAATAGTACGTTCTTGCATATGAATGCTCAAGGGGAAGAATCAAAACATTTGGCAGCCACACAAGGCATAGCGGATATAAGTTCCAAATTTTCAGAATTTGGTTTACTGCCTACAGCTACAGTATTAATAAAAAATAAAGGGTGAACTAATGTCTCCTCGAGCTTTAATAGACTCAGGGTCTCAGACAAAATTTGTTAAGGTTAACTTAAGCAATAAATTAGGATTATGTTTAAACATTTCTGAACCTGTTCATATTTCTGATTTTTCAAGCAAATCTATGCAATGTTCAAGGTAGTTGAACTTCCATGTTCGTTCTAGACACTGTAGTTATGAGTATTCTCGTGACAGTGTTAAGCAAAATATTACAGTTAAATTGCCGCAGGTAAATTTTAGTTTTAGTAATTTTAAGATAGTTAGAGACTTACCACTGGCAGATGAAAAATTTTACGAATCTGTCAGAATCTATATGCTTCTTAAAGCTGACATTTTCTTTTCGACTTTGCTACCACAAAAATTAACTTAGGTATACGTCAACCCTTCATACAAACTTCCTATTTTGAATACTTTGCAACCAGAATAGTTTGTAATAAAAAAAATTTATTTATTTTTTTATTTATTTATTTATCGTGACTATCAGCTAATAAATTACACCTTTAAATTTTCTAAACCCTAACCTGATATCACAAGGTCGAGAATTTCTTATTATTAATGCAAGCACAAGGTAAAGTTGGATGGAAAAAATGAAAAGTTGAGAAAAAGAAAAACTCTTAAGACATAAACGGCTAGTCGAGTGTTAGCTCTGGGTAGATCATGAGCTTGGGTCATGGGTTGTCAAAAGAACAAAAATATATTTAATGAACGCCACCGTATTTTTCAATACAATAACCACCAAAATTTAACTGTGCTTGTATTAGGGGAATGCGGAAACCTTATGTCAACACCACTAACATAGCCATAAAACCTGAATTTCACTCTTTTAAACACACTTACCAAAACCTCAAACACCAGATGTCATACAGATGCCTCGGCTTGACCTGTGAACAAACAAAGGTACAACATGGACACCATTTGTGTCCTCAAAAATATCTGCCAAAAATAAAATAATGGAATTTAGGTTTCTATAATATACACCCAGGGAATTTGTTTTCATTACACACAATTTCTAATCAGAGATGACTTGTAATTTTTACTTGAATTTTAAATAATAAAATGTCATTCAAAAACAAAATAGATTCTATTTGAATAAATTTCTGGATTCATGTTACTATAATATTTTAATTCGTATCTCTATAATATTTTCACTTAATAATTTTTATGGTACAGAAATATACTAGTAAAGAATTGTATTCGATAATATAAAGATTCTAGTTAAGTAAATTTGCAATATATTTAATGCTTAATAGCTTTTGAAGACTGTATTATGTATTTGTAATAAAAACATAAGTGTGCTACATAAATAAAAACAAGTCGTGTAAAATAGTGTATAAATGTGTTTCTATTTGGGTTTCTTTTCACTAACGTAACGGTATAGTTACAGTTTTGCTGTGATAAATTATTTTGTATGATTGGATATTTAGGTCATTTAACTTTTGCTTTTAGAAACCTTTTTTGCAATAAGCAGGTTTAAATAGATGTGTTCTTAGAGTCATGGTTGTTTTATGTCCTTAACAATTTTTGAGGTACATTTTTAAGTCGGAGTCACTTCCCTGATCTCAGGTTTTAGCACCCTCTTGTCATTCTTTCTAGGACTTTTCCCTAGCAAACCTGCGAGATTAGGTGGCGTCCAAGATACTTCCCAATTTCATACCTGATAACCTGTTACGTTTATTTTCCGCATAAGTTAATTACACTAATATTCAACTCAAACCCCTTTGGCATTAAAAACGAAAATTAATTTAGTAAACTTAAAATAACCCTGTCCGTTGCTAATTCATTATCCGTTCATCTAAATTCCATTTCTACTGTTCAATAAAATTCTTAATTCATAATTAATAAATACGCTGTCTATAAATTCCTTAACGCAAACCCCTTTTGCTTTTATAACGAAAATTTATTCTATAAATTAAATGCCTTGTTTTAGTTATCCCGAAATCTCTTAAATTCTTCAATAATATCCTGTTTACAAGAATAAATACGCTTTCTGCAAATTTTTATATTAAACTTAGTTATTTTGAAACAACAAGTTTATGCTTTAATTGAATGGTTGGTATCCTATTTTTAGGTAACCTTCAATTTGTTAAACATTATCCACGTATAATGAGTTTTCTCAATTGTGCCAAAGTAACAAATTGTTGAAATAATGCTCGTGCACCATCCGATATAAGCCAGATTTTTCAGTTTCACCACAATTCGATAAGCTATGATTTGCAGTTCGACTCCGTGCTGCTTGAGAAATTGTTGAATTTGATTCTAGAGTGTGTGCATTGATGCACTAGTAAAACTACTCGTTTCAAGCAAATCTACAATGTTCAAGGTAGTTGAACTTCCATGGTCGTTCTAGATACGGTAATATTCTCGTGACAGTGTTAAGCAAAATATTACAGTTAAATTTTAGTTTTAGTAATTTTAAGATGGTTAGAGACTTACCAATAGCAGACGAACAATTTTATGAATCTGTCAGACTCGATATGCTTCTTGAAGCTAACATTTTCTTTTCGATTTTTCTACCACAAAAATTAACTTAGGTATAGATCAACCCTTCTTACAAATTTCCTATTTTGAATACTTTTGGAGCAGAATAGTTAACCAAAAAATCAAAACAGTAGATAGGACACTATTTCATTCCGCGCCATTGCACGGCACATGTTTCATGAAGCCTGAGTAAAATTAGAACACCTCATAGACGAGTTTTTGGACTGCAAAAAAGTATGCAAAAGCAATGAAGAACTGTTGGAACACATGCTGCTGAGCAATGTTCTTCGACAACATTTAAAACAATTGAAGGTCGGTTTCAAGTTGTTACCTTTAAAGGTTGAGATAGAACCTTTTCAGCAAGGTGGTTCTGCTGAAATGACCATTACGTCATTTCAAAACTTAGAACGGCACTTTGCATTAGACTAGAAGTTGTTTCTAAAATATTCAAGGGTTACAAGAAATTTTAATTCAAAGATCTGCAATGGTCGTTACTGCAGACGTCATTTAAGGAAAATTGGTATTTTTTGGGCATCATTACTTTATTTGTGTTGATAAGGTGACTGCCAAATTAAGGGTAGTCATGGACAATGCAAAGACAATAAATGGTGTTTCATTAAATGATATTTTAAGAAATGGGGTTATTTGTCAAGTGGAATTATTCAACATTCTACTCTTATTTCAAACTTTATGTATGCATCACAGATATTAAGCAAATGTATTTGCAGATTTTGATCAATTCTGAACAAAGAAAACTTTTATATTTTTTTTAATCCAACAAAATTCAGATAATCCAATTTAAATATAAAATAGAATAAATATTGACGACTTTCTTTTTGGTTCCGATAGAAAACAAGAATTAGTACAAGCTCAATCAGAACCCACACACTAATTTTTAATTGCACCAAACAATTATTTTAGAAAACGTCCATCAGGATCTACAACATTTTAAAAAAGTTAATATTTCCCCAAAAAACAGGGCCGTTTTGAAAACTCTTGGCTTATCTTTTAATATAGACACAGGTAGGTAATCGACAAGACTTAAAAAAATCTAATCATGTTCGGAAAGTACCCTACATGTTGAAGATGATAACGTCACCATAAGCATGTTATGGTATCCACCTTAACGACAGTCATTCATTCATCAGCTATTTATGAATCCACCTGAAACAAACCAGAGAGAGTTTGTACTAAATATACATTTGAAATTTATTGCATGAACTGAAAATATGTACCTGTAGTAAGTCTGTGTGTTTAGGTTAGGATTCTAGTTAAGTAAATTTGCAATATATTTGATGTTTAATAGTTTTTCAAGACTTATGTATTTGAAATAAAAATGTGCTACATAAATAAAAACAAATCGTGTAAAATAGTGTAAAAACATGTTTCTATTTGGTTTTCTTTTCATTAATGTAACGGTATAGTTACAGTTTTGCTGTAATAAATTATTTTACATGGATGGATATTTAGGTCATTTAACATTTGCGTTTAAAAATCTTTTTCGGGTTTAAATAGATGTGTTCTTAAAGTTCATGGTTGTTTTATGTTGAAGAACATGTCCTTAACTATTTTTGAGCTACATTTTTAAGTCAGAATCACTTCCCTGTCTTCAGCTTTTAGCACTTTCTTGTCATTCTTTCTAGGACTTTTCCCTAGAAAACGTGGAAAATTAGATGGTGTCCAAGATACTTCCCAATTTCATACCTGATAACTTTCTGAAACCCTCTTCAAACACACCACCAATTCTATGATTTAGTCGGCAACCAATTGTGTTGTACAGTCAAGGTTTTTGGTATTTTACCTAAACAGGATTTTTAGCGGAGTATTTCACACCGAGTTTTTTGTTGATCATCGGCTGGATTTTTTGTGGGCACGGGGGCTGTACATAATGCAATGTTAGGTGTTATTATAAGGCTTTTTGATTCCTTTGGATTCATAGCACCTGTACGATGGCACAGGCATCAATGCAAAATATGTGGAATCTAAATGCAACTTGGGATAAAGATGTACCCAATGACATAAAAACTGAATAGGAATTGTTTTCCAAGGAATTAATGATCATGCTGGCCATAGAAATTAAGATTTTGTGATGCATGTCAGATAGCACATGGGGCATGTATTTATATAGAGGTAGTGCAGGTTAATAGTAGTGTAAAAATAAATTTGTTGAGTGCTAAATCTAAGATTAATAACTGAAAGGGCGAGTTAAGTAAGCCGCAAATAGAGCTAAACAGATCGGTAATATTAGCCAAACTCACCATGCGAGTTCGAAAGGTATTGAAAGACAGGATAAATGAGGTTTGTCTTTTTTGTGATTCGCAGAGAGTATAGCGTAGTTGGAAATACTGAATACCATAGTGAATGTTATTCAATAACTATTAATTTGTTTGCTATTTGTCAGGATTCAAATTAATTTTTAAAGAGATCACTTGCAGATATTTTGTTTGGATCACTCATTGTAGTTCCTAATGATAATTCAGCTATTTCCGGCTACGTCATGTAGAAAGGGTGTCTGAAACCCTCTTCAAACACATTCACCATCCCATGACTTTATGATCGGCAACCAATTATGTTAGTACAGTCGAGGATTTTGGTATTTAAGCAATAGCGAAGTACTTCACACCGACTATTTGTTGATCACCGGCTAGATTTTTGGGCACAGAGACTACATAATGGCAATGTAAAGTGTTATTATGAAGGCTTTTGATCCCTTTGGAATGATAGCACCTTAACGATGGTACAGGCATCAATGCAAAATATGTGGAATCTAAATTGCCAATATTTGGATAAAGAGGTACTTCAAATGACATAACAAACTGAATTTAGCAATCTAAACTCTTTCCAAGGAATTAATTGATCATGCATGGCCATAGAAATTAAGCTTTTGTGATGCATCTCATGATAGCACTATTGGGCATGTATGGTTGTACCAGGTAGTGCAAAATAAATTTGTATACAGTGACTCAAATCTAAGTATTAATAACTGAAAAGGTGAGCTAAGTAAGCCGCAAATAGAGCTAAACAGAGCAGTGATAGTCAAACTCACAATGCGAGTTTGAATGGTGTTGAAAACACGTTAAATGTGGTTTATCTTACTTGTGAATCACAGATAGTATTAGCGTAGTTAAAAACTGAATACTGGAAAATCGATAAATACGTTGCTAATCAAATGAAATTAATTAAAGAGATCACTGCAGAATTTTGTTGGTCTATGTACATTCTAATAATAGCCCAGCTATTTGATCTCGAAGGGGTGTTCCCGCAAAACATTCAAAATACTGCTTTATGATGGAGAGTACCTGAGTTTTTAAGAGCAATAGAAATCAACATTGATAAAAAACTTCGGTTGCAAAACTACCAGAAATGAAACGTCGATGGTACACGATAAAATTTTGCATAAATTGCGGAATAATTTGAAAAACTTGAAATTTTAACAAATATTTAGCAATCTAAAATTTCTATTTAATTGTTATCGTGTAAATAAGCATTAAAAAGTTTAAACTAGCACTACATACACGAATACCTAATTCGATTTAATATTGTTGATGACGTCTTTGCAAGTTGATAAGCAAAGATGCAATTTATGCAATCAAAATATAGGGAATTGTAATGGCTTGTTTACAGAGTAAATAGACCAGCATCACAAATGCACAAGGTTCATGCGTGTACAAAATCAAACTCTATAAAAGGCAGAGATAGCTCTAAAAATGTGTTATTATTTCTGTGTGCTTCGCCTATAATCCACTATTCATGAGTATTACAGTAAGTGACCTAAGTGATAGAAGTCACTATACCTTTATTTTAATAATTCTCTATAAATTTATTAAAAAGTTAATTAGTTTAAACCTTGGTAAAATGTCTAAAACTAAGGAAAAAATGTCAGGTACAGTATTAACCAAACCAATAATGTTTAATTTACCAAAAAGTTGTTTCAAATGAAGTCATGAAACCTTCTAGGCTACAAGAGCATATGAATAAAAAGAACAGATTTATCCTATTTTCAAGGTCTGGAGAAGAATATTTAAAACAGCCATATCAGTTATATCAAACCTATTTGCGTCATCTTTTAAAAAAGATGATCGATTACGAGCTTCATATAATATTGAATGTTAATCGCAAATGTAGAAAAACACTATGGGCAAGAAATTAATCTTGTCAACACTCAAAGAGGTAATAAAAACCGGTCTCCATCAAGAGACTCCATTAAAAATTATCAGAGAAATTCCACTGACAGTAATAAGTCACAGCAAGGAAGAAAAGGTGAAATATCAGTATTCGATTACTTAAAACACAATTTTTTCATTCAACTGAATGAATCTACTTTACTAAATCAGAAATTACTACTTTCATGATACATTCGATTCATGAAAGAAGAAAAAACTTTTCAACTTACTATTTGTTGAAAATTTGGAAGCAGAGACCATAAGGAGAATCGATATCTAAAACCGTGAGCAATATTTTCAACAGAAAGAAATTTCTATGAATAATATTTTATCATCTGCTAATGATGCTCCAACAATGATGGGACGTCATACGGGTTTCTTTGCCCATTTGAAACAAGCAGTACCAAATGTACTCGTTATACATTGTGTTATTCATCATTAGCATTTGGTTGCCAAAAATCCGAATAAATATTTGCATACGTCCCTCCATTAGTTATTAGAGCAATCAAAATAATTAGAAGCAATGACAGATTACTTAGTCAATTTTGTAGTGAAAATTATGAAGATTACAGCCACTTGCTGCTGCATACAGAAGATCACTAACTCTCAAAAAGAATTTTATTCAATACTGAACTTCCTTGACAAGAGAGACGAAGAACTGCGTAAAAACCTGAATACATTACTTATTTGACGGACCTGTTTAAAATATTTAATAAGATCAATTTACAAAGGCAATAAGTTGATTTTAATTAAAACAAAAAAAACGTCATAGCTGCTTTTGTGGGAACACATTTGTTCAAACGAAATCTGCGTAGAGGTGAATACAGCCATTTTCCCACATAATCAACAGTCTCTACAAAATGAGAAGATTTACTTACTACTAACATTTGGATGTTCTATGCTGATGTACGAAGCAATTCCAAGATATTTTAAACATGAATATACTAAGATAGGTATTAAATTCTTTCGTAAATGCAGATATAGCAGAATCATCAAATTTAGAAGAGCGACTCAGAACTCACAACTAACGAAGAACTAGAAGTAGAATTCAGAAATGGACACCAGAAGTTCTGGCTTCAAACATCAACACCAGCACTCTATCCTAGATTGTAGGGCAAGAATACAGAAATTTTTAATTGCATTTCGTTCGTCCAATTTGATTGAGCAGGGGTTCAGTAGCAGTAGCTAATGTGAAGAACCATAATATATTTTTTCTACGACTGTTTTGGAACGAGCCTATTTTAGGTGTGTTTTTGATAGAGAACTCTACTACATTCTATACAGGTTTTTATTCCCGCACTCGTTGCTAGGCAAGTTGCTAAGCAACCAGTGAGGGGAATGTTCAATTTGCAAGGTTGCGCTTATATTTCTATTAATCAAGTAGCCCTGCACTTGCATCTTATTTCCAATGACGGCCGAGTTTTCAAAGGTGGGCTATGAAACAAATAATAAACCAACAAATGTCAAATAAATAATTTCATACTGTGAAAGCGTTTAAAATCTTAAAGTATTTGCAAAATCTTTAAAAAATGGCTAGTGATAGTGAAAGCGAACTAGAACCGACGCCTCCAAATATAGTGGAAGCTGCAAATGCAACTACATTAAATTTATTACCGGAAATTTCCAAAAAAAAATGCGAGACTGCTTATAAATCGTTTATAGATTGGCGAAGAGATCAAAAGACAACATCTTATTCTGAAAATGTTTTAATTGCGTACTTTAATGAATTATCTAATAAGTATAAATCTCCGACATTGTGGATGCATTATTCTATGTTGAGAACAAGTCTCACCATCCATCATAATGTAGATATATCAAAGTATGGAAAATTAAGAGCGTTTCTCAAACGGAAGTCAAGCGGTTATAAATCGAAAAATAAAAATTTTTACAACAGAGGAAATAAATAAATTTATTACTGAGGCTCCGGATCAACAGTTTCTTCTGACAAAAGTATGTAATATTAACTTAGGAGAATAATGCGTGTTTATAGCTATTTTTATATTGTTACAGACTGCATTAATTATGGGATTATGGGTGCTTGCCGCAGACAGGAATTACATCAGATGAAGATTACTCATTTCAGGGAATTGGGTTCTGCGATATTAGTTACAGTTCCCGACACGAAAACAAAAATTATACGCAGCTTTACGATAACGAGTAATTTTTATGAAATCACAAAAAAATACTGGAATCTGCTATGGGAAAGCAAATTGCAACGTATTTAAAACTAACCAATCCGGAATTATACACTGGTCATTGCTTCCGGAGATCTTCCACCACTATTCTTGTAGATGCTGGAGAAGATATAACATCTTTGAAAAGGCACGGTGGATGGAAATCAACATCAGTCGCCGAAAACTATATAGCCGATTCTTTAACAAATAAGTTGAATGTAGGCAACATAATACAAAATTCAATTGATAACACATCAAATGTTCCATCAACGTCCAAAGACAAGAATTTCCAACGTCAAGAAAATTTAGTTTTTGGGAAAACACCTTCTACAATGACGTTTAATAATTGCAATGTAACCTTTAATATTGTTAATAATAATGAATCTAAAAACTAAACTTAAATCAATTTATTTACTTTTATTATGATAAATTTGTACTTTTCTTTGAATTTATGTATATTCACAAACGATAATAAACTTACGATATTAATAAAATGTATACTCCTATACTTACCATGTATTTTATAATATTAACAAAAGAGGTATCACATTTAAAAGTACGTACTACAGTCGTAGAAAAAGTATAGTGTACAACACGCATGGAATGCCCATTTCTCACTCATATGATTTGCAGCACTCGCTTTCAGCTCGTGCTGCAATTTATCATACTCGTGAGAAATGGGCATCATTCCATGCTCGTTGTACAATATACTATTGTAATTTTTATTGCTTTTTAGTTAACCCAAACACCAATAAAATAACAGTTATACTCATTACAGTATTATTACTACCTCCTTGCTTACATCAACTAATAAAACTAGGTTAAATAGTATTTGCACGTTAATCACTCTGTTTGAGCTTCTGTATTTAAAGATATAAATTTTAAATATTCACATATGTAAAAATAACATACTCTTAATTACAACATTTCCTATAATGTAACGCTAGCCTCGGCCTCTCAAAATTCCGCTGTTCCAGTAATAGGTTTGACATTTTCAGTTCTTGAAAAATGGAAGTTTTCTATTCTCTTCTGTGAAGATACAGAACACCATGCAGACATCAAACTTAATCTATAACTTACAAAATACTTTTATAGGTGTTATTCTAAGGTTTACAAGAAACATAATCAGTTTCATAGTATTAGTAAATATCTTATTAAACTCGTACTCTTTGCATAACAAAACTATAGTCGGATACACAAATTGCTATTAAAAATAGTACATTACTAATGTTCTTCATCTAATATTACTTGACCAAACTTAGTTTAAAATCGAGAAACTGGTCCATTGATTAAACCCATATCGTGCAAATTTAAAATTGACGTTGCAATAATTTTAGCAGTTTTCTTTAAATAACCACCACTAGTTAGCATTACTATAGGTGTGTTAGTTGATTGAGCAGTTCTAAATACTAATTCATCCCTCTGTATGATGCCCTAAAATATAAATCTCAATTACAATTAGTGTAAAGTAATTCAATACCCTTGCAGTGATGCTTAACCGTCCTAAATAATCTCCTTCCAAAATGTCTGTGCCAGCATTATATACCAGAATGTTAGGATGAAACTCATCAAAGGCTTGTTGTAACGTTCTACAACATATATGAAATGATACATTTGATGAAAACTATAAGAATTAATAAAAAAAGAGATTGTATATGCAAGCTTCTGTATCTATATAATATCAAAGAATTTTTGACAGTTTTAGTGCTTTAGATCAACTTTTTACAATCTATGTAAACATATTAAATACAAAGGACTTGTAAAATTAGCAAAAAAAACACAATTTATATATGTGTTACGTCCAACTCTTTTAGGATAACCATATTTTGACTTCAACTTGTTTCCATCAAAGTGTATATGAAATAATATTTGAGAGCACATTCTAAGTTCAAATAGAATAGTGTCTCTCATAAAATATTTTTAGGTATAATTACAAGAAATAATAATTCACTTTGCAATGTTTAATGATTTTCAGAAATTTGTAACGCTTCTGTTACATCTTCTAGAAGTAAGTAATTTTACACCAGGTCATTATCGTGTATTAATACATACGTATATTATGGTACATCAACAGACGAGGAATCAAATCAAAAAGCAAAAAACCCTGCAACTGATATCTAATATTCTTATCTGTCGGAGGTGTATCTGCTCCCTGTACAGTGTGTCCCAAATTGGATGTATTAAATGGGTAACTTAGTTGTTATTAAAGATACAATAAAACTGTGTGCGCAGTCATGTGCCAACTTTTGAGATCAATTCAATGGTGAAATCACAAATGAGCGATCTTCTTTTGTTTTCGAGTTATAGCCAAAATTGATATTTTTAACAATTCTATTAATTCGTATAACTCGTTTGGTTGCAAAATATCCAAAAATACTGTAATAGTTTTTATACGGTTTTTACGTAGAATACAGTGGCGTACGCAAATATTTAATATTTATAATACTTTTGAAGTTATAATATAAACTTGCATTTTTAAATGGAAACCACAATTGGTTGTCACTTTATTTAAAAGCTCTTTTGACAGCTTTTCAAAAATATATAGTTTAGTATAATTATCTTTTCAAATGGCCGAATTATTCCATGTTTTGGTATAATAAAATAATTTATTATATTGGTAATAAATAGTTGGTCATGAAACAAAAGGTAAACAAAAACGTCAATTGTTTGTATAACAAACGTCAACGAGCTTCAATCATATCTATTGCACATGCAATAAATTGTATTGTTAGTTTGTAAGTGAGGCATCAGTCTGTTACTAAATGGCAAAATTTGAAAATTACGAAAAATACGATATGCTAGTTGCATTTATTGAGTCTGCGAGAATTCCTCTATCAGTAAAAACTTTATATTTTAACAGGTAATAGTGTAACAAATAGCAAATAATATTACTATGTCGTTTGTAAATAATACAGATACCCTGAAAGACAACAGCCTAATATTAACATGTTTAAAAGGATAGATAGTAATTTACAACAGTTTGGCTACTTTGCAAAAGCTAGAACGAAACAGTATGCAGTTTTAATTAAGAGCAAACTACTGTTTCAACCATAGCATGTGTGGAAATAAACCCAAGAACATCATGTAGGAAAATTGAAAGAGAAATGGGTGTTTCCAAATCAGCCGCTTCAAGAATATTGAAGCGTAATAAATATCGACCCTATAAAAATAAAATTATACATAGTTTGTTTCCGACGATTTTCAAAAAGGCGATTTTGTAAATGGTATCCCGTAAATGTTCTGCTACTAACAATTTTGGAAATAACATTATATGGTCTGATGAAGCACTTGCTGGTCGAATGAAAATACCTATCAAACATACGAGGCGTCAACAAAGCCGTTATGGTTTGAATATTTGTTGCTACATTGTTGATGGCAAATTTCAATACCATATTTTTGAAAACAATCATTTAGCTTGTCGCTATATTGAAATTTTGTATACCAACTTGCACGAATTACTGGAGGACATGCCTCTCGAAAAAGACAAAAGTGTGGTTCCAACAAGATGGTGCACCCCGCAGAACGCTATAATTACTCGTGATTATTTAAATAGAGAAGTAGACCATTATATCTCAATAAATGGATGGGTACGTTTGGACCTGTTCAGTGGCCGCTTAGATCTCCTGACTTGTCGATATTGGACTAGTTCTTGTGGAATTTTTGAAAGAGGAAATCTATAAAACCCAGAACCATAGTATTGAAGAGTTGCGGAATTCAATTGAAGCAGCGTTTCGTAAAGTTAAGGCGGTTTATTTATTAAATTCTATTAAGTCTTTAATAAAACGATGCGAACTTTGTTGAAGAGAGAATGGAGGCCAGTTTGAACAATATCTCTGAATTATCAGTAAATAAAAGAGGTAATACAAACCGGTCTCCATCATGAGACACCATTAAAAATTATCAGAGAAATTCCACTGACAGTAATAAATCACAGCAAGGAAGAAAAGGTGAAATATCAGTATTCGATTACTTAAAACACAATTTTTTCATTCAACTGAATGAATCTACTTTACTAAATAATAAATTACTACTTTCATCATATATTAGATTCATGAAAGAAGAAAAAAACTTCTTAACTTACTATTTGTTTAAAAATTTGGAAACAGACACCATAAGGAGAATCAATATCTAAAACCATGAGCAAGATTTTCAACAGAAAGAAATTTCTATGAATAATATTTTATCATCTGCTAATGATGCTTTAACAATGATGGGACGTCATACGTGTTTCAATGCCCATTTGAAACAAGCAGTACCACATGTACTCGTTATACGTTGTGTTATTCATCATTAGCATTTGGTTGCCAAAAATCCGAATAAATATTTGCATACGTCCCTCCATTATGTTATTAGAGCAATCAAAATGATTAGAAGCAATGACAGATTACTTAGTCAATTTTGTAGTGAAAATTATGAGGATTACAACCACTTGCTGCTGCACACAGATGATCGCTAACTCTCAAAAAGTATTTTGTTCAATACTGAACTTCCTTGACAAGAGAGACAAAAAACTGCGTAAAAATCTGAATACATTACTTATTTGACGTACCTGTTTAAAATAATTAATAAGATCAATTTACAAAGACAATAAGTTGATTTTAATTAAAACAAAAAACATCATAGCTGTTTTTGTGGGAACACATTTGTTCAAACGAAATCTACATAGAGGTGAACACAGCCATTTTCCCACATAATCAACAGTCTCTACAAAATGAGAAGATTTACTTACTACTAACATTTGGATGTTCTATGCTGATGTACGAAGCAATTCCAAGATATTTTAAACATGAATATACCAAGATAGATATTAAATTCTTTTGTAAATGCAGATATAGCAGAATCATCAAATTTAGAAGAGCGACTCAGAACTCACAACTAACGAAGAACTAGAAGTAGAATTCAGAAATGGACACCAGAAGTTCTGGCTTCAAACATCAATACCAGCTCTCTACCCTAGACTGTAGTGCGAGAATACAGAAATTTTTAATTGTGCATTTCGTGCATCTAATTTGATTGAGCGGGGGTTCAGTGGCAGTAGCTAATGTGAAGAACCATAATATATTATGTACTTTTTATCGCTTTTTAGTTAACCCAATCACCAATGAAATAACAGTTATACTCATTACAGTATTAATACTACCTTCTTGCTTACATCAACTAATAAAACTAGGTTAAATAGTATTTGCATTAATCACTCTGTTTGAGCTTCTGTATTTAAAGATATAAATTTTAAATATTTACATATGTAAAAATAACATACTCTCAATTACAACATTTCCTATAATGTAACGCTAGCCTTGGCCTCTCAAAATTCCGCCGTTCCAGTAATAGGTTTGACATTTTCAGTTCTTGAAAAATGGAAGTTTTCTATCCTCTTCTGTGAAGATACAGAACACCATGCAGACATCAAACTTAATCTATAACTTACAAAATACTTTTATAGGTGTTATTCTAAGGTTTTCAAGAAACATAATCAGTTTCATAGTATTAGTAAATATCTTATTAAACTTGTACTCTTTGCATAACAAAACTATAGTCAGATACACAAATTGCTATTCAAAATAGTATATTACTAATGCTCTTCATCTAATATTACTTGACCAGTCTATCTTACAAGTAACTTAGTTTAAAATCGAGAAACTGGTCCATTGATTAAACCCATATCGTGCAAATTTAAAATCGACGTTGCAATAATTTTAGCAGTTTTCTTTAAATAACCACCACTAGTTAGCATTACTATAGGTGTGTTAGTTGATTGAGCAGTTCTAAATACTAATTCATCCCTCTGTATGATGCCCTAAAATATAAATCTCAATTACAATTAGTGTAAAGTAATTCAATACCCTTGCAGTGATGCTTAACCGTCCTAAATAATCTCCTTCCAAAATGTCTGTGCCAGCATTATATACCAGAATGTTAGGATGAAACTCATCAAAGGCTTGTTGTAACGTTCTACAACATATATGAAATGATACATTTGATGAAAAAGTATAAGAATTAATAAAAAAAGAGATTGTATATGCAAGCTTCTGTATCTATATAATATCAAAGAATTTTTGACAGTTTTAGTGCTTTAGATCAACTTTTTACAATCTATGTAAACATATTAAATACAAAGGACTTGTAAAATTAGCAAAAAAAAAACACAATTTATATATGTGTTACGTCCAACTCTTTTAGGATAACCATATTTTGACTTCAACTTGTTTCCATCAAAGTGTATATGAAATAATATTTGAGAGCACATTCTAAGTTCAAATAGAATAGTGTCTCTCATAAAATATTTTTAGGTATAATTACAAGAAATAATAATTCACTTTGCAATGTTTAATGATTTTCAGAAATTTGTAACGCTTCTGTTACATCTTCTAGAAGTAAGTAATTTTACACCAGGTCATTATTGTGTATTGATACATACGTATATTATGGTACATCAACAGACGAGGAATCAAATCAAAAAGCAAAAAGACCCTGCAACTGATATCTAATATTCTTATCTGTCGGAGGTGTATCTGCTCCCTGTACATTAAACTTCTATTTCTAATAGTATAACAAACGACTTAAATGTAATCCAAACAACCAATGATAAACAATCATACATATGCTACATCTCCTCTTTCTCAAATATTCAAAATATAAAATAAACAATTACAGTAGCATAATTAAACTTATTCCCTAAACCTAACAGGTTTATTCACAACTCTACCAGATCTAGTTATCACAGGGTGTGAGCCCTCCCTCGTCTTCGGAGCTGTCGGGTATTAGCAATTTTTGATTAACGTTATTAGTACTACTAATTACAACATTTTGGCCTGAATTAGAAGAGCTAGGTTCGTAATTATTGTAGTCTGGATCAATATAGTCAAGGATTCTTTACTATGGGCTCCACTGGTGAAGATTTTAAAAGAGTTTCTTCTCAAAATTTTACCAAAATTATCTTTGACCATATATGATCTTGTGCTGTTACATTTACTGATTATTTGTCCTGGCACCCAACATCTCTCCTAGTCCTTCCTGATTATCATGTTTTCTCCTTTTTAAACTCATCTAGATTTGTAGTTTTGGTCATAATACCTTTTAGTTTTATTTTGCTTCTGTTTTAGTTTGTATTAGTATTGTTTAAGCTTGGACTTGACAATTTTCTTAAAGTTGGTACAAATGAGCGAAGACAGTTTTTAAAAACAAGTTCTGCTTGAGACACATCCAATCCAGAAATTGGTGTGTTTCTATATTCTAATAATGCTTTATAAATATTGGTGTCTGAATCTTGGCATTTTCTTAAAAGATTTTTAGCTCAGCATCCATACCCTTAGTATTTTTTGGCCAACCTCGTGATATGAATTTGTTTACTAAGACAAGAGTTTCATTTTTGTGGTTTCTCTATCAAGTTCGATTTCTCTTTCTTTAGACATGAGCAATGACCTTTCTACGGAATGACTTACATTCAGTAATTCTGGGTCATCTTTATGCTCGACTTTTTTAAAAGATCTCAACAAGAAATCTGCTATATACATATATTTACCTAGTAAGTATTGTGCCTCAAAATCATAGTTGATTAATTTTAATTTTAACCGCTGTAACCTGCAATGACTTTGTAAAAGTCTTTCATATAAAGCAATATCAATGGCAAATGATATTTTAACAACAATTTTCCTTCCATATATATAATTATGAAATTTTGAAGTTGTAAAGCAAATAGCTAGCATTTCTTTGTCGATTTGTGGATAATTTATCTGTTTCTGTTAGACTACACGAACAAAATGCAACGTGTTCACTTTTTATAAAAGGCACCCACCTATACCGAACTGGCTGGCATCTGATTGTATTTCAATCAATTCACTCGCATCGAATAGTTTTAAATTTGGAATCTTAGTGACCAAGTTTTTTATATTATTTAATGCAACTGCATGATTTTTGGTCTAACTCCGCATAATATTACTTTTTGTTAACTCGCTTAGGGGCATTAAGAAATCTGACAATTTTGGAATGTATTTAGTAAGATAATTAATCACTCCCATTATTCTTGAAAGTTCTTTTTTATTATTAAAAATTTCAATGTTTAATATTGCTTCAATATAATTGGGATCTGGCCAAACCCCATTTTTTGAAAAAATTTGTCATTCTGCTATTTTGAACTAAATTTTATTTTTATTAAAATTAATACAATATTTCTTAGCTCTATCTACAACCTCTTTTAATATTTTATCATAAGTTTCCTCATTATCAGCTGCTATTATAAAGTCATCAAAATAAATTCCAATGTTAAGATCACCAAATAACTTTTCATTCATGCATTGAAACACTTGAGGACTGACATTTAACCCAAACGGCAATCTTTTAAAACAATACTTCCCAAAAGAAGTAATAAAACACGTATACATCATACTTTCATCATCTAATTGAATGTGATAAAATATCTCTTATACATCTAACATTATAACTTGTGATAACTCGCTTAACGTTGGAATAGGAAATTGATCTTTACAAATACTGTTGTTTAGGTGTACAGGATCTAAACAAATTCGAATAGTTTTATCCGGCTTCTCTACAATTAGATTGTTATTTACCCATTCAGTAGGTCTTTTGCCTGGCAAATAATATCTCTTTTAACTAAATCATCTAAGGTATTTTTTAAAATAGATTTAATTGTATCTGGTACTCTACGACATGAACTTATATATGATTTTGCATCATTTTTAAAACAATTTTATATTGAATGGAACTTTTCCTGTACCTTCAAATATCTGCAGATTATTACTTATAAATTCATTTTTAGTATTATAGCAAGACTCCGCTAAATCGACCCTTTGTACTAAGTTTAACTTAGTGCAACCATTTAATCCTAATATTGGTACATTGGCTTCTTCTATAACAGAAATTTTATATTCCACTTTTTACTTTTTATTTCACACGTCAGCACAACACTGCCATTAGATTTGATTTTATTATTACATATGTAACAAGAGTTAGTTCATTCATATCAATCTTACTCTTAACTATGTCTAGTTCATTAAATATTCTTACTGGCACGCAATTACAACTAGCCCCTGTATCCAGCTTTAAGGACAAAGCTTTATTACTTATAACAGCCTTAATCATCCATTTATTATTTTATTTTTCTATATCAATAAGTGGTAAATCCTCTTCCCTATTATTATTAAACTCATGAACATTTCTTGTTACAGCTCGTAATTTAAAATTAGATTTATTTACCTTATTAGTTTGACAATGCTTCACATTTTTAAACTTACAACCTACTGCAAAGTGATTAGGTGTCCTGCAAAGAACACAAACTTTCCCATATGCTGGACAATTTTATTTACCATGCCTTTGGCCACATTTTAAACAGCTGCATGTTTCATTATTAGCTTGCTTACATGAGCCTTGCGGTTGCCTTCTATTATATAAACTGTTTTTGAAATTGCTTCCTTTCCTCTTAAGCTAATAGCATCTACTTCTATATTATTTCGAATGTCCTTGACCTGGATCGAACTTATTTCAGCTGCCCTACAATGCTCTTCAGCTTGTTGTAATGTTAACTTCGACTGCCGAAGTAGTCTCTTCTGCATTGAAAGATCTCGAATACCACTGACATTTTGACACGGACTAGTGAATCTTCGAGTGTGTCAAAATTACACGTAGATGCTAACATTTTAATTTTGGTCAAATAACTATCAAAGCTTTCACCTTCATGTTGTACAACGTATGAAAAACTTGTATCTGTCATAGGTTTCACTTTCTCATTAGTTTACAATGGTCTTGAAACGCTTTTATCACTTTATCAAAATCCTTTTTTTCTTCATCAGTTAACTTGAAAGTCTGAAATTTCTTCTGTGCTTCTTCACCTGCATGATTCACACCAGTAATGCTACTTTTCGTTTCACCCTTTTTATTATCTAGCCCCGTGGCTTATAGACATATCCAAGACTTCTTAGAAAATTATCCAATATAGATGAACATTGCGATCAAACATTATATTTCTTGGCGGTTTAAATGTACTCTAACCTTACTTCTTATTAATTTAATATCTCAAATTATATCTTGAATCTTATTATTCTAAGAAAACCTGACACCTATTTTATATCTTCTAGAAGTAAATAATTTTACACCAGGCTATTATTGCGTATTGATACATAAGTATTATTATTATACATCGGCAAACATGAGGAATCAAATCAAAAAGTAAAAAGATCTTGCAACTGATATCTAATATTCTTTTCTGCTCCCTGTATATTAAACATTGATAAACAATCATACATATTGCTGCAGCTTCAGCACTATGTTAAACCAAAACCAAATACGAAAAGAGGAAAATTAATCTTAACTGGATAAATTAATACTTGAAACACCCGGATATAATTCTGATCTCATGTATAATAGTGTTCAAAAGCATTACATTTTAATGAAATTGGTAGTTCTATTCAAATCATTATCATATAAACCACAAAATAAACGTTTTATCTCTGCTAAAAGCAAATTAAGAGGGATTGTAGGGTCATAAATTATTTTATACCACAAAAGTGTAAACAAAATATTTATAATTGTAAATTTTTATAGTGGGGTCAGTCATTTCTTTGGGAGAGCTTAAAATTATGAAATAACAGTAAATTCATTAATATATGCACCAAATATAAAATGAACTTTTAGAAATGTTAGTTAAATAAATTAAACTCAATATTACATACTTGCAAATACAAAGCAAAGCACTTTAATTCTATTTTATAATACAATGCAGAAATCAGAAGCCATATGGGAAAAATTCATGAGTATTAAGGTTACAGGTGATTTAATCTTTTTCATAGCATATGTTACATTGTATTAAACATTTTTTGTATTTCGCATGTTAGGTACGTTAATGACATACGCCTTATAACTGGGAGGGGAGGGGTGCTGGAAATCGCTCAGAATGCACCACACAGTCACAGAATGTTGATAAGAATCAACTCTATCTGGAAAGATGTTGAGAAGGTATTAAGTATTGATGATTTTCTAAATATTTTTCAAATCAATGACTAAAAAATCAGCGCCTTATTTGATACCAGTTTAAAAGACTACAAAACCAAAATAACTATTCTAACAGAAATGTTATTAGTAGTTGAAGATTGCTCGGAAGTCCAAGAACAATACTTAAGGCACAACGACTTATGAATATCAAGAGTGCCAGAGAATACCAATCTGAAAACATGGATCAATTGGATAATAGATATATGCCGTGATAAATTGCACGTTGATAAAACTCCAAATGGCATTGATTGCAGTCACTGTTTACAAAATAAGGCAAGAAATTATAGATCCTCTTATAGTAAAGTTCTGTTCTAAAAATGTAAAATCACTGGTATATCATGGAAAAACCCAACGTAACTATAAGAAAAGACCTCACTAAGAAGTTACTAACTGTTAGAGGCAAACGTCAAATATGGAAACAAAATGTGTTTCATAATAATAAAAACTTTTTTGGGAAATTAATAACGCGATGTCAAAGGTCAGTTGTTAGAATGATCTGTCAAATTAAAAATTATGATCGAGTGAATGCAGCTGATAGGTTTATATATTAGGTTTTACTTGAAAGTTAAATTTTGTTTTACTATGTATTGATTTATCCACATATATTTGTGATTAACTACAGAACTATATTCTATAAGCTAGTTTATTTAATAAGGCCCTGCTATCAAAAGCATGTTATCTATAGAAAGTAGTTAACGTGTTCAAACTATTAGTTCCTAACGAATATACAAAGAAATAGTATCAGAATTGTTCATATCATTACATGATCTTTATGTTCCATGGGTAACTAATTATCTTAAATGTTTCATGAACTGGACAAATAAAGCGAAAGTTAAGTTTAGGAGAACTGGGTTGCCCAAACATAGAGAATATCATTCAACTCTAAGAAATTTGACTAATTTTGCTATAGTTAATAAAACGAAAACTTATTTCAATTGTTTTAACTTGCAGGAAATCAAGTTCTTATGATATTCCATGCAGAAATAAAGAAAGCAGCAAAGTAAGGACAGAAAATCGCCTACACTGAATGTCGCAACAAAACAGAGACAAAATGGTAGAATCAAACTCCAAAGAAACTAGAGTTCGGGCTAACTCAAAAACGTCGCAGAGTGGGGTGAGTGATATAGAAAAAAAACTTAGAAACATCAGTAAAAAAATTACAACGCAAGTAAAACATGCAGTCCCAAAAGAATATTTACAAACATCAGAAACACATTTACGTAACTGTTCGTTATAACGTGAAATTTACATACAATACAGTTTAACCTAAACATTTGAAAATATTGAGAACGACATAATATTGTCTAAATAATAGGGACATATATACATATAAGAATACTTACAATATGCTCCAGCCCTAAATATGTACAAGAAATTATATAGTATCCATGCAAGAAATAATACAGTAACATCTGCAAGAAATATTATAGTAACATCTGCTTTGGGAAGTGCACCTTGTATAATTTAAGAATGTAGCATTGAATTTTAAATAGCAAATTCTTGATGTTCACATTAATTTACACAGAAAAGTAAATGTACGATCAGAATCAACCAAAAAGAAATGTCTACCTTCCAAAACAGCAACACCAGTAAACCAAACAGAAAAATACACTGCACCTTAACCTATGCTCTCTGGTACCGTCTTAAGATGAGAAAATGCTGGGTGCATTTGTCTACAGCTGGGTGATAGAACCAACAACTCAGCTATACTAGCACAAAACGCATTTTAAACTCGCGACTTTACAACGCTCAAAGGACGTTCTATAGCATTAGAATCATATACAGATGAGTCGGATAAGTCAAAGAGTTGAATAAATTACAAAGCCTTTTCAAAAATAAACTTGTATTTATACGACTTCAGTATGATAGGTTAGTAACATGAAACCATTCGCAGCAATAGAATGTTAAATATTCTACGAAAACATGCAAAAATATACATTCCAGACAATGCCAAAACATTCCTAGAATGCAAGATACAAAGAAGGCAAAATACGATGATTAATTCCATGGAATTTCGTTGTTCGCTTGAAAAACAAAATATATTTAAAACATCAGCGATTATGCAACCAGGCATACGGCCAAAGACAAATCAGTTGCATAACTTTTAGAAAAGAATAGAGGATTTGTATTATTATCGATCCACACTATGGAAGATACCAGGAATGACTTAATTAGGGGGAACAGTTTCGTTACCCATAGAATTTGAACGACCAAACATGTACAGATAACAATTAAAGTATTTAAATGAGTCAGAAGTTTTAAGCTTTTCAACGTATTACATTGCACATTCTGATTGGTCGTGACAACGACGTATATCTATTTCAAACCGTATGAAACGTTTTAACAGCAAAAATACATAATAATAATAACGGGCTATTTACCTTAAGTATTGTCAGAGAACTCAGTCCACATTAATATGCATATATATTCTATATGCAATACTATATTACACAACTAGAGTAATTCACCTAAATTAATTATTAGAAATCCCTTAACATAATCATGCACAAAAATAATTTGTGAAACAATTTAAGGTATAACAATGCAACAAAGTTTAAAAACGAAAAAATAATGTCTTTAGGTACCACCTGGTTTTTAAATCGTAACAATCTTTGCAATTCTAGGAAACAGAATAAGTAGCCACCTGATCAACTGGCTACATCATCTAGGAGCGCAAGTGGCGTTAACAATCTTTCAAATAACAATTACTACATCCACAACAGCTTCTTTCTAACAAACAATATCTTACATCTATGAAAACAATTTTCCTTCAGTACAAACTTTAAATGTCCAAAACCACCACAAAAGTTTTGCATTACGAACAAAATCTTAAATCTAACATTAAAAAAAAGTTAAATAAATGATAATCACTGGCTTATACTAAAATAGAGTCCAAAATCTCTTCTCTTCTAATTACGATTTTCATTCACTAATCATTCACTATTTAAATCTTATTATGTACAAAATTTTATAAAGTAAATGGGATAATTTTAACAACCCCCACTTAAAATCGAATTTAAACATATCTGATCAGTTGTTTAATAATTTTTTATATAATGCCAAAACCTGCCAAAACTCAGCCACCCTCAAATCAAATTATCCACTTGTAGAACTCTCACACAAAGACTAGCACACAAAATTTTACGTAACTTAACTAATAGAAATGTCCTGTTTGAAATTTTAAGGCAATGCAGTATTTATTTTGTCATGTAAATTATGCTGGTCATTGTGTGGCCTCTGGTTTGGCACGTAGTCATACATCCATGTCCAAATCGTTAAAATTTTTCCGTTAAATACCATTAAACATCAAAAGTGCATTCCAAATACATACACCAAGATTATCTGAATCGCTTAAAATTTATCATCAATTTACTATTAAACACCATTCCAGTTTCATATAAACTTTCATTCAAATTAAAACTTTATCTTGCATTAGTTCATTTTTGTTCATTTATTTTCCATTTTTAAACCATTTTAACGTACTTCAGAATCTTACTTCTGTACATTTAAATACTTTTCCTGTCACTATAAAATTTCACTATTAAAACTTTACTACATGATATATTAGTTTGATGGCATCGTGACATTTTAATAGCAACTTATCTACGGCTTCTTGATCCTCTTTTAATTGATTATATAGTCTAACCTTAAACTTAGGTCACGCATCCAGAAGCTTAGAAGTAACTCTGGCAGTTACTTCTACGTTTTCATTGGTTGAAAATAGGGGCCCATCCTTTACGTCAGCATCGAGAAAAATCATGATTAGTCATGAACCATTTTTAAAATTGTTGGATTTGAAGGAATGATGCAACATTCACAGAAGTGTGGCATTCGAATATCGACTAGACTACGTTAATTAGTTCCATATATCTACACGTTATTGTATGAGGAATAGTTATGAGTTCTAATTTTTATAAAATACAGAGAGTGCAAAAAATATAGGTCAAAATTGTTTGATAAGCCCCTTATTCTATAGCAATGGATTATCCTATTTTGTCAAAATAATGTGTAATAATTCGTATTAGTAAACAACTAACGCGTACCTATCTTCAGGTTAAAGTCTCTATCCTAAATAAAAATATTCTAGAAAAACATGCATTTTTCAATATCACTTCATCACACTGTATAATGGAAACGGGTGGGTATACAGTAAACAGTTATGTAACTTTTCTTGATAGCTCGTCAAGATCTTATATATATTCCCCAATTTACGTTACTTTAATCTGAAACACCCTGTATATATATATATATATATATATATATATATATATATACTGCGATGCATGATCTGTTGAAGACTGCCTTAAAAAACCTTATGATGCTAGTACTACGGTCCCACAATTTGCACCATAATTGCTCTGAATTTCAGTACGACCATTGTCCTACTTCCGATTACTGAAACTGTAACTAATTCGAGCCCCACCTTTGGGCATCATCAATTTGTCTGAAATCTCCACTGCTAAAATATGCCACGGCTGCTCTTCTGCAGTCTGAAAAATAAAGCTAACTACTCTACTACGAAAATATAAACGCTGCTACAGTAACTCGCCTATTGATTTACAGATTCATTAAACATCAAACATCATCAACAACTCCTTATTCATATATTAATTATCTTACATACATTTCCCTTCTCAAAAATAAAACATTTTTAGCTCATGTAATTCCCAGATTAATTATTACCCAAATAAAGTAACAGAGCTTTACCATAAACCTTACGCTACCCCTGGATTAATACGAGCTCATAGTAACCATAACCACTCGTGCAAATTTCTGTACAATCAATTGTCAAAAAGTCTCTCTTACCTTGTGCTTAAATAAGTATGTTAAATATCAAAATTTTATACACATAATTTCCCACATAGATAAAATAATAAATTAATATATCAAGAAAGTTTCAATTAATAATTCATAAAAATATTGTCCGTTTAGTTCATAGTAAAATACCAAGAAATCATCAAAACTCATTACACCAGTTATGCACAAAACAATTTAAAACAACATCAGTTACCTGGCTTTCATCATGACCCATGGATCTGCTATCTCCATCAACAACTGCGGCCTTTCATCAAAGACTGCGCCTTCAGGAACGTCTCAACTCAGGATTGCACCAGTGCACACCGCTATTGTGTTCTCCCATCAACCAGTATGACGGTACATCCAAACTTCCCCAATTCTGCTACTGCGCTTGTTTATCTTTGGTGCGCAACCAAATCACTCAGCCACAGGCTTCTACTTCATTTTAGAGCAAGCTTCGCACTCTCCATACAACTACATAACATCAAGCAGTCTAGTACTTACTTCTTCACTAGTATCGTACTTTAAAACATTTATAAATTATTTTACTGATAGCTTGTTGCAACTCAATACCGACTTGTATTGGTTGTATATTACAATGTAGACTTCTAGCTATAAGCTAATTCACCATGAAAAACGTAAAATGTTAGAGAGCCCCACTATCAACTCTCGATGCACTTCATTCACACCATTAATACTACATTTCGTATTCTGAATCATCGACACAATGGCGTATATCTATTTCAAAGTGTGCGAAACGTATTAAACACAAAAATACATAATAATAATAACAGGTTATTTCCCTTAAACATTGCCGCATAACTCTGACCACATTAATATGCGTAAATACCATACATCTAACAATATTACACAACTATGTGTAATATACCTAAATTAATAATACGAAATCCCCTAATGTAATGACTTACAAAATAGTTAAGGAAGCAATTTGAAGCGTAACAATTTAAAATGAGAGTCCAGAAGAGTAAACATAGATATTGTGAGTTTTGGTCAAGGAGCAACGAGATAATTTCTACTACCTAAAGTAAAGAACTATGAATAGGACTTGTAATGAACAGAAAAATAAAACAACAGGTTTTTATAGATGACCATAAAGTAATCAAGGTTGTATGGCAGGAACTCTGAAGTATCGTGCCTTATATACATACCAACAGTAACAGTAATCACTTAAGCTGTAATAATTTTATCATGCAACTAGAAAAACTCAAGAAAGCAAATTATTAATCCATGATTCATTAATTATTATAGACTACAATGCTGTTTGTTCTTAATAATTTCTAATCCTAGATGTTTATTTTAAACTTCCTATCATAAAGTTATACCCTCAATAAACCATCCATAGACCAAGCACAATGGTAATTATATGCAACAACTTACAAAATGGAAAATAACATCAACAAGATGGTATTTAAAAATAAAACTGTCAAAAATTAAAAGATTGATTATGCAAAACTACTTAGAGAAATTTTCAATATTACTTTAAATATCATACCATCCTTAACTATTAAAGAAGATACTATTCTTGTTATATTAATGTAATGCCAATTTAAAATTCTTTTACTTTTAATTAACATATGAAAACTGCTATGAATACAATTATAAAATATACACTTACTGTTTACGATTGCAATAAGAATAAAATTTTCCTATTAGTTTAACCATTTCCCTTCCTTATAAAATGTGGTTCAAATACTTTTGCGCGTGTGCAAGTGTAGTGTAGTAATAACAATCATTGTCTATTGAAACGTGTTCGTGTAAGTGTGGAAGACCAGGATCCCGTGCCGATCCTGAACTGCACTATCTTCACTGTCTTCATTATAGTTACCCACATCAATGTGCCGGTGAGTACCACAGATTATATAAGTTCCTTTCATATTTCTTTTACCTATTTTACCCGCAATTATCAAGTATACCAACCCTTACAGTCCGCTCTTAATACCTAACACTTACGCTTCTACTTTCTGAAGATATTGAGCATCCTTTGTAAAGTGATCTAATTCCACACTCCATCTAATCGATTGTTTAGCTTTTTTGTCACAAGGATAAATACCTTTATTATATACATCCATAATAGCTACATTACTACACTTTATGAAATCTCTTTCATAACCATTTCCCTATAAAAAAAAACATTTAGAATCCGATTAAGATATTAAGTATACATATATTACTTGATGTGCATCTAAATCAACAACCATTACTTTTTTTACTTTGTGAGGATAATGTATAAAAAGAAACTTTATCAGTAACGTTATATCAGCATATGGACAAAAGCCAGCACCAACATCTGAACTACAATGGTGAAATCCGCCTCCAATATTTATAGCCCAGCCTCTTTCAAGGGCCTAACTTACCAGCTAATATTGAGCCCCCAGTTTGGTATCTATAAAGAAGTCATTAGGAATATTATAATGCTATCAAAAGCTTACTTCATTGGTGATAAATAATGTGACTGCACAATACAGTTTGGCACAAAAATCAATGGAGCTACTTCTGCAATACGTGCAACATTTAAACTGCACTGCAATATAGAAACCATATTTCATAAGTGTATCATAATCCAGTAAAATAATATACCTTTAAGACTTTTCAAAGTATCGTTTGGTATGTGCAAGAAGTAAATCATCATCCGTAGCCTTTCTAGGTATCGTGACTGTTGTCTCATTTATAAATCCCGCAGTTTTAAGAAACTGCAATAGTTAAAACTTTGCAAGATTAAGTAATTACGAGCGTAGCATAAACTTAAAAACAAGTAAATCAAGAACTCCATCTATAATCATATAAACAGAATATCACATTTAATACTGAAAGGATTAAAAAAATATAACTGGGCGTCTTCAAAGGGTTTACAATATTTTTAAAGAACAGATCACCTTGTTTTTATAAATGGTAGTAAAACTAGTAGCAAGATATTCAGTAGTCATGTCGAACTTTGTCGGTGAGCAACGTACATTTTGTTAATACCTGTGCCAACCATGCCAATGACTTTACCAATTATACAACACAAGGTAATCAAGCAATCAGTGGTGGAACAAACCCTCCCACAAGTAAATATCCTTGAGCTTTAAAAAACTTTAAAAACGTAACATGTAACAATGGCGTTGCCATTGGAGGGGTGTATTTGGTCTCAAAAAAGACATCACTATACACAATAGCAAAAAGTAACAACTATAACATTCTTTAAAGAAATACAAACTCATGGTATAGAGTTGTTGATTTCCAAATCTTCTTTTTTGTATTGCAAAAATTAATCCAAATCCTATTACCTATTTATCACAATACACAATTGTTTCAAACACAATACAAATATGTACAACCATTCTCTTTAAATTGAAAACAACTAGAAATTGAAACAAAAATATTTTACATAAAACGTGTAATTCACCGAGTTTTTTTTGCGAAGCCGTAAATAATGCTGTCCATATACATAAAACGTGTCATTCGCCAAGTTTTTTTGCAAAGTCGTAAATAATGCTATCCATATGCAAATTCTTTATAAAATTATGTTCACTACTTATCATAGATAAGTCCAAAAAACGTTTTTGTTCCATATTACTTCTCGAATAAGTTTTTATATGTTAAGTATTGAAAAAGAACGTTCAGCAGAAGCCACGCACACCAGTGGGGTGAGGAACAGTAATAATGCACTATAGATGTTATAACGTTCAACCCGGCATTCCGATATAAAACCCCGGACAATTAATATTCATAAACACACTTGCCCCAGAGATCTTAATCGGGTGCGGGGTCGTCTTCAGGGGAGGTTCTTGCTGCTGGGTGCAGTGTTGATTGCTGCTTCTGATGTTGTTATTAGCTGATGATGCTTCTCTGGACAATACGATAAGGTAGGGAGTAAGAGAGTGGGAGCCACTAGTTGGTAATCAATAGGCGTGAAGCACTCACATCAGCACTAAATGGAAGACAGTATCAAAGTGTCGCAAAGTATACTACATTTCTCACATAAAATGTCTATCCCCTCCCACCGAAGTCGACGTGCTTTCACTTGCGTTGGTGGGAAACAAACTGTTCCCATGTGAGAATTATTATGTCAGCATGCTCGGCAACCACAAAGATAAGTCAATGACGCCAACAACCGCGCAAACAACAACTAGGCGTGGTTTTCACAGAATCAGCGGCATCGATATGATCTGCTGAGAATTTCCACATACAGAGTTCTACAAAAGTCCTTAAACCTAAATTAATGCACTAATACATGGACGCTTTAAAATAAAGCGTAACAACGTCTGGTAAATCACATGCAACACATCTGTTATTAAAGAATATGTACTCTGGAAGTTCAAACACTTTCCAATTTTGAAATATTGTCACCTAAACTATTTTTTAATGTGATAATTTGATGAAGAAAGTCATCCCATAAGTCTCTGTGTTACATATTTTGCAAGTTTCTTGACCTTTTATATAAATATTCATCATCTAATTATACTGTTTTGGGAATAAAATTTTAAATTTTGCAGAATTCTGCTAACACTCTTAAACCTTTCTTCTAATTGTTTTCTTATAATATCAAGAATTAAGTAAAATATTTCTACTTTAAATATCTCTTCCAGATCACGTAACCATTCATTTTTACACAATTCAGCAAAAAAAATTTTAATTTTTCCATTTCATCTATTTTCGAGAACAGGTGCAATTTTGTATGCTTAGGCAATTACAATTGCTTTCTCCTTGGTTTTTTGTTATCTCATCGCATGTCCTTAATTACTTGTAATGTACTATTTAACTTTTTGTCGGCTAAATCCTGAGCAGCATCATCTTTTTGTAGTGTTTTACAGCACATGTCAATAACTTCTAACATTTCACACTGAAAGTCAGCACAAAAATAAATTCAATTTTTCCATTTTTTTCTGATAGCTATTGCTTCGGCTACTTCTTCTGGTTTCCTGCTCTCCAGAATAATACTGTTTAATACTACTGATTCGACAATAAGTGGTAAGGGGATCTCGGTAGCCATCAGTGGGCTCGGAGAATTAATTTTAGGCTACAACGAAATACAACTAGAACGTACATTAGAACTAATCACTGCATTAACTTCTCGATTGTAGTAAAAACTTGTATGTGGAGTTGTATTGAATAAATACTCAAATGCAGTTAAACATCTAGTTTAATGAAAAGCTAACACAACAATGATGCCAGTGTATGACTGATTAGATAATTACTATGTCTAATGCCAACCTCCTCCTTACTACAGACCCCACTAATTTGGTTAAACCTATAGTTCAGCTCTTTAGCTCACTGAATCACGCAAGCCATTCCACACGTTCTAGTATTCTAAAACTTCTTCAAGGTGCAGGTCAATTCAGAACCAGTTGAAATGATATAAATATAAAAATAGTTCTTAACCTTCAAATAAATACCCTAGATAAATTGATTTGTATAAGTATATAAAGAGTGTATCTAGAATCAGGGGATACTTAAAGAAGTATTTGTTCCCAATTCAAACCCTTTTGGTACAGCATGTATTATATACAAGAACGTAACACTGTTTGCTGTATGAGTGCATTGAGTTCACTAAAGGATAATAAACCTTAGGATATCCTTAACAATTGAGCTGCAGTAAAAACCACGCTTTAAATTTTCTTGCGGTTAACAAATGTTTTCTAAATATTTAAAATTCTAAGAAATTAACAATAGATCTTTAATATTTGCATGCCTAATATAAAATAGTTCATCATTCAAGATAATAGAATTAATTAAGTTTAAAACCATGCAAAACTAAGATTATAACAGTTTACCTTAAAAATGTGCCCCCACTTGTTTGCATCAAAGGGATGTAGTTTCTCTAAACCATAAAACCGAACATTATACTCAGCTCTATAAATAATTGGCCAACATGTATCCTTTATATCAAAGTACAAATCCGTTCTGCAAATTATTTTATATTAAACACCACATAAAGCTTATTATCAACATACTCCATTAATATTCCTTTCACAATAACTTTTATTTAACAAAATAACATTAAAAATATCACCCAGAATAGTTTAATTAAAGTTATTTGTGTTCTACCTCTTGTTCCTTAAGAATTAAAAAATAAAAATCTTTGTTTACTAACAACTTTTAATAGCAATTCGTACTGTCATTTATGTTAACCTCGCATTAGGTGTTGGTGTTGCTTAGGCATATTACGGTTAACTCAACTTTCTATCCATAGACAAAAACTATTCAAAGTGAACGTATTATTGAATTAATACAACAAATAGTAAATACAAGCTTCCTGAAAACGTGTTTTCAACGAACTTCGTTCGTTTATGAAATCGATTTGTCGTCCGTCTGCCCGTCCGTCCGAGGCCTTTCTAATGGTCGGACATCAATGTGTGATACATCAATCGATTCAGCTCGGTGTCCAGAGCTTAAGTTTTGATGTCAGTTAAAATCGGGCCACGGGGCGCCGTGCCCCGCGATATTCCGTCGGGAAAAAAAATTTCAAATAGGTCCAAAATTAATGTGCGATAAATATTTGGACTCCCCTAACATAGCTGAGTCGAAATATGGTACCCCACAAAATCTGACCACGGATACCCGACCCCCAGGAATTAATTTGTATCAAAAATTTCAAATAGGTCCAAAATTAATGTGCGATACATATTTGGACTCCCTAACATAGCTGAGTCGAAATATGGTACCCCCACAAAATCTGACCACGGATACCGACCCCCGGAATTAATTTTATCAAAATTTCAAATAGGTCCAAAATTAATGTGCGATACATATTTAGACTCCCCTAACATAGCTGAGTCGAAATATGGTACCCCCCACAAAATCTAAATAGATCCAAAATTAATGTGCGATACATAAATTGTTTTAAAGTAAGTCTACATTTGGAAGTTCGTTGCGACAATGCCTTGCATTTTCAACTTGTTAGCAATCGATTGAATTTACGAATGCCAAAAATTGCAGTAGGGTTTTACAAACATACTTTAAAGTAGTCCAATACGTTTTAATAATGTGCTGCATATAGACTTACATATCGAACATCAAACTGGCTTATTATAATGCGGGTGTTTATTACATGTAATAAACCTTCTAAGCACAAGTAGGAAATTTAAAAGTACAAGCAAAACAAGTGCCTTCTAACAGCATATTTTAATAACATATATGTATTAAAGGCAATTATACATGCTTTTAACACGCTAGTTGTTATAAATGTTACATCGCAATTGTCACATATGTATTGAGATCCTTTTGATTTTGTATCTGATATAATAACCTATTAAAAGTTCAGCTATTATTAGATGATGAAATAAACATTCCTTTACAACGACCTCGTTAAATAAGTAAGAATTATTTATATATCGTTTTCTGTTTGAAGAACGAAAATGCATACTTTACGATACGTTTCGTTTACGCACAGAACAAAATAAAAAACGCACATATTTTAAGGCAAATAGATGGAAAATGACTAACTACGGAAGAAATCGTAACTAAACTTTTAAGCAATTAATTTTATTTGAAAAACTCCATAGACACCTCAATCGAATGCTAAAATGCATTTATTAGCAGAAACACAAGAAATCAAACTTTTTCTTGAAACCACCCTGTAACAGCAACTGGAAATTGTATTTATGTATCCAACCTTCAAGCATCTCCTTGAGTTGACTAGCAATTTGTTCCTTGATTAGTGTTTGAAACCACTGTGCTTTGCAATAGACATGTCTAGCCCAACGCATGAGTATTATCCTGCAATGGTTAACCTTTTACCTAATACTACATTGCTTCGCTTATATTAGCAATGGAGTAAGTCATGGTCGACTATTGCCGCTTTATGCACACTCTTCAGAAGATACGGCACCAACACCAGTTTCTAAGATGATTTCTCCCCATCAGCAAAGTTACAGCAATAATTCAACAAGGAGTATCAGCTCGTGTAGCTAGCATTGAGTAGCTATTATTGTATTTAGACGTTAGCGTGGCTTGTGTACGCTTTAACAATTTTTAGTGTAATATTGTTCTTAAATTTATTAAGTTCTATTAAAGCTTTAAATAAAAACGCACTGCACCAACTTTTATTTTTCGTTTGTTATGTAATCAGTAACTCAATTGCTAATTGATAATACTTATTTATAAACTTTTATATACTTATAATTAGTCTCTTCTATCTTTGCACCAGTACTTACCGAACTTTTAATTAGATAGTTATTTCATATCATATTCCTGTTTAATATTTTCTATTTTTTTTTATTAGGATTGCATTATTAATCTACATTTTTTACATTCCATGATATTAATACATTAACAGACATATAAGTAAGATTAATTTTTACAGAGGATCCGATTGATAACAATAGAATTGCACCGTTTAAAATATTTCGTTGTTCACTTGAAAGTACACGGTGAATTTTAAAACTATATATCTTGGTAACGTCTTGCAATAACATTTACTTTATGGATTTTTCTGAGCTTAATCGTGATATCATACAACAAAGTAATCTAAACTACGTTAGTGGATTGGGATGTATCTATTTATCATCTAACTGCTTCTGTTTTTTTCATTTTTAAAGCGAAAAGAACATCCTAGTTTATATGTTTTACTATGCCTTACTAAACTTATCACTGCTTTGTAATTGTCTTTCCGTAATGATTAGAAATTTCTAATTTGCTTCGTTGAGTAATTACTTGGATTCAAACGCTTATGAAAATGTATATAAAAGTTGTATTAGAATTATGACTTTTAAATTAGTGAGTTGCAACAATTGTCCAATTTTATTTTTCTTTTTTTTTATTTGCCCACATATTTATTACGGTTTTTCAAATTGTAAGTATATTAGCTAAAACTTACGTTAACGTGCGTTTAGTCATAATTTGTGATTGTTTACTGTTTTTGAAAAGATAACCATAGAAAACTAATATCACGGATTGCTTTCGAGATAACATTTTAAAAAGTACTTTATATTTGTTTATTGTTACGTTTAAGTTTTAAAAAAACACGATCCTTTTAATTCAAGAAATTTAAGAATCCGCTGCATTTAACTAAACGTAAACTTTCTATTTATTAAGGGTACTATAAAATTACTTCAAAGTTTATATTATTTCACATGGATGCTTCATCAGATGTGGCGTCTGATGCATTGTAAGTACATAATTTATTGGTCAGTATTTCTGTAAAAGTGCTTAATTGTTTTCTAGATCCATAATACATATGTTTAAGGAGAAGGACACTACAATTGACACATTGACAAAGGAAATAGTATTTTACACTGTAATTTTTAACACTTCATTTCGAATGAATACAGTATTAGTTTTAGAAAGAACAACAGAATTTACGAAATGAAATTACTGCATTGATAAAGGAAAATAAAGCACTTTCTGAAACTGTAAAGCAATTATTAGAATGGCAGACGAATCATAAGTGTGAATTGTACGATGATAAACTAGCAGACGTTGAATTGGTTCAAAATTTAAAAGCTCAATTATGTTGTATTCAAAAGGTAAATTTTTTGTGCTTATTATTTTTATTTTTAATAATAATTTGTGTATTGGGTTCATCAAATACTAGGTCATTGATCACATGTTCTGTAGGTTTCTTTTTCGAAGTACTGTAAGAAATTATTCTGTAACTGGCACAAAATGATACTCATTTTACATGAGTATGAAATTTTGCAGTACGAGCTGTAGGCGAGTGCTACAATTCATACGAATGTAAAATGCGTATTTTTGGGCCAGTTGCAACCTATATTTTTTCTACTATTATTTTATAAAACAATCATTTATCGTCTTTAGTTTTGAATAATTACTAATATTTGTAACTGCGTTATTAATAGTTAGAGTAGTTCTCAATATTGAATACTGACTTTATAAAGTAGAAGTCTTAAATTGGTTAGCCAGTTAATCAAAATAAACCAATAACACGTTTTCAAAAATGATCTTACTATCTGGTTTTTCACGGTTTTGAAAACACCCTGGCCCTGCACAACTAATTTCATAAATCCCCGACTTTTGCAATTTTTCCACTTTGTCTTTTGGATTACCTAGCAAATCTTTAATTTTATTAGTATTAGTGAAAGCAATTTTGAAATTACACTGTTTGAATATTTTATCAAGACCCTTTGTGGTTTTGTGAAACGGAAGTTTAACATATTTAACATTATCGTTAGAGGTGGTTGATTGCAAAGTCGTTGATTTACGGATGTTGATCTTATTTTACACTTTCTAAAAATATTATCTATAATATCAGAAGAGAAACCATTGTAATTCGCTATTTGTTTAATAAGAGCAAATTCCTTATTAAATCTGTTTTTATTTAAAGGGAAATTCAATAATCTATTAATTAAAAAGTTAAATGAAGCCAACTTATGTTGTATGCTATGATTAGAGGAAGACAAAATAAAGCGATTTACATTGGTTTCTTTTCTATAAATGTCAAATTCTAATTTATTACCATTTCTAACTACTAATGTATCTAAAAGGGTAATTGTCCATTATTCTCTAGTTCATACGTAAATTTTATGCTTTGAAATTTTGAATTCATTTCTTTAAGAAAATCATCAACATTTGATTTAGAAGTGTCAAAAACTGCAAAAATATCATTCACGTACCTTAACCATATTCTTGGGAAGTATTTGGAGTTTTCTTTTAACTCGGTTTCAAAACGAGACATAAATAAATTTGCTATGAAAGGTGATAAGCTATTTCCATTGCTGTGCCTTCATGTTGTTCGTACAACTTGTTGTTGAATTGAAAACAGTTCTGGGACATGCAATGCGAAACAAGCTTGATATAGTCCTCAACTTTATCATCATCAATATCACTATCTATAAGAACATCCTTTAAATATGTTAAAGTACGTGGTATTGGGACACTAGGGAATAATGAACTGACATCAAATGAAATTAAGATTTCGTTCTCTTCTAATGTGATATTTTTAATTTTATTAATGAACTCCAAAGAGTTTTGTACAGACAAACTATTAAACTTTAAATTCTTAAATTCATTTGACAGCCATCGTGATAAATATTCAAACTATTCAAAGTGCAAGTATTATTGAATTAATACAACAAATAGTAGATACAAGCGTCCTGAAAACGTGTTTTTTATCAATCTATTGAATTTACGAATGCCAAAAATTGCAGTAGGGTTTTACAAACATACATTAAAGTAGTCCAATACGTTTTAATAATGTGCTGCATATAGACTTACATATCGAACATCAAACTGGCTTATTATAATGCGGGTGTTTATTACATGTAATAAACCTTCTAAGCACACCTAGGAAACTTAAAAGTACAAGCAAAACAAGTGCCTTTTAACAGCATATTTTAATAACATATATGTATTAAAGGCAATTATACATGCTTTTAACACGCTAGTTGTTATAAATGTTACATCGCAATTGTCACATATGTATTGAGATCCTTTTGATTTTGTATCTGATATAATAACCTATTAAAAGTTCAGCTATTATTAGATGATGAAATAAACATTCCTTTACAACGACCTCGTTAAATAAGTAAGAATTATGTATATATTGTTTTTTCTTTGAAGAACCAAAATGCATATTTTACGATACGTTTCGTTTACGCACAAAACAAAATAAAAAACGCACATATTTTAAGGCAAATAGATGGAGAATAACTAACTGCGGAAGAAATCGTAACTACACCTTTAAGCAATTAATTTTATTTGAAAAAACTCCATAGACACCTCAATCAAAAGCTAAAATGCATTTATTAGCAGAAACACAAGAAATCAAACTCTTTTTTGAAACCACCCTGTAACAGCAACTAGAAATTGTATTTATGTATCCAACCTTCAAGCATCTCCTTGTGTTGACTAGCAATTTGTTCCTTGATTAGTGTTTGAAACCACTGTGTTTTGCAATAGACATGTCTAGCCCAACGCATGAGTATTACCCTGCAATGGTTAACCTTTTACCTAATACTACATTGCTTCGCTTATATTAGCAATGGAGTAAGCCATGGTCGACTATTGCCGCTTTATGCATACTCTTCAGAAGATACGGCACCAACACCGGTTTCTCAGATGATTTCTCCCCATCAGCAAAGTTACAGCAATAATTTAACAAGGAGTATCAGCTCGTGTAGCTAGCATCGAGTAGCTATTATTGTATTTAGACGTTAGCGTGACTTGTGTACGCTTTAACCATTTTCAGTGTAATATTGTTCTTAAATTTATTAAGTTCTATTAAAGCTTTAAATAAAAACGCACTGCACCAACTTTTATTTTTCGTTTGTTATGTAATCAGTAACTTAATTGCTAATTGATAATACTTATTTATAAACTTTTATATACTTATAATTAGTCTCTTCTATCTTTGCACCAGTACTTACCGAACTTTTAATTAGAGAGTTATTTCATATCATATTCCTTTTTTAATATTTTCTATTTTTTTTTACTAGGATTGCATTATTAATCTACATTTTTTACATTCCATGATATTAATACATTAACAGACATATAAGTAAGATTAATTTTTACAGAGGATCCGATTGAAAACAATAAAATTGCACCGTTTAAAATATTTCGTTGTTCACTTGAAAGTACACGGTGAATTTTAAAACTATATATCTTGGTAACGTTTTGCAATAACATTTACTTTATGGATTTCTTCTGAGCTTATTCGTGATATCATACAACAAAGTAATCTAAACTACGTTAGTGAATTGGGATGTATCTATTTATCATCTAACTGCTTCTGTTTTTTCATTTTTAAAGCGAAAAGAACATCCTAGTTTATATGTTTTATTATGCCTTACTAAACTTATCACTGCTTTGTAATTGTCTTTCCGTAATGATTAGAAATTTCTAATTTGCTTCGTTGAGTAATTACTTGGATTCAAACGCTTATGAAAATGTATATAAAAGTTGTATTAGAATTATGACTTTTAAATTAGTGAGTTGCAACAATTGTCCAATATTATTTTTCTTTTCTTTTGATTTGCCCACATATTTATTACGGTTCTTCAAATTGTAAGTATATTAGCTAAAACTCACGTTAACGTGCGCTTAGTCGTAATAAGTGATTGTTTACTGTTTTTGAAAGGATAACCCTTGGATAACCTTAAAACTAACATCACAGATTTGCTTGCAAGATAACATTTTTAAAATTACTTTATATTTGTTTATTGTTACGTTTACGTTTTAAAAAACACGATCCTTTTAATTCAAGAAATTTAAAAATCGGCTGCATTTAACTAAACGTAAACTTTCTTTTTATTAAGGGTACTATAAAATTACTTCAAAGTTTATATTATTTCACATGGATGCTTCATCAGACGTGGCGTCTGATGCATTGTAAGTACATAATTTATTGGTCAGTATTTCTGTAAAAGTGCTTAATTGTTTTCTAGATCCATAATACATATGTTTAAGGAGAAGGACACTACAATTGACACATTGACAAAGGAAATAGTATTTTACACTGTAATTTTTAACACTCTTCATCTCGAATGAATACAGTATTAGTTTTAGAAAGAACAACAGAATTTACGAAATGAAATTACTGCATTGATAAAGGAAAATAAAGCACTTTCTGAAACTGTAAAGCAATTATTAGAATGGCAGACGAATCATAAGTGTGAATTGTACGATGATAAACTAGCAGACATTGAATTGGTTCAAAATTTAAAAGCTCAATTATGTTGTATTCAAAAGGTAAATTTTTTGTGCTTATTATTTTTATTTTTCATAATAATTTGTGTATTGGGTTCATCAAATACTAGGTCATTGATCACATGTTCTGTAGGTTTCTTTTTCGAAGTACTGTAAGAAATTATTCTGTAACTGGCACAAAATGATACTCATTTTACATGAGTATGAAATTTTGCAGTACGAGCTGTAGGCGAGTGCTACAATTCATACGAATGTAAAATGCGTATTTTTGGGCCAGTTGCAACCTATATTTTTTCTACCATTATTTTATAAAACAATCATTTATCGTCTTTAGTTTTGAATAATTACTAATATTTGTAACTGCGTTATTAATAGTTAGAGTAGTTCTCAATATTGAATACTGACTTTATAAAGTAGAAGTCTTAAATTGGTTAGCCAGTTAATCAAAATAAACCAATAACACGTTTTCAAAAAATGATCTTACTATCTGGTTTTTTCACCGGTCCACACGGGTACGGTATGGTTTTGGGACCTCGCATATTTAATTTAAAAAATATGAAAATGACCCAGGAAGGCATGCTTTTCAAATATAATAGGAAAATTTGCAGAAAAATCTGACATTTGGGACATCTTTAAAATATATGATTAAAAAAGGGTTTAGCAACCAATGACCAGACACAAAGTCGCTCCTTTGTATTAGAGATGTGTCAGACGTGAATAATTCGATCCTTTTATGTCCATCCGTACCAAGTATCGATTTATTGGGTTAGTGCTGTTAAGTTAATAAATTAGTGGAATTTGAGTAATATATTTTACTAGAATACCAGTACATAGAAAATAAACTGTTTACATTTACATGACATTACCCTGATTGTTTTTACAACTACTGTGTCTGCCTACTACATCACATTCGTTACCTTTTACAACAGCCTGGCAGGATTGCCAATTCTATTAATATTAACACCCTTCCTCAAACCTAGCATTCTACAGGAAACTATTATTATTAAGATAATCCTAATATTTTAATAAAATTCAAAAACTTCACCTGACCCAATGATTTTATAAAAATGTCTGCTAATTGTTCGTTTGTACAAATATAATTAACCTGTACAGTGCCCTTAATAATTAAGTCAAATACAAAATGCGATTTAACATCTATATATTTACATCTTTTATTATTTTCAAGATTCTGCAAAAGTTTAATCGCACTTTGGTTATCTTCATCAATATAAATGGTAACTTATAATCTAAACACAAATCAGCAAATTTTTAATATGCAATAGTTCGCATGAAGCAGCACAAACAGCAACAAATTCTGATTCAGTACTTGATAAAGTTACAATACATTGTTTTTTCGAACTCCAAGATACTAGATTATCAAATAATTTGAAACAGTAACCACTAACGGATTTTCGATCTTCAACATCATTAGCCCAATCTGAATCCGAATAACCTACCAGACCAGTATTAGAATAGTAAAAATGTAACTTATAATTAATTGTAGACTTTAAATACTTTAAAACTCGCAAAAGGTGTTTAAAGTGTTCATCAGTCGCACAATCTTGAAAACGACCAAAATAACTAATACTAAAACAAATATCCGACCTAGTGCCTAGTACCCATCATTATATACATTAAACATCCCAGCAATTCTTTGTAAGGTAATTTTGTATTTAATTTATAATCACAATTTCTTTGCAAATTTAAACTTTTCTCCATTGGAGTATTAACACGTTTACAGTTTTCTATATTAAATCTTTTAACCAAATTCTCAATTGAATGCATTTGATCAATAGTGATAACATGATTATCTAAGTCTTTTAAAATCCTCAAACCTAAAAAATTATTTACATTATCTAACGACCTTATTTTAAAATTTTGACACAATTTTAACTTAAGCAAGTGTGAAAATTCAGTACTATTACTCGATATTAAAATATCATCCACGTATAGGAGTAAATAACATCTCACATTTTCATCAACAAAACTATATAAGCAGTAATCTGATTTTGAACGAATAAAACCCAAACTAGACATAATATCATTAATTGTTTGGTTCCATATTTTAGGTGCTTTTTGAGACCATACATTGCTCTTTTTAATAAGCAAACTTTAGTTTTGTCAGTACATTTAACCTCCAACCCCTCTGGTATTTTCATGAAAACTGTTTGCTTAAGACAACCATTTAAAAAGGCATTCTTAACATCTAATTGCTCCAATGCTAAATTGTAATACTTACTAAATGATAACAAAATTCTTAATGTTGAAAGTTTGGCAACTGGAGCATGCAACATAGAAATGTCAACAAAATTATTTTGTTCAAAACCTCTTACTACCAACCTTGCTTTATAAAGTTGTTGTCCATTTCCATCTTCTTTAATACGAAATACCCAGCGATTTGTCAATACTTCTGAATTGCCTGGATTTTCAACTAACTGCCAAGGCTCATTTTCCTTTAATGCTTCCAGCTCGTTCATGATTGCCTGTTCCCATAAATTCCATGCTTTAGATGCTTTTGCTTCAGCATAGGACTTTGGTATATCTGTAAACTCACTCAATATTGCTAAACAACTTATGTCGACCTCATAATCATTAAATCTGGATGGTAATTTTCTATTACGTTTTGGTTTTTCAGAATCATTTTTAACTTCCTGATCAGTCACACCATTTTCAATATCATAATCGCTCTCATAATTATCTTGGTTGATGCTATTTATGGTATGTTTTAATTCATTTTCATCTAAGCTTGATTATATTAAAATTGCATTCATCAAATACTACATTCCTGCTGTGAATTAGTTTATTTTCATCTTCTTGCCATAGGCGATAACCATTTTCAGTATAACCAATAAATCTGCATTTCATGCTTTTATCATTTAGCTTATTCCTCAATGAATCTGGTACACAAACATAAGCTGTGCACTCAAAAGTTTTCATGTTTGAAACATTTGGCTTTCTACCTAGCCATAATTCATAGGAGTTTTATCATAAACAACACACGATCGTGTTCTATTAGTTATGTATGCTGCAGTAAACACCGCATCTTCCCAGAAAGTTCTGTCCATGCCCGATTGTATGATCATTGATCTTGCTTTGTCTAATAATGTTTGGTTCATCCTTTCGGCAACACCATTCAACTGTGGAGTATATGGTGGAGTGTAACAAATTTCAATTCCTTTTTCAGTACAAAATGTTTTGAACAATATTCACCACCATTGCCACATTTTAACCTTGATAGTTTCTTGTCACAAAGTGCAGATACCTTTGCTTCATAATCCTTAAAGCAGATTAAAACTTTGCCTTTGCTTTTAATTACATAAATTATTACAAATCGAGGTAACAAAATACCGATTTTCATTATGTGACAGCGGTGTAATTGGCCCACACACGTTGGTATGAACCAATTCTAACACTCTACGCGACCGTGTCTTTTTGGAATAATACGTCAAACATTTTTGCTTAGATTTCACACAAACTTCACAGATTTCTTTACTTCTCTTATCGGTAAAATTTAACCCATCAACTAAATTTAAAGTATTAATTTTGACCAACGAATTATAGTTCAAATGACCGTAACGTTTATGCCAAAGTTCAATATCAGGTTTCATAGCTAAATTTGCACTTTTTGTTTTATCAGTCACATAAAACGCCAACTTGTACAGATTATTTACACGTTTACCTAAGGTATAAATCATTTTACACTTTCCAATCGACACATTACCGTTACAATAAACAATCTTGTAACCGGCTTTTTCTATAGTTGAAACTGACAACATGTTCACTCTTAAACCAGGAACACACATTACATTTTCCAAAGTAACTGGTATTTTCTTATTCTCAACAAGTGATATAACATTTATATCACCCACACATGTTGCAGTCATTGACTTGCCCTGAGCATCTAATTGAATAAGCTTGGGATCCTCAAAACTTCTTTTATTAAATAAAAGACTTTCATCTTTCGTATAATGATGCGTAACGCCCGAATCGGCATACCAATCTATTACTTTTGTTGATTCCAGTTTTAATGCGGCACAGAAAGCAATAGACTGTCTTGAAGATTCACCACTGGATGTAATTTCACATTCTGCATAGCTAGGTGTATTTTTCTTAATATCCCTCCTTTTCTGGTTACATTGATTTGCCTCATGTCCATACTTATGACAAGTATAACATTTAATTCCACAAACACTTTTCATGTGGCCATGCTTGCCACATTTAAAACATTTTATAACTTTTTCTGCTGAAAAGGAGGATGTAGCGCCTTTTTCACTTTTGCTAGAGTTTTTATTCACATTGAATTCTAATAATCTGCTTTTAACAAACTCCAGCTTCAAATCGTTTTCAGAAAAAACTTTCTAATTGCAGTCACAACATTTTCATGTCAGATTCACCAAAATTGCTTCCTAAACTTTTCAGGTCACGAAATATTTTATCAGATTTTGCAAAGTGATCTTGTAAATCTGTGTTACAGACGTATTTTAAACAAATTAATTCCTCCAACAAATAGAACTTTGAACATGTGCCACGCTTAGCAAATATGCATTCCAGCTTAGCAATCATCTGTGCAGCATTCTCTATACCTTTCACGTATTCTAAATGCGAGTCTGCTACACTTTGCACAATCACCATCATCGCTTTGTTGTTGCATCATTTTGCGCCTCCAGCTTAACATCTTTCAAAACTTCATCTACCCCTATCGCTTTCAGCACTGATTGCATTCTAAATTTCCAATTGTCGAAATTAATTCCCGCAAAAGGTACAATGCCGTGTTTATTTTCAGTCAGGATTCCATTTCAAAATTAAGTAGAAACATGCGACGGCAGAAAAATTGTAACTTAACCTCAAAACGATTCCATGTGTTTCTTGCAACTTAAATGCAACTAATTATATATATATATATATATATATATATATATATATATATATTGCCGTGTAACCCTAGTATGATTTGTACTTTCTCAAAAAACATTCGAGCATTTTATTTATTTTCCAAAAATCGTCATAAATTTCACACAATAGAAAATTTAAAAAAAAAAAAAAATTTTTACGCAGATTCCTGCTTCATCACTTGAATTGATTTCTTCAACAACTCCCAGGCTAACTCAGTTGGGCCTCCTCTTGGATACCTAGATTTACTATCATACTCTTTATCATTCACGCACACTCTCAATAAAACCACAAAATAATACAACAATCATACAATATTTATTTACCACTATTTACAAATAAAAATTCAAGATTATCTACATTTTGGTGCTCAAGTTACAACTCAATAAATTCTATTTTTGTAAAGTCCAGAATTTTAAATTGAAATATCAAACACATTGAATGTACCAGGAGTAAATGGGCCATGAATAATACCTTTTTTTTTATTTATAATTATTTCCAATTAGTACACTCTGGAATGTGGAGAGCTCATGATAACCCAGTTTATTTTATTAATGTATGCTTTTTACTTTGCATACTCTTACTACAAACACAAAAAAACCCATGTACTCTTAACAATAAAAATTTAAATTCATGAGGAATGTTAATAAGCTTTATATACACCTTTAGATTTATTTTCAAATACCATAATAAAAGTTAGTTATACGTATTATTTTCAATATGCAAAATAATGCAAAATACTATCAACGTTCACTCTCACACATCACAATAATTTTCATAGTTTATAAAAAACAACAAATTCTAATGCGTTACCTGGAATTTCTTGGAGATCCCTACTCCGTTGACGATGAGGTTAAGTTCGTGCACCCTCGGAATTGTGGTTCTGCTCTGCTTGCCGCCTCCAGCTATTTATAGATGAACACCATCTATGTTGTGCTGCATGCTATTCATTCAAGCTCCATCCAAATCCAAGTATATTACACTTTTTTATAATTGCATAATTTAATTTACGTCACTTTACTTTACTTTACTTCACGAGCTTGTTAAAATATCTGCTGCACCTCAATAAAATTAAACTCGACACTATCCGCGTTTCAAACTATGAGGCCAACACTGTACTATTTAATTTAAAATTTTTATATACTTACAAGCTCGTGGTAGATTTCTGTACGTAGTCTAAAGCGATGAAAATACCAAGAGAGCCCTATTAATTTTCTTAGAGTATTTATACAATTCAAAATGCCACCTCTCGGCCACTCTTCACGCGAAATACTTCATTTAAAATAATACTTCTTCAAATTTTGGTTTAACCGTTTTCGAAATCTTTGAAATTTAGCTCGTTGATACGATATTTTCCGAAAAACTCGCATTCAATTTTCCCGTGCTCGGCTGTTGTACAACTAAATATTTAGACCAATGATATATTAGTGACGTCTTAAAAACACCGCCTATATTAACTCTATTCCTCTCTTATGCATATTAGATGTTTCCTTCTACCCTCGCTTGAGTGGTAGAAAATCGATATTACTGTCTGCGTGCTATCTAACCTACGTGGGACTGAATACGTGCGTTTCGAAGTGAACTGCCATTATGCCTGTCTCAATCCGAAGCATATCATTGATTGTCCATCTCTTTTGCGTTTTAAGGAAACTTTTGGTTAGCATTTATGCGAACCGTCCGACCGTTTGCACACTATACCTCGAATTTTGTCTTTTATCTACACAAATAAGGGGAACCTGACCTTTCCAAAACATGCAGGTGTTCAATTAACGATCGTTTTAAAATAACATTTCTAGGAGTTTGCGTATCAAGGTATTTCCTATATTCGACGTGTTTGTTTGTTAGTAAAGCGTTTCGCCTTGGTATTATCGATTTTTCATGCTTTTATGCCTATTAGACGTTATATCCCTTTGAATTAAACCCAATTAAATTAATTAATAATTTGCATTTTCTTTACGAACCTAACTAAATTTTAATCACTAATTGTAAAATTATGGTATTACTTGTTACTTTAAATTAACTAAATGAACTAAATGGACCCAGGAAAGAGTGATATATATATATATATATATATATATATATATATATATATGGACAGGAAAGAGTGATATATATATATATATATATATCACTCTTTCCTGGGTCCATAACCAATGTTAAGTAAATAAATTAGTGGAATTTGAGTAATATATTTTATTAGAATACCAGTACACAGAAAATAAACTGTTTACATTTACATGACATTACCCGATTGTTTTTACAACTACTGTGTCTGCCTACTACACCACATTTGTTACCTTTTTCAACAACCTGGCAGGATTGCCAATTCTATTAATATTAATAAGTGCAAACAATATGATTCTAACACCGAGTATTTCAATCCCGCAAGCAATGTGCACAGATGGACATAATTTATTTTATGTGTAATAATAATTGATATGAAAGATTATGAATACATTTTTACTGCAATAAAAAAGAGATATATTTAAGATTTTTTTAACATACAAATCTAAATATTTATTGACTATAAAATGTTTCAATATAAATCATTTTAATTTTGGAAATCAACTGAATATGTTGTTTTCTTGCAATAGTTTTTTATAGTTTTGCCACAGAAATGTACGTTATAAACAAATCAACTTAATAAAAATAGTGCTGATGTCTCAACTTAGGTGAGTACTCGAAATGTTATACTAATAAGACAAAATAATCGATTGGGTACATGTTCAAAAATAGTGCAGAGGTTTCAACTTAGGTTAGTTGTCGAAATGTTTTACTACTACGAAAAATATCCAAAGTGGTATATGGGTAAAAATAGTGTCAAGGCAGTTTTCATTGATTGACTTTAAAAATGAATGGCTTTATTTTATATTACAACCGCTGTTATTATATAACAGAAAAATTTGTGGAAAAATGTGGAATTTTAAAATAAAATTAAAAATTTTATTTTCGTGACAGGCGAATCACTATTTTCGCACATGTACATTATCGATTATATTGTATAAGTAGTAAAACATTCTGACTACTAACCTAAGTTGAAACCTCATTACCATTTTTGCCTCAACACTATTTTCGCACATGTTACTTTATCTTAGTATTAAAACATTTAGACCACTAACCTAAATTGAAACCTCAACACTATTTACTACTAACAAGAAATACACAAGAAGGTACAAATACGGAAATAGTGTTGAGGTTAAGTTACTGTTAGTAATGTTTTACTACTAAGAAACATACTCAAAGCTATATAGATGCGAAAATAGTGTCAAGGCAAAAATCATTGATCGATGATTGACTTTAGAAATGAATGACTGACTTCAATACATATTACGCCCACTATTAAAATTTTTGTTTTCAACTTTTTTTAGAATTTCAAATTTTTTGTGTTTAAATTTTTTTTAGAATTCATGATTATTTCCAGTTGTATTTTTAAAAGCATGTATTTCTAAATCATTTTCATATTTTTTAAATTTAATTAGATAGGTTAATCGATAACGTACATGTACGGAAATAGTTATTTACCTGTTATAAATTTTTTTATAAATTTGTGTTTAATTTGTTTTTTAAAAATTCTCATTTCCGCAAATTTTTTTGTTATATATTGAAAACGTACCTTTTTGAGTTCTTTCCATATTTTTTAATTTATTTGACAGGTTTCCAAAACCGTACGGTACCCTTTACTTCTGTTATATTTGGGGAAGTTAATTCCAATTCAATATCACTATTACTGTCCATATTTTTGTTTAACTTTATTTAAATCTATCACGAACATTTCCGTAATTTACTCTTTACAGCGTTGTTAACTTTTCATCAAGGTGACTAATGATTAAATTAAGATACACTCGTTTTTATAATATCTATTTTTCATTATACATCAAAAGCTAACTCGAGCATGTATCAATACGTATTCTAGACCGGTGCTTCGTTTTACCTCACACCTACCTATTTCTACTTTACATTAACCACACTGATGGCTCAGCTAGCTGTTGCCCTTTAGTTGCAGCAGTGCACTGCTAAACTAATGCAAATAAACAAAACTGTTAATAGAAACTAATATCTATTTACTGAAGTTTGTGTTAAATGATCAGCCTTCCTAGTTTTTATGAATTTGAAATTGTACCTAAAATATAGTGGCACAAATGTAAAACGGTTTATTTTACACGCGGTGCCTTGCAGGTTACCAGGGATACGATGTTAAAATAAAATTGTGTGTAAAATATGGTTACTTATAATTCAAATAGAGTAATTAATGAACATAGTTTGAAGGAGTATGAAGTGGTATGTGAAGGAGGTTAAGCAGCCTGTGGCTACCAAAGATCCCCCAATACTTAGACATTTGCCGAATTAATAATTTTCCTATAAATCCTTTCGCACATTTAACATTAGTTGAGAGCTTTATGTTTTAATCTAACCATGTGTACTCTTTTTTTTTGTAAATAGTTTTCTACACGTTGTCCTTTCTTTTTTTCGCATAATTATCCCCACACCCGAATTTCCTTCCTCTGATCCTGTATGAATTACCGTAAAGCCTCCACTCCAAAAATCCCCCGCCTTTGGCCAGCAAACTTCACTGATCCCCACCAATGTCTAGTGCTAACCTATCCGTTTCAATTTTCAAGTTCTCTAGCTTACCTACTTGTTTCATACTTCTGACATTCCACGGACTGACTTGCAAAATGTTCTCTGCTGTTCTTTAAACTTTCCGATTACATCCTCCGAAGTAATCCCTTCGGAGATACGAATGGGAGACTATTTTAACTCTGAAATCTTTTACCCTAGATCATGTCATCATGTTACTTACAATTTAAGTATGCTGTGTACTTGGGAGGTAATGTGGTGGTTTCCCGTCGCCTTCCACATCGCAGTAGTCTGTTGTAGAATGTCATACCGACCCCTAGGATCTCTGCCAATCTAAGTACCGAAAGAGCCACCGCCCTCTTTCGGGGACCTGTATTAGTCTGGTTCCTCACTGAAGACCCTACTACTTTGGTTGGACCTGTAGTTTGGCGCTTTAGATCATTGGAACGCAGAAGCCATACCACCCATTTTAATAATCTAGAACTTCTTCAAGGTGCAGGTCCATTTGGAACGGTTTATACATAATTTGCCATATAAAAGAATTTAATTGGTTCGGTATAACATATTATTAACATTTGTTGATATAAAATATGCAAATTTGTATGTTTTCATTTTAATAATTGTCATTAATGAATTTCTGAAGTCAAATGTACATCCAGTTATATTTATTGAGAAGTGTTATAGGAATAACCAACATTGCTAATTAATTTTATTTCCAAACATTTCAATTACTGTAGAATTTGGCGTTCATAACTAACATGCATTTATTTAATTAGCCACCCTAAAATTGTAATAATCGCAATATAACTCAAGTTTTGTTCTAAAAGAAATACATGCGTATGTATATTAATGAATATTTGCAAGTAAATTGCAAATCCTTAAATACACAAGGATTCAACATTATTGATTCAGATGAATACAAATTCTTTCATGGTACTGACCATACATAAAGAAAACCTACATCAACTACAAAAACACGTAAAATTGTTATTCTCTTCCAAAAAACTACATGGTTCATGAAGCAAGAGTATTTAAATTTTTTGTCATTTATTTTCATTGATCGACATTAATAGCAGAGCGATAATTGAAAAATATTAATAGGAATCTGCAACTTGGGTGCCATTATGCAAGGCAAAAGTAATTATTAAGTGGAAACTGAAGAAGCTTTATTTGATATACATTAACCAATTCTTTAATAACTCTAGCTTTGTACCAAGTATCAGAGTAATGCATTGCCTAGTAGGATTCCATATATATATATATATATATATATATACATGCTACTATCATTTCTGCACCCGATAGACCGAAATTTACATTTAAACTTGCGTCCCTTGTAAATTTACTACCGTATATTGGACGCAAGGTAAACCTTTTAACTTTTTGGCGTTATTGACATGGAATTTCTTTGGGTACGATATTTATATGAAAGAAGACCTAAATTTGTAGGATTTAGAATACATCGAAGTATTTGAGTTTTTGTACAAATTTCTATTTTAAATATTTAAGAAAGTCTAGCGATTTTCCATTAAGGGTGCCATAGAATATATTTTAATATACGTAATATTTTATTATGATATCATCTTTACATCCGCTAAATGGCAACATAGTGTGGTGCCAGTTAGTCTGCTTAGATGATAGGGCAACGAACAGTTATGTAGAAGCTGCATCCGTATAGTTTCAGAGAATGCAAACTTTTATCTACTAATATATAGCTTGTACTTGAGAGGATTTATTAATTTTTTGCTTATTTCTTGGGTTGCAAAATCGTATAATATATATATTTGTATGATGTTATTTACTGTTTTCTAGCAACGATTTTGTGAAGCTTAGAAAATATAATTTACTTATTTTATTACAAATATTTACATATAGATTTCGAATTTTGCAAATTGTGTCTGACCTCATCGGTACTTATAATTCTGCACATCATTCCCCCTTACCATACTTAAGGAGTAGTTTCACCCTTACACTGAATAAATTATAACTCATAAATAATGCAATAGAAAATATTCAAAACGTTTGCATCCAATCCTCCAATTGTTTATAGTAGAAACATCCATCAGCAAAGGTCCACAAAAGCCAGTCTTGGGGGTGGCAGCAACTCCTATACTACAAAAATTGTAGCTCGTAAATAACGGAATAGAAATTTTTAAAGATTTTTATACAATCCTTTAATAGTACATTACAAATCATCAGTCAGCAACGTTACACCAAAGTCAGTCTAGAGGGCGGCAGCAACCCCTGTGCTAAAAAAATGTTAAGCTCCTAAACGACTCGTTAGAAGAATTTAAAAATTTTTGCATGCACTGTTTAAGAGTTTATTAGATAATCATCCACTACCAATGGTGAGCCAAAGCCAGTCTTGGGGTGGCAACAACCCCTAAACTAAATAAATTGTATCTGACTAAAATTTTTTATAGTTTTAACATGAAATCATCCAACACACTATTACAAAAATAAACACACGTAACGGGGCGTAAAAGCCAGCTTTGGGGGTGAAAGTAACCTCTACATTAAAAGAAATTGTAGTTCGTAAACGGTGCCATGCAAAAAATTTTAAATTATCACATGCAATCCTAGAATTTAATATAAAAATATTTACTAGCAACGGTGCATTAAAGCCAGTCTTGGGACTGAAAAACATTATAGTTCATAAACGACACGATACACAATTTTTAAAATTTTCACATGCAATCTTTTAATAGTTTCCTTTAAAACTACTCTCAGGCAATACTGTGCCAAAGCCAGTCTTGAGGGTAGCAGCACCCCTTAAACAAAATAAACGGTACCTCGTAAAGGGGTGGAAAACAAGTTTCACATGCAATTCTCTAATAGTTCTGATAGTTTACTACAAACACAAACGCCACTAGAAGCACACGAAGGTCAGTCTTGGGGGTGGCAACAACCCTTAAACTAAATAAATTGTACCTCGTACAGGATTGGGTAAAAAATTACCACATGCAATCTTTTAATAGTCTATTTTACAAAGATAAACACCGTCAACGGTTGGGGAAAGCCAGTCTTGGGGATTGCAGCAACCCCTATCCTAAAAAACATTATAGTTATTATAGTTCGTAAACGACTAGATAGAAAATTTTCAAAATTTGCACATACAATGCTTAATAATGTATAACAGAAACATCCACCAACAACGGTGCACCCAAAACAGTCTTGAGGGTAGCGGCAACCCTTAAACTAAATAAATTGTACCTCCTATAAGACTGGAACAAAATTTTCACATGCATTCCTCTAATAATCCGTTCTAAAACTAAACACCACCAACAGCGCACGAAGTTCGGTCTTGGGAGGTGGCAGCAACCCTTATACAGGAAAATATTATAGCTCGTAAATGGTTCAACAGGAAACTTTAAAAAAAATTCTAATGTAATACTTAATAGCATACAATCAAAACATCCACCAGCAATGGTATGCCAAATTTAGTTTTGGAGATAACAGCGACCCTTCATCATCATTAGGTCTTCAGTCCTGGAACTGGTTAGATGCGTACCACCATTCTTTCCTATTCTGAACTAACCTACACATTTCCCTGAAACTTGCACAGTCCGCATCTATCACTACCTGATCTAGGTCTAAATCTACATCCTTTTTTCTATCTCTGCTTGTAATATATCCCACACTGTTCCCCAAAAATTCCTTAAAACGCATTTTACCCTTCTATTTCTCCTATTTTTTCCACAGATATCCTTGTTCACCTACTATTTCTATAAAGTAATTGTTATTAACATTGTCTGTCCATGCTATCATCCTCATATATCTGAAGCACAACATTCCAAAAGGCTGCTACCGTTTTTCTGTCTGCTTTTCCTACTGTCCGTATTTCATAGGCATAATGTGCTCTGCTCCACACATATGCTTTCAACAATTTTCTTCTTATTTCTATGTTTGTAGTCTTTCATCATAGACGCTGTTCTTTCTTGTTAGATGCAGTTCGGTCCCCTTTAATTGTTTTACAATTATTACCCTATTCCTCCGACATTCAGTGGTTGTGAAGGGTGATGAGTATTCTGTGGCTGCCAAGTTCCCCTAGCACTAGAACATTTACCGATTTAATATTTTTTCCAATATATCTTTTCGCACAGTCAACATTCGTTGCAGATATTTCACAACCAACACCTGTAGTTGTTTATAATAATCATCAGATATATCTACGCTTATTTTTTCGTTATTAGGTTTTCTGTCTCAAAACTGGCTGGACACGTACCTGCACTTATTTATATTCTGAGCTAGCCTACAGTTCCCTGAAAATCTCACACAGCCTGATAGCAGGTCGGTTCCCCTTATATTGTTTTCTAATTTTATGCCTTATTTCACCGAGATTCAGTGAAGGGGATTAAGCAGCTTGTGGCTGTCATGATCCCCCAACACTTAGACATTTGCCGAAATAATAGCTTTCCAGTAAATCCTTTTACACAATTAACATTATTCGAGAATATTGCCCAACCAGTACTTGTAGTTGGTTTTATTAATCATCATGTTTAAGAACAGTCACTCTTTTTGTCATTAATTGATCTATCTTGGGACTGGTTGGATGCGTACCTCCATTGATTTCTATTCTGAGCTAGCCTAAACCCATATTGGTCTTCTCCTAGTATTTCTTCAGCTCGTTTTTCCATTTGTCTTTGTACATTTCTAGTTAATATTTTTGCTATGTGTGCTGTCAAAAATATTGTTCGAAAATTTTTACATCTATTGGCCCCTTTCATTTTTGGTATGGTTACTATGATGTTACGTTTGAAATCTTTTGGTATCTTGCCTGTTTCATACATATAGCTTACAAGTTGGAAGAGACTTTCAGTTACTGCTTTTCCAGCGGCTTTTAGAGTTTCTGCTTGCACCTTATCTGTACCCGAAGCCTTACCATTTTTCAAACCCTTTAATGCTAATTCAAACTTATCTCTAAGTATAGGATATCCCAAGTCATCATTTTCAATGACTGATTCCTGTTCTAATGCAGATAGTTCCTCTCCTGCATATAAATTCCCAATATATTCTTGCCATTTACCCACTTTCTCTACATTTTCTATAATGTCGTTTCCTCCTGTGTCCCTTATATTTTTGCTATACGGTTTTATATCCCTAAAATTGATTCTAATTAGTTTGTATGCTTCGTCTGTCTTTGCTATTTCCATCTTAGTTTGTAACTTTTTGCACTTTTCATCAATCCATTGTTCTTTAGCTTTCTTGCATTTGCGAATAATTTCCCATTTTATGGCTTCGTAACTCTATTTTCCTGTTTCATTTATTTATTTTTGTACCTTCGTCTTTTTTCTATTAAATTCAGGATATCCTTTGTTATTCATGGTTCCTTATTTTCTTTTTGTGTATACCCCAGAATATCTCTGGCCGCCATGTCTAGGCTGGATTTAATGTTATTCCATTTTGTTTCTACTTCCTTAGTATCAGATATTTTCCCGATATCTTTGAGCAATTCATTTGACCTGTTTTCGAATCTTTCTTGAATATCTTTATCTTTTAGTTTCTTTAGGTCCAAGTGCCTTTTTCCATTCCTTTTTACCAAATTTTAAATTTAAGTGCGGCCTTCATAATTACGATGTTGTGGTCAGTGTCTATATCTGCTTTTGGGTAGCTTCTAAAGTCTTTTACTTGATTCCTAAACCGTTGTCTAACACACAACAAAAAGGAAGATACCTGTATCACAAACATCTTATTTTGGTGGTACACTTAACAATTTTGTAGACGGTCAGGGATTTATGTTTCTCAATCCCTTCTCTTATTGCTGGTTCTGGAACAATATGTTCAGTATTCTTTCAAATAAATCGAATTATATCATAATAGTAAAATAATTCTAAAATAACCTTTTGTTAGCAAAGTTTGAATGAAGCCTGTTTTTCTAGATTATTGATAATTGAAGTTTTGTACACGATTTCTGAAACTGTGAAATGTGGGTAAGACAAATAAAATAATTTTTTCAGAATGGCTAGCGTCATCCTAGAGTTCAGGCAGAAGTAAAGAATGGATATTGCCCTGGAAAAAACAAAAAAAAATCTGTTTCTCAGAACTACTTTCGAGTATTGTATTTAAATAATTTTAGGTGATGCACACAAAGCCTTTTGCACATTTTCGCACCAACGAAGTTATATTGTGAAGTGATTAAGTTTTGAAATTTTAGTGTAAGGTAGGCTGTCATTAATTACTGTTCCATTATAGCAGCTTTTCCAGATCTTACAATAAACATACATACTATAAACCATAATTAGGTTTACATATCCCCACCTTAAACCATTTTGTAGACATTTTAATGCAAATATTTCAATAAACTATAGGAGAACGCTTTATGCATCTAAACGAACATAGGAATGACCAAATATTGTACTGACGAGGAGATTCTTTTTACAATATCCAAAAAAAAATTGTATTTCAAGTCGAAGATTTTTCTAACCCATAATCTCTTTAGCATCTTTTAGTTAAAGTGTGCAAGACCCCTTCTTTAAAACATTTGGCGGTGCGCTTTAAACGTGTTCTAAAGAATTCCTTTTATTTTCATTTTTGGCTTAAAATAGTCGGAAACAGCGGCGTCCGCACATTTAAACGCACACTCTATTAGTCAATTAACACCACGAAAGAATGCAGCTTTTTTAATAATTTGTATTTGTGTTTTGAATTCCTTCAAACATTGGTAAAGAATTGAAAAAAGAATTTTTTAAGTGGTTTCATAGAAAAATGGTGATAATGTTTTTTACAAACTGGAACTATTCTTTTAGTAATTTCACGAAGTGGAAGATCGTTTCTGCTTACGTTTCGAGCTTTGATATCATGCAAGTAGCAGCTCATTCTCAAGATGTCGACGGTAAAACATTTTAAGTAGTGCAGTTGAATCATTGCTCGTTATTGAATAATACCCACCGCGATGTTCAGCTCCAGTTAAATAATTGTATAATCATCACACCAATAAAATCAATTAGCGCATGCAAAAGCAAAATTTTCAGAATAAAACTATTCCAAGGGATTAAATTTGAGGTTTAAAATAAATTTAGCGAACATTTATTTTCCGACACCCGCACCAACTAAATCAAGTTTTAAATAAACCGTTTTAACCTCTTTATTTGCACAAGCGTGTTGATAAGATATAAAAACTACCAACCTTTCTAGAATTAATAGAATTAAAGTTTTGTATTAAAAAAATGTCATCAAATTTGAAATCTAAACCACTTCTCGATCATGGAAAGCTATGATAATAATTTAAAGTAACATAATTATTCTTACTTCTTACATCCTGATATAATTTATAAAACATTGGGAATGCATACACATGTTTTAATTTAACAGCGCATCGGACACAAAGTAGAGTATTACAATGCGTACGCAGCACTTTGAGAGACTATAGTATTATTATCATCAGAAAGAGGTCGAGTATTGATGTTGTAAGTTTATTCACTCACCATCTGATAATAATACTACTGGAACGTTTGAAGTCGCCAGGCAATAGAAAAACAAACGATTAAATGTAGAATATTCAATTACTCATATCTTAGTTTCTCTTAAGGTATTAATTGTATGTTTCATCTCTGTTACTTCAAAGAGTTATTGACAACGTTGCAGGAAGCAAATGTGATATAAGATTTAATGTAAAATGAAAGGAAGATATACGACGGATGCAAAATTAAATGGCTTTGAAAGGACTCTACAATGATAGGAAAATACAAAATAGTGTATATCTATATATTTTACTATTTTACAATGCTTTTGTGATTTTTGGCTTTTTCAAGAAATAAACAACAATTTACTCCACATATGTAATGACCTATTTCTGGTGGTCGCTAAAACGTATCAACTTTGTAAGGACGCAGAATTGTTAGCAGGATGTATATACAGGGCTTTTCACGACGACCGTGCATTAGACATTTCTCAGAAAGTACAAGAGATAGAAGTATGAAATTTTATATGTAGTGATTGTTCAACATGCCGAGTTGATTTAAAATATTTTCGTTTTGATAGCACTTCCGGTTGTACCGGAAGTTGATATTATCTTTGTTATTTTAAATGGAACACCCTGTATATTCTTGCATTTTTAGATTCTGCACAAAATTTTAAGTTAAATTTCTTTAATAAGTAATATCTTAATATTTTACCGTTTTCGAGATATTTAGCTTTTTATGTTTTTTTTGTAAAAAACTGATATACCTTCTTGACACTAATGTACAATTAAATTTACAGTTTAGAAACCAATTATTAGCAGATATACTATTCAAATGTTTGATAAACATTGAAATGTATTTGTTTCCATTCAACACCAAACGAGGTGTCCGACATTTTTACTTAAAGTTTCTTGCATAAAAAAATCTGAAAAGTCAATTTTTCTAAATGGAACACTCCGTATATTTTGATATTTTCAAATTATTCAATCATTTTTAAGGTAACTTTATGTAACAAGTCCTATTCAAGTTCAGCTGTCTTTAAGTTATTTGATTTTAATGACATTAAGTGGTTCTACTACGATAATAAAAATAAATATCAGCATTATGTTCGTACGACGCTTTGGCAAATAATCGAACGGTGATATAGAATTAACAAACAAACTGTCTTATTACTTTATTAGATTACGTGTTAGATTGTGTGTGTTATAAAATAATAAAAATGTCAAGATTAGATTATAATAATGAAGATTTCTTAAATTTAATAATTACTTACGGTGAATGTAATAGAATAATTAGTCGAACTTGTCGATTATTTGCAGATAGATACCCGCATCTCCAAAAACCCAATAAGAATACAGTTAATCGTCTACTTCAAAACTGTAGAACGAATGGAGCATTTCTTCCACACATTAAACGTAGAAAGCCGCAAGTTGAAAATGAAGACAATGAAATCACTGTTTTAGGATTTTTCTCTGCTTACCCAACTGCTTCATTACACGAAGCCGAAAGAGAAATAGGTATACCGTATGTGACCATTTATCGTATACTTAATAAATACAAATGGCGCGCATATAAATTTTACTGCATCCAACATTTAAAAGACACTGATTTGCCTCGGAGAGTTCAGTTTTTTGAGTGGTTGCTAACTAAAAGTCAAGAAAACAAAACTTTTTAAAAAACATTTGGACAGACGAAGCAAAGTTTACCAAAAATGGAGTCTTTAATAGGCACAACAGCAATTATTGGGCTGCACAAAATTCACACGTAGTTCGTGAAAGAAATTTTCAAGAGAAATGGCAATTTAATGTATTTTGTGCAATTAATTGCGATTTAACCCTTTATCTCGAATTTTACGATGAAAATTTAACTGGAGAAGGGTATGTTCATATGTTAAGAAATGGAGTGCAGCCAATAATACAAAACCATCCACAAAGAGATTACTTATGGTATCAAATGGATGGTGCTCCATGTCACAATTACCGACTGGTTGGCGATTTTTCACAGGAATTTTGAAGACCGATGGATTGCAAATAATGGTCCATTTCTATGGCCCCGAGAACTCCAGATGGTAATCCACTAGATTTTTCGTTTGGGGTCACTTAAAGAACATCGTCTATTCAGATCCTATCACAACCAAAGCCAATATGAAAGATAGAGTTAGAGCTGCTATAAATTCATTAACACCACAAGCAATAAGAAAAGTAACACACGATAACCTTATTAAAAGAATAAATGCATGTTTGGAAAGAAATGGTGACATTTTCGGGCATATGTTATAGTATAAAGATTAATTATTCTTTTATTCTTTTCAAGCTTCATTAAAGTCTCCTACGAACATAATGCTGAGATTTATTTTTATTATCGTAGTAGAACCACTTAATGTCATTAAAATCAAATAACTTAAAGACAGTTGAACTTCAGAATAGGACTTGTTACATAAAGTTACCTTAAAATGATTGAACAATTTGAAAATATCAAAATATACGGGTGTTCCATTTAGAAAAATTGACTTCAGATTTTTTATGCAAGAAACTTTAAGTAAAATGTCGGACACCTCGTATGGTGTTGAATGGAAACAAATACATTTAAATGTTTATCATACATTTGAATAGTATATCTGCTAATAATTGATTTCTAAACTGTAAATTTAAATGTACATTATTGTCAAGAAAGTATATCAGTTTTTACAAAAAACATAAAAGCTAAATATCTCGAAAACGGTAAAATATTGAGACATCACTTATTAAAGAAATTTAACTTAAAATTTTGTGTAGAATCTAAAATGCAAAATATACAGGGTGTTCCATTTAGAAAAATTGACTTTTCAGATTTTTATGTAAGAAACTTTAAGTAAAATGCCGCCACCTCGTATGGTGTTAAATGGAAACAAATACATTTAAATGTGTATCAAACTTTTGAATAGTATATCTGCTAATAATTAGTTTCTAAACTGTAAGTTTAAATGTACATTATTGTCAAGAAAGTATATCAGTTTTTACAAAAACATAAAAGCTAAATATCTCGAAAACGGTAAAATATTAAGATATTACTTATTAAAGGAATTTAACTTAAAATTTTGTGCAGAATCTAAAAATGCAAGAATATATAGGGTGTTCCATTTAAAATAACAAAGATAATATCAACTTCCGGTACAACCGGAAGTGCTATCAAAACGAAAATATTTTAGATCAACTCGGCATGTCGAACAATCACTACATATAAAATTTCATACTTCTATCTCTTGTACTTTCTGAGAAATGTCTAATGCACGGTCGTCGTGAAAAGCCCTGTATATATATATATATATATATATATTGCTGTGAAATGCTCCTTCGAATGCGGGAACTGGCTCCTTTCAACAAAAAAATTCTAGTCCCACCGATTGGGCGTCATAAACTGCTGTGATCCTCTTTTCGCCTCGGCTGCTCACCTAATTTTATAAACCTCCTCATTCATAAAATTAAACAACACATTCCTACCACAAACATCAACGTTAACTCTATTTACATCAATATTCAGAATACATTAAATTTTCAAATTAAATTTCAGCATAAAATTCAGTTTTAAAAGAATTTCAAGATTAATTTTATTATCATTTTAATGTGCATCCAGAATTAAAGTCCTTGTTGGATGCCTACTAATTAATATAACAATATATGCAGAGTAAAAGGAGCATCTACCACCCCTTTACGTTAATTAACCAGGTTCGTCTAATTGAGCTCAAAGACATACCTAAAATTTCATCATAATCCAGAACATCAATACTAAATACCCTTTCTACTTAAACAAGCAAATTTCATCTTAACATTAAAATTTTATGGTTAGTACAATTTCACTAATGTCCATTTAAAGTAAATCAATTATAAAGTAATTCAACACACACAAAATGTCAAACAAAATAGTATAATTTACCTGAAGGTCACTGTCCTCGTAGCTTCAATGTACATCGTCCCTTTAGTTAATCACACCATTCCAACAGGATTATATTTACGGCTTCTAATTCTCAACGCTTTTAAAATTTTCTCCATCACCATTTATTTAAATTTGTTTCTGGGCTTTTCCGGAACTCATCTGTGTATATCTGACCCTTGTTTCGTGGATCCAGACACGTATTTGAACCATTTAATTATTAACACCCCGAAAAATAGCAAAGAAATTCATGCGTCTTTCACCAATATACGCCAAAACTGCCTACTTTTGTGTATACATTTGTCGTTGTAAATTTTGCTAATTGGTACAGTGATACTAAATTTCATTACCTTGTATCTAAGTGCGCTGAAGTACATTCATGTTAGCACGTAAATAACAAACTATTTTGAATCACTAAAATATACGAGCAAAATTTTAAATTATTTTATCAAACTAAAATGCACTGTTTAACATCTTGAATCAAGTCGCGGATGTAAGAGCTTTTAACGCATCGAATAGTCAAAAGTCTAAGAGAGCTTGTTTATATTCACCTCCGGTATATATAGCAAAAAGCCTGTCTGTCGGTCTGTTCCCCAAAACGGGTAATTCTAAAGAATTTCTCATTCTATGTTCCCAGTCCGTCGCTCGCGCGTCGGTTTTTACGAATTTTTCACTCGCCCCATTTAAATCTCAGAAAATTTCCACACGGCACGCAACGTCTGAGAATACTAATTAATTTTGTACCGAAATTGTTGTTTCTACCTCTGATATTTGCATCCTATTTTCAACCAATTGTGACCCTCGTGACGTTGCTTAAATCACGCCTTTTACTATATGTGTCTTTGCTTGACGCATTTTCTCTTTCCTTTTCTAACCTGTTCGTATTGGTGCAAATTGATATTCTTTATTATCGATTATATTTTAGTCCATGTGGACTATCTGGGTTAAATAACCCCGTATCGCACATTCTCGTGAATATATTAAGCCCCGGTTTCTCCAAGATTCTTTGAAACCATTTGTTATCTACACAATTTTCGCCGTACGTGATATTTAAACTACGCAGGTGTTCAAAATAATATTAATTCTCAGAGCTTTTTAAATAAACCCTGTTTTGTATTTCGTGCTAAAGCATCTGACCGTTTCCAATATCCTTAGAATCGACATGTTTATCTAAACAAATTAAACTGAAATTGCCTTTTAAAATACGCAGGTGTGTTCAAACATCCTACTTCTAACTAACACTTCTAGGATTTGCTTTTTATTGGGTTTTTACAAGTTTCTATAGATATTATCTGTTACTAACGATTCAATTAACTTCAATTAAAATTGACTTCTATCCTTTCATTTTTAGCGAATACAAGTTAAATATTAATTATTATGTGTACACTTTGTTTTACTACCGGTTACTTAAAATAGGGTTAATTAATATAAATTTTGCACGTAATTTCCATTTGTTTAGGAATAATTAAATTACACGCAGAGCTTTTTTTAATACTGTTTCTTTTGATATAAAGCGTCTTGTACATAATTTAAATTTCTTATTTTTACTGAAACGACCGCATTTATTTATGCTTCAAGGTTTTAATAAAGCGTATTATTTAATAAAATTCCTTATACACGGTGATTAAAATTATTTGATGTGATTATTTCATTTTCTACCCTGGTCTAAATATGAGTATTTTCTCCCTATTTGAATACAAATAATCCCACTTATTTGAATGCAAATATAAAGCATTTATACAAAAAAAATTACAAAAAAAAAATTGCCTATCACTCTCTACCCTTATCTATCTAACTTACCTACTTTGTCGCCAATCCAAAAAAATATTTACACCTATCCTATATCCCTATCCTATTCCTAACTCTCACCTAATTCTATAAACTGAAATTATCCCTAACTTCATCCTACTCATCCATCTAATCCTATATACATCCTATATACCTATCCTATTCCTAACTTTTAACTAATCTTCACTATACTTTACTTCATCCTACCTAATCCTATATACCTATCCTATTCCTAACTTTATTCCTAACTCTCCACTAATCTTATATGAAATATCTATACTTAACCTATCTTATTTTCTTCCTACATTTACTCTTTATTCTCATCCTAAACCTATTCCTAATTATCTCCCATATTTATCCTATACCTAGCTTTATTTTCTATAACCACTTACTTCTACTCTTTTATATACACCTATGCTATCCCTATCTTATTTAAATCTAACTCTCTTCTTGACCCTCCAAGTCATTCTTCTCACCATCCTAATACTCTTCATCCCTATTTCTCCCCCTTCTATATCTATACTTATCATCCCTATTATCTCACATACAATAAACTTATCATCCCTATTATCCTGACTCTTAAATATTGCTTCTTCTTTAGTCCCTACACTTGTCTGTTTCTTATTCATTATCATTTCCTTTTCTGCCGACAAACCAAACGATACTACTTTAAAATTATCGATTTTTCCCTCTATGGAAAATCCTATGTACCTTCTAGAATTCTTATGCAATGGAATCCGCCAGAATGAATTCCTTAAATTTACTTTATTAAAAACAAACTTGCCACTTAACCTCGTCAAAGATAATTCTGCCTTCACCTGCTCCCGATATGCTGCTTCTACCCCCACTACTTCTGCATGTTTTTGTATTAAAGCTTGAACCTCTACTTTCCTTTCCTCTGGACATCTTATTGTGTTGATCTGTTTTACTTCATCATCCTCTACCTCTACTACATTAATATTCAACCCCGTGTCATCCTCTGTGACTTCATAACTGCCCTTCCATGGCACTACCCTATCCTTAATCCTTACTACCTTCCTTTCCATATCTATCAAAACCCCTAACTTCATCATACAGTCAACACCTAAAATGCTCTGAAACTTCAGTCCAGGTACAATTACAAACTCCTGTTCACAGTTTAAACCTCCTATATCTATCCTAAGCACCACAACACTATTTACTACAGCAAACTTCTTTTATTTGGAGCTACTAAATGGCTACGCTTTATAGGCATAATTCTATCACAAACCTTATCCCTAATTTTGCTGACGAATTCCTCCGATATTAAACTCGCCTCTGCCCCTGTATCAAGTAATACTTCTACATTATTCTCAAAATTTCTAAATTAATAATTGGCAAACATAATTTTCCTTAGTTTCTGGCTCTACTTCCTCCTCAATTTTGAAAAATTCACGTGGATGTTCATATACATTTACACTGAAATCTAGTGGTCTGTCGCGTTCTAAAAATCCTGTCCAGGTCTGTTTTCCCTACTCGGTCCTGGTCTAGCCGTCACCTCAGCGTATGTCCTAGGCGTTTCCACTCGTTCCGTGTCTGTATTAGCAGTCCCGCTCATGTCTGGTGAAGTATTCATTCTGGTAGGTCCAGGTCTCGGTGCAGGTCCCTTCCTAAACTATTACTCCTAACGTATGGTCGTCTCTGTTCCCAATTCTGTCGCTGGTATCCGTAATTATTCCCCTTCTAGCATAGTTGTCCCGTCTATTGTCAAACCTAACTGTGTTGATCTCTCTTTCCCTATTTTCCCGAGGTCGTCCACTACTTACGTCATTGTACCTCTGCAGGTATTCCAAAAACATTTCTCTGTCCATTATGTTCTGTAGTGCTACGTGCTGTCTTATGTCTACCTCGAAGTGTCGTGATAAATACTTAATAATTTGTCGGTCCGTCAGTGGTGGGTTCAGTTGCTTTGCTATGCTATACTTGCGTATAGCATATTGCTCCCTACTTCCTGAAAATTCTCCCTTAAATTTCCCTGTGATTAAGTCGTCTCGTACCTGATCTTGTCTGTGGTCACTCCAGTAGTGCTTTAAAAATCTGTCCTCAAAGTCCGTGTAAGTGTCTATGTCCTGTCCTACTAAATTGTACCACGCTTCCGCATTGTCCTTTAATAAAGCCTTTATCGTATTCAGTTTAGTCTGTTCGTCAAATAAATTTCCCACTAGATTTCTTACACTATTAATAAAAATTTGTGGATTGACCCTGTTATCGCCATAAAACTTCATGTGTTGGTCCAATGATACTCCACCTGTAGAAAATCTGGGACCATCCCCCGTTAAATTTGACATGTTGTATTTGATACCACTAACTTCGCGTTCTACCCTGCCTAACTGATCCCTACATGAGTCCGTTACTTCAGTCATTTTTACATTAATTTCTTCTTCACAAAAAATGCGTACTTCGGACCTTAAATGTCCCATTTCCTGTCGAAGACCTGTAATATCACGCTCATTTTTTTCAACCCTATTTTCAACTTCCCCCATCTTTACGGTAAGACTATTTTTAAATTCTGAAACTTCTTTATTCGTCTTGTCTATTTTCTCACTTAGGGTTTCCCTAACTCCTGTTAATGTCTCATTCATTCGGTCAAATTTTCGATTTGAGTCCTCTCTCGCTCTATTCGATTCATGGCTTAGCTGTTCTAATTTTCTATTGATTCCTCCTAGCTAATCGCATTTCCTCTAACATTCTCATCATTAACTCATTTCCTGTTTCTCCTGATTCCGTCCTCGACTGATCTCTACTGCCTCCAGCTTCTTCCATTTTCGAAATTTTCTCACACAATGCACTATCGTCACTTCCAATTTCCACTCCTTGACTCCTTAACCACTCCTTTCTCTGCATACGTTCAAATCACTCACACACTCTAAAATACTCTTAAATTTATACACACACAAAACTCTCTCTCAGATCGCCAGTTTCCTGGAATAAAATAACAAAATTTTATTTGGAACTCGAGCCTCACTTTTGGGTCGCCAAATATGCTGTGAAATGCTCCTTTGAATGCGGAACTGGCTCCTTTCAACAAAAAATTCTAGTCCCACCGATTGGGCGTCATAAACTGCTGTGATCCTCTTTTCGCCTCGGCTGCTCACCTAATTTTATAAACCTCCTCATTCATAAAATTAAACAACACATTCCTACCACAAACATCAACGTTAACTCTATTTACATCAATATTCAGAATACATTAAATTTTCAAATTAAATTTCAGCATAAAATTCAGTTTTAAAAGAATTTCAAGATTAATTTTATTATCATTTTAATGTGCATCCAGAATTAAAGTCCTTGTTGGATGCCTACTAATTAATATAACAATATATGCAGAGTAAAAGGAGCATCTACCACCCCTTTACGTTAATTAACCAGGTTCGTCTAATTGAGCTCAAAGACATACCTAAAATTTCATCATAATCCAGAACATCAATACTAAATACCCTTTCTACTTAAACAAGCAAATTTCATCTTAACATTAAAATTTTATGGTTAGTACAATTTCACTAATGTCCATTTAAAGTAAATCAATTATAAAGTAATTCAACACACACAAAATGTCAAACAAAATAGTATAATTTACCTGAAGGTCACTGTCCTCGTAGCTTCAATGTACATCGTCCCTTTAGTTAATCACACCATTCCAACAGGATTATATTTACGGCTTCTAATTCTCAACGCTTTTAAAATTTTCTCCATCACCATTTATTTAAAGTTGTTTCTGGGCTTTTCCGGAACTCATCTGTGTATATCTGACCCTTGTTTCGTGGATCCAGACACGTATTTGAACCATTTAATTATTAACACCCCGAAAAATAGCAAAGAAATTCATGCGTCTTTCACCAATATACGCCAAAACTGCCTACTTTTGTGTATACATTTGTCGTTGTAAATTTTGCTAATTGGTACAGTGATACTAAATTTCATTACCTTGTATCTAAGTGCACTGAAGTACATTCATGTTAGCACGTAAATAACAAACTATTTTGAATCACTAAAATATACGAGCAAAATTTTAAATTATTTTATCAAACTAAAATGCACTGTTTAACATCTTGAATCAAGTCGCGGATGTAAGAGCTTTTAACGCATCGAATAGTCAAAAGTCTAAGAGAGCTTGTTTATATTCACCTCTGGTATATATAGCAAAAGCCTGTCTGTCGGTCTGTTCCCCAAAACGGGTAATTCTAAAGAATTTCTCATTCTATGTTCCCAGTCCGTCGCTCGCGCGTCGGTTTTACGAATTTTCACTCGCCCCATTTAAATCTCAGAAAATTTCCACACGGCACGCAACGTCTGAGAATACTAATTAATTTTGTACCGAAATTGTTGTTTCTACCTCTGATATTTGCATCCTATTTTCAACCAATTGTGACCCTCGTGACGTTGCTTAAATCACGCCTTTTACTATATGTGTCTTTGCTTGACGCATTTTCTCTTTCCTTTTCTAACCTGTTCGTATTGGTGCAAATTGATATTCTTTATTATCGATTATATTTTAGTCCATGTGGACTATCTGGGTTAAATAACCCCGTATCGCACATTCTCGTGAATATATTAAGCCCCGGTTTCTCCAAGATTCTTTGAAACCATTTGTTATCTACACAATTTTCGCCGTACGTGATATTTAAACTACGCAGGTGTTCAAAATAATATTAATTCTCAGAGCTTTTAAATAAACCCTGTTTTGTATTTCGTGCTAAAGCATCTGACCGTTTCCAATATCCTTAGAATCGACATGTTTATCTAAACAAATTAAACTGAAATTGCCTTTTAAAATACGCAGGTGTGTTCAAACATCCTACTTCTAACTAACACTTCTAGGATTTGCTTTTTATTGGGTTTTTACAAGTTTCTATAGATATTATCTGTTACTAACGATTCAATTAACTTCAATTAAAATTGACTTCTATCCTTTCATTTTTAGCGAATACAAGTTAAATATTAATTATTATGTGTACACTTTGTTTTACTACCGGTTACTTAAAATAGGGTTAATTAATATAAATTTTGCACGTAATTTCCATTTGTTTAGGAATAATTACATTACACGCAGAGCTTTTTTTTTAATACTGTTTCTTTTGATATAAAGCGTCTTGTACATAATTTAAATTTCTTATTTTTACTGAAACGACCGCATTTATTTATGCTTCAAGGTTTTAATAAAGCGTATTATTTAATAAAATTCCTTATACACGGTGATTAAAATTATTTGATGTGATTATTTCATTTTCTACCCTGGTCTAAATATGAGTATTTTCCCCCTATTTGAATACAAATAATCCCACTTATTTGAATGCAAATATAAAGCATTTAGACAAAAAAAAATTGCCTATCACTCTCTACCCTTATCTATCTAACTTACCTACTTTGTCTCCAATCCAAAAAAAATATTTACACCTATCCTATATCCCTATCCTATTCCTAACTCTCACCTAATTCTATAAACTGAAATTATCCCTAACTTCATCCTACTCATCCATCTAATCCTATATACATCCTATATACCTATCCTATTCCTAACTTTTAACTAATCTTCACTATACTTTACTTCATCCTACCTAATCCTATATACCTATCCTATTCCTAACTTTATTCCTAACTCTCCACTAATCTTATATGAAATATCTATACTTAACCTATCTTATTTTCTTCCTACATTTACTCTTTATTCTCATCCTAAACCTATTCCTAATTATCTCCCATATTTATCCTATACCTAGCTTTATTTTCTATAACCACTTACTTCTACTCTTTTATATACACCTATGCTATCCCTATCTTATTTAAATCTAACTCTCTTCTTGACCCTCCAAGTCTTTCTTCTCACCATCCTAATACTCTTCATCCCTATTTCTCCCCCTTCTATATCTATACTTATCATCCCTATTATCTCACATACAATAAACTTATCATCCCTATTATCCTGACTCTTAAATATTGCTTCTTCTTTAGTCCCTACACTTGTCTGTTTCTTATTCATTATCATTTCCTTTTCTGCCGACAAACCAAACGATACTACTTTAAAATTATCGATTTTTCCCTCTATGGAAAATCCTATGTACCTTCTAGAATTCTTATGCAATAGAATCCGCCAGAATGAATTCCTTAAATTTACTTTATTAAAAACAAACTTGCCACTTAACCTCGTCAAAAATAATTCTGCCTTCACCTGCTCCCGATATGCTGCTTCTACCCCCACTACTTCTGCATGTTTTTGTATTAAAGCTTGAACCTCTACTTTCCTTTCCTCTGGACATCTTATTGTGTTGATCTGTTTTACTTCATCATCCTCTACCTCTACTACATTAATATTCAACCCCGTGTCATCCTCTGTGACTTCATAACTGCCCTTCCATGGCACTACCCTATCCTTAATCCTTACTACCTTCCTTTCCATATCTATCAAAACCCCTAACTTCATCATACAGTCAACACCTAAAATGCTCTGAAACTTCAGTCCAGGTACAATTACAAACTCCTGTTCACAGCTTAAACCTCCTATATCTATCCTAAGCACCACAACACTATTTACTACAGCAAACTTCTTTTATTTGAGCTACTAAATGGCTACGCTTTATAGGCATAATTCTATCACAAACCTTATCCCTAATTTTGCTGACGAATTCCTCCGATATTAAACTCGCCTCTGCCCCTGTATCAAGTAATACTTCTACATTATTCTCAAAAATTTCTAAATTAATAATTGGCAAACATAATTTTTCCTTAGTTTCTGGCTCTACTTCCTCCTCAATTTTGAAAAATTCACGTGGATGTTCATATACATTTACACTGAAATCTAGTGGTCTGTCGCGTTCTAAAAATCCTGTCCAGGTCTGTTTTCCCTACTCGGTCCTGGTCTAGCCGTCACCTCAGCGTATGTCCTAGGCGTTTCCACTCGTTCCGTGTCTGTATTAGCAGTCCCGCTCATGTCTGGTGAAGTATTCCTTCTGGTAGGTCCAGGTCTCGGTGCAGGTCCCCTTCCTAAACTATTACTCCTAACGTATGGTCGTCTCTGTTCCCAATTCTGTCGCTGGTATCCGTAATTATTCCCCCTTCTAGCATAGTTGTCCCGTCTATTGTCAAACCTAACTGTGTTGATCTCTCTTTCCCTATTTTCCCGAGGTCGTCCACTACTTACGTCATTGTACCTCTGCAGGTATTCCAAAAACATTTCTCTGTCCATTATGTTCTGTAGTGCTACGTGCTGTCTTATGTCTACCTCGAAGTGTCGTGATAAATACTTAATAATTTGTCGGTCCGTCAGTGGTGGGTTCAGTTGCTTTGCTATGCTATACTTGCGTATAGCATATTGCTCCTACTTCCTGAAAATTCTCCCTTAAATTTCCTGTGATTAAGTCGTCTCGTACCTGATCTTGTCTGTGGTCACTCCAGTAGTGCTTTAAAATCTGTCCTCAAAGTCCGTGTAAGTGTCTATGTCCTGTCCTACTAAATTGTACCACGCTTCCGCATTGTCCTTTAATAAAGCCTTTATCGTATTCAGTTTAGTCTGTTCGTCAAATAAATTTCCCACTAGATTTCTTACACTATTAATAAAAATTTGTGGATTGACCCTGTTATCGCCATAAAACTTCATGTGTTGGTCCAATGATACTCCACCTGTAGAAAATCTGGGACCATCCCCGTTAAATTTGACATGTTGTATTTGATACCACTAACTTCGCGTTCTACCCTGCCTAACTGATCCCTACATGAGTCCGTTACTTCAGTCATTTTACATTAATTTCTTCTTCACAAAAATGCGTACCGGACCTTAAATGTCCCATTTCCTGTCGAAGACCTGTAATATCACGCTCATTTTTTCAACCCTATTTTCAACTTCCCCATCTTTACGGTAAGACTATTTTTAAATTCTGAAACTTCTTTATTCGTCTTGTCTATTTTCTCACTTAGGGTTTCCCTAACTCCTGTTAATGTCTCATTCATTCGGTCAAATTTTCGATTTGAGTCCTCTCTCGCTCTATTCGATTCATCGCTTAGCTGTTCTAATTTTCTATTGGATTCCTCCCTAGCTAATCGCATTTCCTCTAACATTCTCATCATTAACTCATTTCCTGTTTCTCCTGATTCCGTCCTCGACTGATCTCTACTGCCTCCAGCTTCTTCCATTTTCGAAATTTTCTCACACAATGCACTATCGTCACTTCCAATTTCCACTCCTTGACTCCTTAACCACTCCTTTCTCTGCATACGTTCAAATCACTCACACACTCTAAAATACTCTTAAATTTATACACACACAAAAACTCTCTCTCTCAGATCGCCAGTTTCCTGGAATAAAATAACAAAAATTTTATTTGGAACTCGAGCCTCACTTTTGGGTCGCCAAATATGCTGTGAAATGCTCCTTTGAATGCGGGAACTGGCTCCTTTCAACAACAAAAATTCTAGTCCCACCGATTGGGCGTCATAAACTGCTGTGATCCTCTTTTCGCCTCGGCTGCTCACCTAATTTTATAAACCTCCTCATTCATAAAATTAAACAACACATTCCTACCACAAACATCAACGTTAACTCTATTTACATCAATATTCAGAATACATTAAATTTTCAAATTAAATTTCAGCATAAAATTCAGTTTTAAAAAGAATTTCAAGATTAATTTTATTATCATTTTAATGTGCATCCAGAATTAAAGTCCTTGTTGGATGCCTACTAATTAATATAACAATATATGCAGAGTAAAAAGGGAGGATCTACCACCCCTTTACGTTAATTAACCAGGTTCGTCTAATTGAGCTCAAAGACATACCTAAAATTTCATCATAATCCAGAACATCAATACTAAATACCCTTTCTACTTAAACAAGCAAATTTCATCTTAACATTAAAATTTTATGGTTAGTACAATTTCACTAATGTCCATTTAAAGTAAATCAATTATAAAGTAATTCAACACACACAAAATGTCAAACAAAATAGTATAATTTACCTGAAGGTCACTGTCCTCGTAGCTTCAATGTACATCGTCCCTTTAGTTAATCACACCATTCCAACAGGATTATATTTACGGCTTCTAATTCTCAACGCTTTTAAAATTTTCTCCATCACCATTTATTTAAAGTTGTTTCTGGGCTTTTCCGGAACTCATCTGTGTATATCTGACCCTTGTTTCGTGGATCCAGACACGTATTTGAACCATTTAATTATTAACACCCCGAAAAATAGCAAAGAAATTCATGCGTCTTTCACCAATATACGCCAAAACTGCCTACTTTTGTGTATACATTTGTCGTTGTAAATTTTGCTAATTGGTACAGTGATACTAAATTTCATTACCTTGTATCTAAGTGCACTGAAGTACATTCATGTTAGCACGTAAATAACAAACTATTTTGAATCACTAAAATATACGAGCAAAATTTTAAATTATTTTATCAAACTAAAATGCACTGTTTAACATCTTGAATCAAGTCGCGGATGTAAGAGCTTTTAACGCATCGAATAGTCAAAAGTCTAAGAGAGCTTGTTTATATTCACCTCCGGTATATATAGCAAAAGCCTGTCTGTCGGTCTGTTCCCCAAAACGGGTAATTCTAAAGAATTTCTCATTCTATGTTCCCAGTCCGTCGCTCGCGCGTCGGTTTTTACGAATTTTTCACTCGCCCCATTTAAATCTCAGAAAATTTCCACACGGCACGCAACGTCTGAGAATACTAATTAATTTTGTACCGAAATTGTTGTTTCTACCTCTGATATTTGCATCCTATTTTCAACCAATTGTGACCCTCGTGACGTTGCTTAAATCACGCCTTTTACTATATGTGTCTTTGCTTGACGCATTTTCTTTCCTTTTCTAACCTGTTCGTATTGGTGCAAATTGATATTCTTTATTATCGATTATATTTTAGTCCATGTGGACTATCTGGGTTAAATAACCCCGTATCGCACATTCTCGTGAATATTAAGCCCCGGTTTCTCCAAGATTCTTTGAAACCATTTGTTATCTACACAATTTTCGCCGTACGTGATATTTAAACTACGCAGGTGTTCAAAATAATATTAATTCTCAGAGCTTTTAAATAAACCCTGTTTTGTATTTCGTGCTAAAGCATCTGACCGTTTCCAATATCCTTAGAATCGACATGTTTATCTAAACAAATTAAACTGAAATTGCCTTTTAAAATACGCAGGTGTGTTCAAACATCCTACTTCTAACTAACACTTCTAGGATTTGCTTTTTATTGGGTTTTTACAAGTTTCTATAGATATTATCTGTTACTAACGATTCAATTAACTTCAATTAAAATTGACTTCTATCCTTTCATTTTTAGCGAATACAAGTTAAATATTAATTATTATGTGTACACTTTGTTTTACTACCGGTTACTTAAAATAGGGTTAATTAATATAAATTTTGCACGTAATTTCCATTTGTTTAGGAATAATTAAATTACACGCAGAGCTTTTTTTAATACTGTTTCTCTTGATATAAAGCGTCTTGTACATAATTTAAATTTCTAATTTTTACTGAAACGACCGCATTTATTTATGCTTCAAGGTTTTAATAAAGCGTATTATTTAATAAAATTCCTTATACACGGTGATTAAAATTATTTGATGTGATTATTTCATTTTCTACCCTGGTCTAAATATGAGTAATATATATATATATATATATATATATATATAAAAATCAAATTTACGGACGTGAAATTAATAAAGTAATGTTGATGGAAAATCGTTATGGGATATTGAACATTCAATAAATGATTATTCAATAATTTATTTTATTCGGACGCCTTTATCCCATAACGATTTTCCATCAACATTACTATATATATATATATATATATATATATATATATATATATATAAATTGCCGTGGAACTTACTAAAAAAACATTCGAGCCCCAACGTTGGGCCATCATACATTGCAGTGGAACTTAGCGTTGGACCTCGCCAGTTTTTAAAACAAATTAATTTTCAAAATTATAAAAATGTCACCAAAATTTTCTACCTGGATTCTGCTTCATCAAATTAATTTCTTCAACAGCTTCCCTGGCTAGCTCAGCTGTGCCTCCTCTCGGATACGTAAATTTATGATCATTCTCTTAACCATTTACACACCATTCAATAAAATCACAAAATAATACAACAATCATACAATATTTATTTATTGCTATTTACAAATAATAATTCATAGTTATGTACAGTTCGGTGCTCTAGTGACACTTCAATAAATACTATCTTTGTAAAGTCCTTGTTTTTAAAATTGTAATTTCAAACACATTTAATGCAACAGGAGTAAATGGGCCCCAGATAATACCTTATCTTTATTCATTACTGCACACTGGAGTATGGTGAGCTCATGATAACCCAGTTTATTAATGTATGCTTTCCACTTTGCATACTATTACTACAAACTTAAAAAAAAACCATGTACTCTTAACAATTAAATTTCAATTCATCAAGAAATTTTAATAAGCTTTACGTACACCTTTTGTTTTATATTCAAAATACCATAATAATAGTCAGTTATACGTATCTCTTTCAATACGTTAAATTACCAAAATAGCTATCAAAGTCCACTCACACATCACAAATAATTTCAATAGTTTATCAAAAAAAAAAACAGCAAATTCAAATGCGTTACCTGGAAAAGCTTCGAACTTCCATCTCCGTTGAAGATGCCTTTGTATACCTGAACCCTTCGGCTTCGTGATTATGCGCGCTGCTCCATCAGCTATTTATAGATGAAAACACAATCTAAGTTGAGTTTCGTGCTACCCATTCACTATCCATTCCAACATCCAAATCCATTTATATTACACTTGTTTACTACTGTATTATTAATTTATGAGCTTATTAAAGTATTCGTGGACCTCAGTTAAATTTACATTACTCGCCACTATTCGCGCTACTAATTTTAAAGGCCACAAATAATCTAATACTATCTTACTGCATTTTACAAATTTTTAATACTCACAAGCCTCGTCGGTTAATTATTATACGTCGTTAAGCGATGCGAAATTAAAGAGCCCTATTAATTTTCTTCCCGTATTTATACAATAACAACAGGCCCCTCTTGGCCACTCTTTATGCGAAATACTAAATCGAAAATAATATTTCCGCAAATTTTGTATAACCGTTTTAAAATTTCCCAAAATATTCCCTCGTCAGCACGCTATATCATTCAAACTATCAGAGCCACCTGTCGCGTGTTCGTCTGTTGTAAAACTAACTATTTCGACCAATGACACAGTCCTACGTCGACCTAAAACTCCGCCTGTAATGTTATATCTCCGTCTTATGCATATTGGATGTCGCGTTCCCACCTTACTTGAGTGGTAGAAAATCGATATAGCTGACCGCGTCCACGTGGATTGAGTACGTGCTTTATGAAATCGAATGTTCTTATACCCATCTTTATCTGTTGCGTATTATTGATCGGGCATCCCTTTCGCCCTTTAAGAAACTTTTGTTAGCTTTTATGCGAAGCAAACGGCGGTTGAACAATATTGGCGTCGCCGTGGATCAATGTAGTAAGCGTAAGACTACGGATCCCAAGGTCCCGGGTTCAAATCGCGACACGGCCGACTGCTTGAAAAATGGCAGGTGAGCATTTTTCACAAATATTACGCCCTCGTTCGGATGAGAGGTTAAATGGAGGTCCCGTGTGTGAGTGTTGTCACGCACGTTAAAGATCCCTACCTTGCCTGGAACGGCAAGGGTTTGGCAAAATTCTAAATTTCCAGGCAACAAAAAACTCGCCTCCTGGCCAATGTAGTACCTTCGGGTGGAGCATTGGAAATGTAAATGAACGGTTGAACAATATTCTATGAAACCCGCTTAACACAAAGCCATATGTAAAGGTGAGAAATGGGATGCAAGGGCGAAAGGAAGCTCCATTTTGAATCTCACTCTAACTAAATAATTATAATTTCGCAGTTTATCTGGCGGCATGCCGTTTTTGTACCCATTACCTAGGTAATGTGTAGAAGAGTCTGATTATGTCGGAGATTTCGCACTTTAACTGACTGGTTCAGGTAATATGCACACTACCTGAGTAATGTGTACATTAACAGTTTCCACACATTATCGTTAACATATACATATTCAATACCATGTATGTTTTAGGTTTGTAATAAAAGTCATGACTTTAAATAGGTGGTATTTTACAATTGTAGTTTTCTTGCAGATGTCTCTAAAATGGTACATATTCTTGAAATTCTTTTACATATTTTGAATGACTAGTGCTGCTCCGGTCCCTGATATACAGAAACTGTTAATTCAGGTTAAATTTGGAGATCAATAAATACCTAACCTTGAAAAAATGGTTGATGAAATGAATTTAAAATAATTGTTTTAGTAAAATCTCTATACACAGACTTCGGTCTAATACAAGAACTTGACCGTGCTGATAATATCTAATAATGAATATTTTTCCTACAATAAGTAACAATGAACTATTATGGTTTGATCTCTAACACAGGCTCTATTAATTGAAATTGAACTAGGATTCCAATATTTCGAAAGGAATGTTACACTTGTACATTATCTGCAACTTGCAATAAGCTACTGACTGAAATAGATATAGAATCATAAATATTGCTACTTGCATCTTTTTTAGATTTTAACTTTATGTTTATGTGACGGCTTTGAGATTTTTCAGAAGTTGAATCAAAAGCTAAGTGTTTACCGAGGTGTTTACTTATTGTCAGTAAGAATTGAAATTTACCAGAAAGGTTTTTATGCTTCTTTCCGAAGTATAGTGCATATTCACTTTTACCTATTAATTCTGAAGGCATATTTTGATTAAATTTTTATATTTCTTTCAGAGCTTTATGCAGTAAATACTTAAGCGAGACTCGCTCTATTATATAACCCACATATTTTTGGAAATTGTGGTACTTCGAGAGTTTTCTAAATAATTTTAAAATCATCTTCAGCCTTTATATCTATTGCTATATCCGTGTTTTAATAATGTCAGAGCACTATTATTCAAGACTACTATACTTAATATAATCTAGACATTAATACCACTATCTAACCAACTCTCTGAACCCTAATCTTAAATAATGACATATACAGCTCACAGAAGCAAACATAAGCCCTGGTAAATATGCTAACTAAAACGCGTCATCAACATATGTAGCAAATCAGAGAACTGATCAAGTTGAATGTACATTGCGAGACAGAATTTAATTTTTCTAATATCCAGTGATGGGTAAATTAATAATTGAAATGATGGTTAAAAATGTAGATTTGTAATTGAAAGTAATGTACTTTCTAATAATAATAATAATAATAATAATACTTTATTGTGCACTATAAATACATGCGACAACCAGGTGGGAGATCAGATTACCTCTGGTCTTCCTCTCCAACCTACTAAGATATGGATACATAAGCTAATTATAATGAAGTGTGTTAAAGTTAGACTTTTTGTGCTTGCATCTCTAACAAACAGTTTCTAAAATTATTTTTGTAGGTAGCCTTAGTAGTACTGGTGTTAAACAATATCATGTATTTATTTAGCATTGCAGTAGCAACATACGAGAAGGAGCTTTCAAACTTCTTCCTATTATGTGCTGGTATACTATACTGTTCTTTAGTACGGGTATTAACAGTATGTGCACTGCTTCTTTTCTGTACCTCCTCGAGTAAATAGTTAGGAGCGCCGGTTTTTAGTACATTAAAAAACAGGCACCCGATATGTAACAGATATATATATATATATATATATATATATATATATATATATTCCATTTTCAAAATATCTAAACTGATGTACAACGGAGTTACGTGGGTACGTCTGTCAATATTGTATGTAAAACGAAAGCATGCATTTTGTAGCTTTTGAATTTTAGACTTAAGTACATTGGTTAGATGTGGATAATATACTGACATACAGTACCGTATTGTAGATAATATGATAACCTGTACTATTTTTCATTTAACCGATGAGCTAAGGCAGTTTTTAAAACCATATATATATTTTAACTTTGCGTATGCCATAGATATAAGAGATATTGTGTGTTTTTCAAAACTTAAATAAGAGTCGAACCACACTCTTAGATTTTTAGCATATTTGCTCATTGTAATCACTACGTCGCCAATTTTAATACTTTGATTTATGGAATTTACACTTTGCTCACATAGTCTCTTGGAGCCAATTTTTTAGGATTGAGCGGCAAACCATTTTCTATTGACCATGCACTAATGCTCTGTAAGTCTTCATTAAGTAATAAAATTACTTGATTAATATCGGATGGAACACAAGCTATATACAACTGTGTGTCGTCAGCATATTGATGTATTTGACAATTTTTAACCACATTTGGCAAATCTGCAACAAATAATGTGAACAATAAGGGTCCCAAGATACTGCCCTGCGGTACACCCTGCATGATTGTTACTTCGTTTGATACTTTACTACCTATTTTCACTCTTTGCGTTCTACCTGATAGGTAGCTATAAAACCGTTTCACCACATGATCATTCATCCCGTAGTAATGTAGCTTCCCTAGTAGTGATTTATGATTCACTGATTCAAAAGCCTTACTGTAATCGAGCATCAATAATAAGTTGCATTCCCAAATATATTTATTTGATACTAATTCAATAAATCGAAATTCAAACCACCACCCTTCACTATAACTGCATTCTTAGGCAATGAAATGAAATTCTATAATCTGTAATTTTGCTTGTTAATTGTTGTCGTTTGAGCTTTGTATTATACATTTTTAATAATTTCTGCGTTAATTTACTATCATTCAACAGTTTTTTTCAAAACTACTGTTTTCTGTATATTTATACAAGGTAGGTTTAAATATGATATGAAAATTGTATGCACCAATCAACTTAACCTACATATGTATTCTAATTTTGTAAATGTGCAGCATGCAGTTTTATTTATATGATTTAAAACTATAATATACTAATAATATGTGTTTTTGCAGATTGCTTTAGTATCAGCACAATGGATTCTAGATCCAAAAAGACCATTCATTCTGAAGCTAGATCTATTATTAAGTCTGTGATTGACTTTTTCGATAAACAGAAAGCTTTGGTGTATGGACATTACCGCTAGATAAAACGACTGAATTAGCTGCAGCTGCTACTGGGAAATCTGTAACATTCATAAAAAGAATTCGAAAAAAAGCCGCTCTTGCAGAAAATCGTATACTAAAGTTGCCGTCAAAATAGAAACGAAGTGGAAGCACTTGGGAAAGAGATTCGTTAGTTGACGACAAAATTGAAAAGTTTGAGTTTATCGTTAACACTGGTTCATCAGAACATGAAACTGAAGAAAATGATAGTGACTAATTAATTTATGTATAAATTGTGCTATTCTGCGAATTAGTATTGTGTGGTGAATATATGAATAGCTTGGACTTTGTGGTTATGTGCTTAGAGAATTACTGCAAATATATAATTTTAAAACTATGACAGTTATTTAACAGTACGGTGTATTTTAACATGAAGTACTTTATAAAGTAATTATTCTGCAGTTTGTTGCTTATTTAGGATTTCTGCAGTTATATGTTTTTAATTTCCATACTAATTATACATTTCAATACTTCAAGTAAAGCAAGGTTCGGTTGCCTAAAGTGCCAAAAGATTATATGGGTGTTAGAAATGTTTTATTAAAGAAAATTGTCCCAACGGGTACAACGACCGTAATTACATCCGTAATTGAAAACAAATTACTTTAGATCTCTTCAGGTTAGATCCATTATTCTCAATTAAGTTAGTTACGTGCTGTATTGCTGGATCTTTAGGCATTTTAGCAAGGGCCATTCAAACATTGAAATGTTTACTTTTCACTCTGGATGTACTTTATAACCACACCTCTCCAGGTCTCATTTGCGTCTGTGAGCTGTAAATTGTATATATAACCAAAAATATAAGTTTATAATTTTGATCCAAATTTAGACCAACACATTTGACAATTACAACATTTATGTTTGGAGTTTGCATTGCATTTTTACTAGAAAATTAAATATCCCTATAACACATACTTTTGACTACTTTCTTCCTGACTTCACTGTTTAGTGCAGATGCTATTAAGACCAATGGTTTTATATTACAATACCTGTGTTTGTTAGAGGTAACGCGCTGTAACTAATTTTAGTAAACGAGTGTGGTGGAGATACATGTATTTTTATTGTAAATGTGTTGCAAGATTAAAACAATTTGTTTTCAATTGTAGTAGTTGTAAACATTTAAAAGCGTCATTTGCCAGAATTAAACAAATGCAGAAAAATTGGATGTATTTTTTAATACTGATTCTTATTTAAGATTTTAAATTCTTTATCAAACTTACTAGTTTAAATACTTACATGTATCTCTACCTTACTCGTTTATTAAAATTAGTTACATCGCGTTACCTCTGACAAACACAAACGTCTAACAATAGTTTCTTTAAATTCAGAATTTTGTGAGAATTATTGTACATTAGTTGAAAAACGTAGTACTAATACCTAATAAAGATTGTGTAGTCATTTGAAATACGGATCAACAATTGTATTGAAGTTCAAGGTCACCATTTCGAGCATTTACTTGAACAGTGAGAGGCAAGGGGAATTTGCGTTAATCAAGTACCCCGAAGGAAACAGAAAACTACTAGGTCCCCGTGGTTGTTCGCGGGTTACTCTAAAGTAGTTTATTAACCAACCGCCCCACCCACAGGAGATGGAGGGGGTTAACATCATTGAATAGCCCTTTGAAAAATATTAAATACGTGTTTCTCTGTTCTTTGATTCTTTTGATTTCTGTTCCATTTCTTGCGATTACAGCACCATCTGTCGCAAATCGAAAAAAATTTTTCGACAAAATCCGAATATGCGATAAAAAATATGGGTTCCTATTTAAGATTTCTAATTTACCGCCTGCCATGCCCACGTGGTGTGGGGGTGGGCGTAATTTCGTATTAATGGATGCTCCTTTTGTAGTTATTAAAGTTTCGATTCGGCAAATTTTTCTGATGCGTATTGTTAGAAGTATTACAAAATTCCAGGTTAAATGATTCACCGGGTATATTAATTGATCTATTTCGTGAATCATGTACCAGCTTTAACCGATCTCGACGGTATCTAGTGAAAACTGTTGTTTACTTTTCAAAAGTTTTTTTTTAAATAAGTTTCTCTTAAGTGAAATGCAGTTTTGATTGTTTTCATATTAATAACGTTGAATATTAAATAAAAGCTAACTCAAATAACCACACCATATACCTTGAAATGGACTGTACTTTTGTTTGTATTTGTCCAAACAGCCATGATCTATTCCTAACTACACATTAACACATAATCAACTGTATTACATTATTATTTATAAAAGTATATTATGTGCTGGGTTTTTAAATATTTTTGTGGTACTTTGTAGGAAAAGGACACTGCCGTAGAACTGTGGCAGACAACTCTCAGATCTCTGAACCAACTTGAAAACAACTTAACTCAATATGAAGGGATGATGGACGGTTTTTTGTCGAAAGCGCAAGTTTCAAATGTGAGTATACTTTATATAATACACGGAGTGTATCGATACAATGCGTATATGAAAAATAGCAACTTATCTTTGTTACTAAAACTCAACACTCGGAATACTATTAATTTCTGAAAGGTATGGGATGTAGCTATAACATAAAGCTGCACACTTAGATCTAAAACATTCAGTTTGTGGGATATTGTAAATTTTCCAAAATTTGGCTTTTTGACATATTTGAATGAATATAATTGGAATATCATATTAAAATAGAAAAAAACATTGTCAGTTTTTGTTAATAGAAGGTATGCTCAGTATAACATTAGGTTTTGAAATGTATTTTAAATATATAATAGCTACAGAAATATTTTCATGCTGATATTTTAATAATTCTACAGATTTTAAAATAATTGAGTTCATATTAATCTCAATCTTCATAGGTCAGTTATTAGAAAAATTTATAAATCTTAATGTTTATTGATATATAAAAATTTGTAAGATTTTTGTAACCAAATAAGATTCAGTGAAGTTTAAAAACTCATCAAAACAGCCATTTGAAATTCAGAGTTTAACCGAAAAATTTTAGTATTTGGAAAAATTCGTCTTTTTATTGTGGTGAATTTTTCAGTATTTTCTGATACTTTTGAACCAATTAATTTAAATTTTCATGATAATTATTTACAAACAATGGCAATATTGCCAAAAATTGTAAACAAGCATCACTGCTTAAATTCATGGGTACTAAAAAACAATAGTATGTAAATTCCTTTATTGCTTCCCAAACTATTGATTTTTCAAAGATTTTTCAAAACAGTTCTTCCATTCTGAACAAGGTATCTCCAAAACTCTTTTCAAGTGATTAAAATTGCTCGTTGCAAAATTTAAGTTAAAGTTTTTTGGGATAAAAAATTACACGGCGTGTTTTAATTTTACAATATCTTTACAGATGGGTATGTGATTATGAAAAGTCTTCTTGAATTTCAAGTTCTTTATTAACAAATTTAAGACATGAGATGCATACTCATAGGTTTGTAAAAGTGGATATCTTTCTTTTAGTTCAGTTTAAGCTACTTTCGCTTTAGGAGCATTATTCGTTACAAGTACCAATTTTATCAACTCTGATCTCTTCAATAATTGGAAATTTTTGAGAAGCAATTACCTCTGTGTGTTTCTCGGTAAAGACAAATCATAAACGAAATCACTCTTACTAGTGTGCACCATGTAGTTTATAATGCCATTATTTCTCAAATTTAATCAACCATAACTCCCAATGGAAATTATTGATTCTTCATCAAACTGTCTTTTTATATCGTTTTTTTGCAAGTTCTAAATAATATACCAAAAAGATTTGACTGTAAATTAAATTTCTATTCTCAATATTTGAATATATAAAAATCATTTTAAACGGACTACATATACTTACGTTAACATTTGTGTATTTCATTCTGCCATTATCAGGAACTTCCTAGCATTACATTAGAATATGCTTTTTCATTCTATCAACATGAGCGATAACCCCGCAATATTTATATTTTGTCTTTGCTGTTGTGCTTTCTTCTCCAAGTTCTACAAAATAGTCCCTTATAGTATGGTGCAGTTTAATGTTTTTATTGGAAGTCATATTTATAAAATAAGAACACACATAATTAATTGAAAATACTTATCAGTCCATCTTCCAAAAACCATTTTAACATGTAAAAACTGCATTGCTAACTGAACCAAATAATGAAATTTGAATAGGAATTTGAATGTAAACTTTTATTTTCATGTTATATATACTAGAATTGGAATATTTAACTAGTTCAGTGCTTTACCATTTGCCTTCAGTTAACTACTAGATAAAGCAGGCATTTTTTGTTTATGTTAATATAACATTTCTTTCAGGCAGTAAGAAGTACAAACCAAATGAATCCAGTTTTGAGACTGTGTTACTTATTATTTACTGTGATATTTGATATGAGATGTTGCATTTATTTTTTGCTTTGCTATGCAAACCGTGATTTTCATTTCTCTAAATACAATTTGGGAATAACATAAATTTTAAAAAGAGGCATTACTTCTTATATCTTAATTAAAGCTTAGCCAAATTAAGTTGTTGTATCATAAATGGACATTAGGCCAAATAGTGGAATATGCGTAATATACTTTACTCTCCAAGAAGTGCAAATATTTGAACGAAACTTAATATTTTGACCTGGTCATCTCAGTCAGTTTACCCCTGACAATTGACCAGACGTGACTCTATATATATATAATTGGTCAAAATGAGTAAGCATAACTATGCCTGGTTTCACAATTTAATAATCAGACAATTATAAGCAATGTCAAGACTGATGTAACTTCTACACGTTCTAGAAAACAAGTCAGATTGTTGAGGTATGCACATCTTTCAAATGTCATTGTACAAGACACATACTGATGTTTGACTTACTAGTAAGGTTATTGGTCACCATTTCGCTCTTAAAGTTTTGAAAGTGCACATCATACATTTGCCTCCTATATGAACTGTGCAATATATCTGAAGTAAATTTAGCTAAAAAAATTTAGTTTTCCTTGTAAATGGAATGTCCGAAATACTGTTCTTTGAATTGCAGAGACTGCATATGTAATATTTATTGTATCTAACCATATATATTTTTAAAGTATTCAACAATATTTAATTTTCCTTTTATTATTGATAAATTTAGATAGCAAATCATACTTTTCGTAAAAAAAACATAGATAATGTCGTAATATAAGGTAAACAAATTGCAATAGGTTATTTGATTACTATGCAAACTAAAAGAATGAGATAAGAGAAAAATCAAGCTGAAAATAAAATAAAATTGTTTAAATCAAGTCAAGTTAAAAGACTTCACTCAATAATTACTAATGTTTGTTTTTATAAACGTTTTTTGAATATGAACTATGATAATTTTTTGTAAAATGAAAGCTAACAGAAATATCACTTTTAAGAACTTCAATAATAGTTAACCTATACCTGATCTTAGTATTCCCTTAACATACGTTAATGTTCTGCGTACTTTAGGCTGCACCTTATCCTGTTGGAGGTGGGATGAAATGGATGGCTGTACGACATAGTGTAAGGTACAATTCGACCTAGCTAGTCGCACCCTCTTGGCTTGCGTAAACAGCTCAAAACCTAAATCTCCAAGGAGAAATTTGAAAAAGCAAAAATATAGTAAAGATATAATTTGTAAATAAATCGAATGTGAAACAAAACACCTACTCAGAATAAGCATTACCTGACTTGTATTAACGAAACATTTGAATAGTTTTTAAAATTATAGTATTGTAAAGGTTCTGGCTGAGGTATATTTTAAATATTTGAATTAGGTGGTTCTGCATACAGCCAGGTGTTGTAAGGAAGTTGTTTTATCAATTTAAATGAAGTACTGATAAAGGATAAGACGGTTGTAAAAGCAGAAATCCTGATTACTGGCACTTGGTTGACGGCTGTTTGTAGCGAGCCTTTCAGTAATTATTCGGTCTGAGGCTGATAAGAAATTAATAAGTTGGCGATTAGAAGAATAAAATTGCTAATAGTTCTGGGGCCTATGGCTGCACATAAAATATGCAAATAGCTCCTCTTACCGCATCTTTATCATAAATTTTTGGTATCGGGATCTTGTGTTCAGATGAAGAAAAATTCAGAAGTATCATACCTGATTTTAAAACGTTTCTTAAAGGCCACATCTCAAACTATAAGGAAAACAGTCAAGTTAGATATAGTAGAAACCAGGAAAGAAGGCATCCACGTCTTAAGTGTTTGACTAAATTCACAACCTCTTTACTTAAAATATGCACAAATCGTATAGCTATCTTTATCATATGCATGGTTAAACTTTTAAAGAATCTTAAAGGTATGTTGTGAATTTTGTCAGACATCTATGACATGGATGTTCTAGCATCTGGAAATATGCATTCAAGATGGTAATTAGGTAGAGTGCTATCTGATTGCAATTTATTTTGGGACTTCTATAAAGCAACCCCAGCTGAAAATGTAGACATGCCAGAACACAAAATCGGGAATGTAGATGTGGTAGTGTTTTACTGGGGTTGGGATGTAGTTGTAGATATCGTATTTATTTGTCAATTGGATGCTAAAAAATGAAACTTTTCTTAAAGTGTATACATAAATGACTGTTTCAGGTTATGCTACACATCAATTTGCAATCTTGCGGTCTTGAAGTTAATCATTTCAGTTTTTACCAGAATAATTTACAATATGTTTTAAGTAAAGTAAAAGATATTGTTCTAAACAAATTGATAAAATCATACTCAATTTACATTAGTTAGAAAAATGTATTTGAATGACAATTGTTCACATCATCATCATTAGGTCTTCAGTCCTGGAACTGGTTAGACGCACCCTGAAATTTGCACAGTCTGCAACTATCACTATCTGATCTAGGTCTACATCTACCTCTTTTTTCCTATCTCTGCTTGTAATATATCCCATTCTATTCCCCAAAAATGCCTTAGAACGTATTCCGCCCTTCTATTTCTCTTTTTCCCCAGATATCCTTGTTCCCCTACTATTTCTATAATCTATTTGTTATTATCTTTGTATGTTCATGCTATCGTCGTCATACATCTGAAGCACAGCATTTCAAAAGGTTGCTTTATCGTTTTTCTGTCTGCGTTTCAGACTGCCCGTATTTCATAGGCATACTGTGCTGTGCTCCACACATATGCTTTCAACAATTTTGTTCTTGTTCTATGTTTTTTGTCTTTCCTCATAGGCGCTGTTCTTTCTTGTTAGATGCAGTTCGGTCACCTTCTATTGTTTTATAGTTATATACCCTCTTTCTCCGACCTTCAGTGGTTGTGAAGGGAGGTAAGCAGCCTGTGGCTGCCAAGTTCCCCCAACACTTAATCATTTACCGATTTAATATATTTTCCAATATATCTTTTCGCACAGTCAACATTAGTTGCAGATATTTCGCAACCAACAACTAGTTGTTTATACTAATCATCAGATTTATCTGTGCTTATTTTTTCGTCATTAGGTTCACACGAACTTTAAAATTACATAACTATTAGAAAAAGTTATTTCAAATTTTGGATAACATCCATTATTAACGAATTAGTATATCAACCAGAAAATGAATGACAGTTAAAATCAAAATTTTATGCAATCTTTGGATAGGCATAACTTTTCAAAGATGCTACCCTTAATTTTTAGTCAGGAATTAAGACACAAATTAGAAATTTTTATATCTTTATTCATATTTTTCTACATATGACTAAAACTGCCTAATATTATGATATCCTTAAAGTATATACTTTTTTTGCAATTTTAGATGAAAATAGCACATGACAGTGAAATTGCACAACTAAATGAACAAAATAGAAAGTTAGAAATGGATCTTGATATTTGCAAAAAGTCTGTACATTCTAAAAATATTGAATTGTCAAAAGCAACAGATAAGCAAACATCCACTTATGCAGTAGTAAAACATCTAGAAGCTGATATTCAGAATTTTACCAAGAAATTACAAGATATTACTAAAATGAAAGATGATCTACAATCAGTACTTGAAATGAAAAATCGAGCAATTGCTGAACTTCAAGCAGAAGATATTCAGGCAAAGAGAAAAGTATCAGAAGCACTACAAGTAGTTGAAGCAGCTTGTTTTGAAAAAGATGCTGCCCTTGCAAGAGCAAACGAAGCTAAGCGTAATATTGAATTAAGATATGGTAGTTAATGATATAAAAATTATTTTTAGTGGAAGTGGTACAAATCTCAAGAACAGTATCTGAAATAATTGACGAAAATACAGAAAAAGTGAAATTTGAGACAGAAAATATTAAGCAGTGTTACAGTAATAAACTAAAGAAGGTACAAGATAATATGCAAAACCTTCAGAAAGAGTTAAAAGATAAAGATTCAGAACTAACTAAATGTCTAAGAGAGTCTTTCCTTTTGAACCAGGAATTAGATAAGTTAAGAAAGGGCAGTGTGTGTGTTGAAGAATCGCACACGTCAAAACTACTAATTTTAGAAAAGAATTTAGAATCAACTTTTCAAAAACTGGTGAAACCTTAAAATGTGATTTTGTAGGAAAATGATTTACTTTAGTGTTTTAGTTATTATCAGAAAAGAAAAGCCTTCAGTTAGATGCTGAAAAAGAATCCATAAAATGTGATTTGGAGCAAATGGCAAATTGTTATAAAAATGATATTAGAACCCGGGAAATGGAAAACGATGTAATGAAAAAGCAGCTAACGACATTAAAAATACAGCTTAAGACAAGTAATACAAATGTACATCAAGCTATAAATAAGGCAGGAAAATATAAAGCTCAAATGAAGCATTTAGATGCAGTTATAAAAGAAAAATTAAAAGAACAACAAATGTAACATATACATATTTTTTTTGTTTATAAATTTTCTTATTTTGTAGTATTCATAAGCAAGCACTTTCTAAATCAATCGAAGGTATTCAAACTAACAACACACAAATACAGTCTGAGTTACAACGTTATGTGCAATTACAGAGAAGTTTAAACAAGCAGATTAAAAAAGAAATGGTTGAAATCATAAACGAATTAGAAAAGAGAATGGAAGAATTAAAGCAGGCCAAGAACTCATTGGAGCAAGATCTAAAAAATGTAATTAAGGATAATTTATATTATAAGGAGAACATAAAACAATTCTGTACAAAAGTAATGAATTTAGCTGGTAATTAATAGTATTATTACTTCTAATCCAGCTGTTTTTATTAATACAGCACAAGAAAATAGAGAAAAAAGGGTGGCATGCTTGATTGTTATTCAAATTAACTAACTGAATGGCTTTGTCACTTTTAATGTTTCAATTCTTAATCAACAGTACATTCTACATATGATTTAGGAAAATAAAGATATGATATGATTTGATAATAGGTTAATTGGTGGTATGACTAAGCTGTTTCAATTTTATTGTAGTTGATTTTTTTGGATGTAACAGAAATAAATAATTGCCTTCGTTATGGTTAAGATTTATACTTCTAAGAGCCAAAAGCATGAATTCACAATAAAGCTACAAAATAATTGTTTAATCTACCGAGAAGTGCTATTTTTAGTTGAGGTTCAGCTAAACCTTTTGAGACCAGTAGTACATGCAGGGGTGGTGCGAAACAATAAGCAAAATAAGCATTGCATGGGCACTTTGTAGATATGTACTATCAGCAAAGTGTATATTTTTATCACTTTAATGACAATCTATTATGAACATATTGATACTCCTCATACTTCATTTTTATTTATGTTTAGAAACATTTCATGTTTATGGCAGATTATTGACCCATTTCGTTTACATACGTAGAACGAACAGGACAAAGCAACAAATGGAATAAACAATTTGAATACCAAATGTGTTCTTATTATAATAGTAAAAGTGAACGCAATAACACCACAACAATCACTATGAACTTTGATCAAACAAATCTTTTGGAGATAAAACCACGTAGTGTTGTTGGGATCTTCGTCTGCCGACTTATTTGATGCACATGCTAACCCATCCTGGGTTAACATCTGAATTCGTATGTAACTAATACATCTTACATACATCTGAAATTGTTTATCATATTCAAGCCTCTAATATTAAGTTCAGCAACCGTGTATGTCTCAAGGTATGTCCAATAATCTCAATGCTCTTTTTCTTTACATTTCGACACAAAGCCCTCTTCTCACCAATTCCTCAATACCTCCTCATTTGTGACTTGAGCTATCTGCCTAATCTTTATATTTGTCTGTAACGCCACATTTTAAAGATGTCTATTCTTTCTTTCAGTGCCGCCTATCGTCCATGTTTCACCTCCTTACAATGCCATACTTCATATAAAAACCTTCAAAAATGTTTTATTAATATTTAAATTTATTTTTGATGCCATCAAATTTCTCTTTTTCAAAAATGCTTTTCTAGTTTGTGTCACCTTATGCTTTATGTCCCCTCGATGCTTCTGCTCCCCCTTGTTATCTTACTGCCCACATGACAGAATTGTTTTACTTCCTTCAATGCTTCCAATTTGTTTCGTACATCTTACTTACCAGATGGTACAGTTTTGTCCTAGCTGATGGGGTTTCATCAATTCCAGGTGCCTTATTCCTACTCAGATCTTTCAATGCCCTGTCGAACTCAGACCTAAGTATCCTGTAACTTTTCTCATCTTCATCAACTGCATATTCTCTTTCGAATACTTAAACACTAGGTTCATTCCCTTGATGACGTCCTGTATGCTATTTCCATCGATCTGTCCTTTTTTTTACCTTAAGTGGCTTCCCATTAGAGTCCCTTAGATTTGCACAAGTTTTTATTCTCTCCAAACATTTCTTCGATTTTCCTGTAAGCTGCACAAACATTTCCCACAGTCATACAAATGTCAATATCTTTATTTTTCTCATGTAACCACTCTTTTTTGCAAACCTGCATCTCTTATTGATCTCATTCCTGAGGCTCGTATACTTTCTTTTGCCTGTCTAACCTTTTCTATTCTTAAACTCTTGTCATTCGTCTATCAAATCCAGAATCTCTTGTTACTCATGGATTTTGCCTGGCCGTCTTTATTCATAGTTTTTTTATTTGCTGCTCTCTATATCACTTATCAAACTGACAGGTTTAAAAATAATCTAGTTTATTATATTACCGTATGCAGGAAGTAACAATATCATACAAATTTTCAATATAAGAATGAAAGATAACAATACTCATGAAGAAAATTTGCTTGCTTTTATATAGATATTTAAAGTAGAACTAAATACATTCTAGTATTGCGGAATTTGTTTTCCTCAACTTACGCCAGGATCCTTTTTGAATTGGTTGCCTATTTACTCCAAATTCGCAATGAAGTTGTGGATTGCTGCACCATTTATAACAATAAGGACATGTAAGGTATTCAGATAAAAGGAAGGTAAGTGATTCACATGTACCTTTACAGCATTTCGTGCACTAACTGTCACTCATTAGTTCAAGAACTAAGATAATTTGCCACGATCATGGCTTCTGCTCACATGAACTTGTAAAAATCCCTCCACTATATCACCATTCTCGTTGCTTGAAGTAATGGCAGAGCATGAGAAAATGTTTGGTTTAACATTTTAGTCACACCAAATTTAAAATGAGCATAAGTAACTATTTCTAATAGTCCCTGACACTGCATGGGAATTCAACAACTGCATTCTTATGTGTCATAACCTACTTATACTACCTAAATCATGATGGGAAATATTCCAATTCAGGACTAAAAATCCCCTGTGTTTAAGTATTAAAATAAAGCTCGAGATGTCAAAAAGTGTAACACCAAGTAATTTCATCTTGAAGCACTGACTGTTGCTCCTCTAGAATACTACTTATGGTCTTTTCAATTTCTGAATGCTCAACACATTCGTTAAATTCTCTCTCAGCTCACATTGTTTCAACTTACAAAGATCACACATATTCGACTTGTTTCTTTCCAGTTTTTTTAGTTTCAGCCTTCATTGCAATGTCAGATAATTATGGTCAGAGTCTACATCTGCTCCAGTCGAGACCTGTTTTAAACCTCTGCCTAACCATTATGTAATTTATCTGGTACCTACCAGTTTCCACCCAGGTATGCAAGCTTTTGTGTTTTTTAAACCAAGTATTGGTAAAAACCGGATTTTGTTCTATACATAAATTTACCAGCCGGATTTCCTGTTTGTTCCTTGCGCCCAGGCCATGATCTTTTATTCCTACAACTGCATTCCAGTTTCTCATTACAATCAAGTGTTACTGCTCAAATCCATGTGTCACATGCGTTGCTGGTAAACATATAGATCTGTACTAATATAATGGGTTGTGGCTTTGTTTCTATCTTTACTACTACAATTCTTCTGTTATGCTGTTCATAATAGCTTACCCTCTGCTTGATTTTCCTGTTCGTTATTAAACCAACTCTCAAAAGGCACCTGCTGGACTTCATGTTAATGATTCTGTAATCCTCTCGCCAGAAAACACTCTTCTTTCCAGTGTACCTCACTAATTCCAACTACATCTAACTTCAGTTTATCCCTCTCCTTTTTCAAGTTTTCTAACCTATCACAATTCTCGCATTCCATGCTCTGACTCAAAGAACATTATGTTTATGCTTTGCAATGACTTGCTTTCGAGTAGCCCCCTTCTGGAGGGTCGAATGGGGAATATTTTACTTGGGAGGATGCCATTATCATCATACCATACCGATAAAGCTGTATGTCCTCGAGAAAGTTGACAACTGTAGTTTCTCTGGCTTCGGCCATGCAGCAGTACTAATAAGGCTAAATCCTTTTGGGTGATCTTACACAGTCAAGTCGGTCAATTATCCAGACTGTCGCCCTTATAACTACTGGAAGGACTGTTGCACCCCTTTCAGGAACCATGTTAGTTTTATCTCTCAATAGGTATTGATATGGTTAAGGCTTTCTCTAAGACATGCAAACTTCACCACCTCATCAATGTCCCATGGTTTGTAGAGGAGGAAAATTATCTTAACCAATAATAGTTTATGTTTAATGAGTGTAATTTGTATATTTAATATTGTTTAGTGAAATGTATTTACGTAATGATTAATCATAGTAGGTGTTGTACTTAGAGCAAATTATAAGCAATGGGTTTTGCTAGAGCCATAACTACATGCATACGACTATCGCCTTTAAGTGGTTAACCACTAAATTCTCTCAAGCAAAGAAAAATGGTATCATTGTCTGTGGAGTTATTATTTGGAACTGTGCGTCCCTATATAGAAACAATTAAAACACAAATATCTCTTAAGACCATACAATTGCATCAAAATATCTATTAGTTAAATCAAGATTGATCACAGCAATAATTAAATTTCTACTCTCAACCTACTAGAAAGTGGTTTCAAACTTCAATACACCTCTAATTAAATTAAAAGAAAAGAAATTGTTAGGAATTATAAATCTATCTGTACCCAATACACAAAAAAATTATTTGTAACTTTCTAACTGTGATTCTATACTTCTTTTTAAAGGTTCATCTACAGCTGTAATTAAAACATATCAACTCTTTGTATGACATATGGGAAATAATAAGCAAATTATATTCTGTAAGCAACACAGGTTATGACATTACCAACAATCAGAAAGACCTCGAGCAAATGCTACTGTCATTTTCACCTGACCCATATTTCAGATTTGTCATTGAGAATTATTTACATTCAAAATTTTTCCATTTCAGCAGCTCCTGATAATTTTTTATGTTATAATGTTGCACCAACATTGTAACATAAAAAATTATGAGGAAAACAAAACAAAAAGACATTCAAGTTTTAATATATTTGTTTCAATATTTGGATGGCGTAAAATACCGCATCATTTATTTCATTTAATAAAAAACTTATTGGTGTACTGCTGAAATGAAAAAATTTTGAACGTAAATAATTCACAATGACAAATCCAAAATATGGGCCAGGTGAAAATAACAGTAGCATTTGCTCGGGGTCTTTCTGATTGTTGGTAATATCATAACCGGTCTTGCTTACAGAATATAATTTGCTTATTATTTCCCATATGTCCTACAAAGAGTAAACATGTTTTAATTACTGCTGTAGATGAAACTTTAAAAAGAAGTATAGAATCAAATAGCTATAAAGTTCCAAATAACTTTTTTGTGTGTATTGGGTACAGATAGATTTATATTTCCTAACAATTTCTTTTAATTTAATTAGTGTTGTATTAAAGTTTGAAACCATTTTCCAATAGGTTGAGAGTAGAAATTTAATTATTGCTGTCATCAATCTTGATTTAACTAATAGATATTATGATGCAATTGTATGGTCTTGAGAGATATTTGTTTTAATTGTTTCTGTATAAGGACGCACAGTTCCAAATAATAACTCCACAGATAATATAATTTTTCTTTCCTTGAGATTTTACATGCATGGGCAATATCTCAGTATAAAAAAACTTTCAAACATTTACATTAGTTACAGTTACCATTAGGCCAAAATTGATAGTTACAAAATCTAGGTAATTAGTAACCCATGTTACCTATGACTTCACAAAAATTGTAATTTAAAAAAGTTGCTTAATAAGAAGGTAACCAATAATATAATGAAAGTAATGTATCTTTATAATTTTCTGTAAGTGAACATATTTTGCGTTAAAAATTACTAATACTGAATCATTCATATAGTGAACAGTTGTAGTCAGTCAGTGATGGGGGGTGCATTAAATGAATGTAACGTTTTCATTATTGGTCTTGTCTGCAATATGAGTACACTACGATATAAAACATGGTTAATAGAGTATTTTGGTTTGTTTCAACCGTTTTCTCCTAACCATGGGTAAAATTTTAGTGCCTGAAAAGTAGCTGCCCTGTAGCATGTTAGGCTACTTTTAATAAGCGACCTTTATAAACAACCTCCTATTTATAAAAAAATGTTTATTCTTTTTTTGAACATATAAAAGCACATAGTTCACAACTTCTGAACCAACTCTGCAATACCCCTTAGCACTAATGACTGGAACCTAATGAAATTTTCAGACACACCCAGCCCCGAAAATTAGTTCCGAATCTGCACCTGGCCTGAGTGTAGCTTTTAAATCGAGAATATGTGAACATACACTATGAAAGAGTAATGTACCAGTATTACCCTAAAGTATGTCCAAAATAGCCTTCCATTTTGAGTGCTAAAATAGATTTTAGTCACAATCGGTTATCGGTTTTGTCCCTAAAATTCAATCACCCTACACTACAGTAATATCTACTGATAAATTCAGGTGCTTTTTATTTTTACCAGTATTATCTTAATGTGTCCAAAATAACCTTGCTTTTGTGTGCTAAAATAGATTTTAATCACAATCTTTTATCGGTTTTGTCCATAAAATCCAATCACCCTACACTACAGCAATATCTACTGATAAATTCAATGACTTTATTTTAGTTGGTCAATACTGTATGAGATCTAAATAGGGATAAATATATACAGATCGGTTATATGCTCCAAACTTTTTTAATATTTCAGTATTGCCGTTTTTGGGGTTCGATGTATGATAAAACCTATTATGTTTGTTAACTAATAGCAATCAATGTCTGAACAAATATTTCCGACAATACACATTTGTAATAAAGCAAACCTATATAATTTATTTATATCATATTTCACAAAATATATCACAGTTCGTTATTTAAAAAACAATATTGCAATATTAAAACAGAACTTTTATAGCCAAATAAGGATTATATTATTTAATAGAATTAATACAAGCATTTAACATACTAGGAAAGTAATATAATTGCTCTTTGGGGTTTTGCATGTCGATCCACATTAATCCTTCTTGTAACAAATGATCTAAAGCTTTCTGTGCACGATCAGCCTCCCAGTGCAACTTCTCTTGTAATATTGAAACTGAAGTAAATGCATGATCTGAGCTAGAAACTTGTTCGATAATAGCTGTATGATCCATGCTTAGTTCACCAGGAACAGATTGTACCATATATTGCCCTTTTCCAACAGGTACAACAGAAAACCCACTTCCAAAGATTTTTAACTTATGAGCTGCACGAATTAAATCATCTTGACTAATTTCTTGATGTTGCTTTCCTTGACCCCTTGCTTTTATTAAACGCGTCCGTAATTCACTTAAAGTAATTAGTCCCCCATTTTTATAGTTAGTTGCTAAACATACTTCTACAATCTGGACCGCTAGCTCATAATAAAAATCACCAATACCAAGAACTGACCAAAATCCTTTACCTGAGGCCAAAGGATCCACTCCGATTGCAGCACACATATCTTGGAATTGTTTACGAAACCTGGGATTTTTACGAATCTCATTTTTATGTTTAGCAGCAAACTCTTCTAAATTAACTCGAAATACATCAAGTTGCTTGGTCATCTGTTCGAATTGGTTTTCTGAAATTTCATTGCCTTTATCCTTGTACTTTTCTTGCTCAAGATTTTGCTTTTGAATAGCACCCATACCCACGCGTCTTCTCATTTTTACGCTGTTTAATATATTGTTAGATGTAAATAAACTATAACCAAACAATAAATTAAGCTAGAGATTTTTGAGGTTAAAGGACAGTTGTCAACTCAAATTCAAAGGAGTATTTCATAGGCTAGGGAATTACATCAACTATATAATAAAACTAATTCATTACAGAGCTTTAGTGGTGGTGGTACATTAGTATAAATAAGTTTCTGATAGTGTTTTTTTGTTGTACAGTAAATTAGTTTCTAATTATGCAATTAGTAAGGTTTATAAGTTTTTAATTTTCTCAGAAATCCCATGTTCTCTGTTTCCTAAATACGAATAATTAAAAATTGACACCTAAAATACAAGTCTCTGATTAACTTCTAGTCAGAAGAGTATACACACAGGCAATTTACTATTAAATAACGCCATGTAGTATGTTTTAGTTGCCATTAAAGTCGCGACAGCCAATTAATTCAAAGTATGTTTGCTATTATAATTTGTGTACCATTATTTTTTATAGATTATAAAATGCAATTTTTGGTCAGAATTAATTATTTAATACTGTTATAAACTTTTGCGTAGAAATGAATACAAGACCAACTACAATATCAATCCTCTTCTCGGGCACCGCTTAGGAAGCATATTCATTTAAGCTTGGATCATACACCCATTGTTGAAAAACAAATTGTTTTTCGTAGCCGTACATAAGTGGTAACAAAGTAGTTTGTACGGGTACAGCTATGTTTTTGAACATGGCCATTAACGTTTTTGAAGCACACTCAAATTGCAGAATGGGTTTTTAACACTATTTATTAAGCTGGATTTATACTTCAATTGTATTGAAAATCTAATACGATGCTTTTATACTAATTAAACATTGCAAGAGTATTATTTAACATTAGCGTAATAATTATGCATATATTGGTATATAGAAAAATATTCATCAATTTTTCATTATATTCTTAAAAATTAAACTATCGTATTAAATTAGAAACTACGTAGTACATTCTTTCATAACCATTTACCATAAACACTTAATTCGACAAACACTAACATATTCTTTATAATTATCTTACATACTTAGATGCTGCTACAGTTTTACACTTTACCCTTCGGCTAACTTGGCTATTACCCCAAGAGAGAGTTAGAGGTCGGTCGGGGTTGAATATGCTTAGTTGAATAAAAAAAATGTAATTTTAAGTTGGGCATCGCTATATTTAACAAATATTAATTAATTTTGAAGGGCACATGTAGAAAACCCTTTAGTGTTTATTAATTCTTATTCTTTATCAAAACTCTTGGATGAATATAATGTTACTGTATATAAGATAAGTCTTCATATCAATCATTTAGACGACTTTCCCAACTGTACTCCTTGGGAAACAACGCCTCGCTTTAGGGCGTTACTAAAAGAGTGATGTAAAAAGGCCCGCGTTGGTGCGCCGATAACAGAGTGATGTGGTAAGCACCGCGTTGGTCGTTATTACTTAAAGGGTGATGTGATACAGATACAGCAAATTGTAAAACTCGAAATTGTTCACTTAAGTACTTTCGTTATTTAACTGCCTGGCTAGCTCAACGGAATTGACGGAGTTTTTAAAAATGAAATCAAACAGCAATATTACAAAACATTTATACAGTATGAAATATTTTCTCTCATACAAAAGCATTTAGAACATTTACAACATTGTTTCTTTCAAACTTAAAATAATTTCTAAGAAGTATTTGTTGTATAAGAAACAATTGCTCCTTATCTTATTTTAAATTTACAGAATTAAACTCATTCTTTTAAGGATGGTTTACCTGGTTATAATTATTTTCACGTTTGTAAGATTTGTTTTGGCCAAAAAATGCTTGACAGATAATCTATAAAAAGGTCAGTGTATTTTAAACTCTGAACACCAACTCCTGGTAAAAATCCATTACACAAGAAAAATTACTAGGACTATCTTAAACTAGATAAAAATACTCTAATACCAGTGAAAATAAATCTACAAATAATACTTGCAGAATCCACAAAAATGCTCCTCGTAAATAAAAATCTTATTATTTTAAATCGACGTCAAATCAGCTTACAAGATTTTCTATAAAGATACTCATTTCAAACAGCAATTTCCAAAGTACATATTTGGTTAATTCTTCCTTTCGATTTTAAAATAGTTTTATATTGAATAATTTTGCCTTTTTATCGTAATTAATAATTCCATTTTTATATGTAATTTGCGTTTAAAAACATCACTTGTTAATTTATTGCAACCTCGCAACTATTAAACTACAGTATGCTTGCTGCATACTTAAATACTATCTTCGCATAGCAACCGCTCGCGACTTAAATTTTAGAATAGAATGACTTAGAATCTAATCAATGAATTGAATCAAATAAGCGTTTCTTTATATATACAAACTATCCATTTTCTAGAAGATTGTAGAATTAGCGCGATTTTCTACTAAATAATAAACGCTCATCTTACGTATTTTTTTTTGGAAATCCTCATTAGTGTCTAAAATCGTTTTAGTTTTATTACCTTGTTATCTGTTTCCAGTTATCCGTGATGCGCGCTGTTCGTCCTGCTCCCACATGTACTATGATTGTGGCGTGTCGCTTCTTTCCAACAGTGAATGCGAAAATCATAAATAATTTTTATCAGTTATTCCCGGGATTTTGCAGGTTTTTTCGTGCTCCGGCCGCTTCTCGGAACAAATTTTTTATTAGATTAATGAGTTCATACGAATTGACGTATTCTCCCAATTCCTCTTGAAACCTCTTTTCCAATCTTGTCTATTCCGGAAATTCTCTATTTAAAATAAATTTATGTCATCCACAGGCTAATTAATTTAAACTTTAATTGCAGTTTAATTCAAAAGTGGTTTTGTTTTTATAGAAAACACTCACTTTCGTGTTTCCGTACACAAATTTAATATGAAAATTGAGGTTTAAAATTTACCCATTAAGGTTATAATTGGAGTTTTTTGTAACAACCTTGTAGTTGTTTATGCTAAATACGTAAAGCTATACTCTTCTATGCTATTTACAGCAAATAAAAAATATTTTTATATGCATTGATTTGCATTCGCATTGAAATAATTAAGCAGTGGTTCACATAAGCATATGAGCATTAAAGGGAGAAATTAATCAAACTAAGGGTTTGACTGGGCGAGCTGTACTACGCAGTTTAAGTGGAAACAATCTAGAGGCGCTGGTCAATCACATGCAGAGGCAGTTCTAAGAATTGGAAACAAACAAGGAAAACGCAGGTCAGAAATAAGAATTTTCTTCATTACCATAAGGCTTTATTTCGATTTTTAATATTTACATTTTCGCATGTAATGGAGTATTTAATTTGTAAAAGGGTCATCAAAAATTTTTTAAAAAATTTACATAGAAAGAAAGAAGTTCGTTTGAACGTTCAAAAGGTACTTCTAGTAGTATACAGTGTTATTTTTGCTGGCTTTAAGGGAGTTATAATTTGGGCATAATCAGATTGATATTATTATTTTGATTCAAGGGTTAATTTATGAATAACAAATTAAATTATTATCAAAGTTATTAAACTGTAAAGTGTATATATTCTTGGTCATTATACAAATTTTGGTTTGTTTCGTTTATATCATTCAAGTAGTAAGGAGCTAGGTTAAAAGCTGGGTTAAACTTTCTTTGTTATCGTATCGTCGTGCAGTCTGTGTGGATTAAACTGAACTAGTCGAGGCATAGAGGTATATTTAAAATTTAAAGTTGAGGTTATTTAGAGACACAGAGCGGTGGCGTTTAGCAGGAAACTGAACGTTAATCACATCGACGTGCGGCGGTATCATAGTAAAATTACTAAGACACAAAAAATTGCTATTGTAATGTCGTGGTTATAATCTATAAATAAGTATTTTTTGTGAGAATAATACTATAAAATTCCTATTCTATAATAACACTAAATAACATCACAGGTTTTTAGTTTCCAAGTACTCAAACAGAGTTGTTAATTAGTTCACACATTGTAATGTAACGCTCCTGGTCGCGACAACAAACCTGTACTCTAATCTACCTGCTGACAAACGAACGCTCTCTGGCTCTGTGATCTAGTCGTCTAGTGGCTGTGGCTAGTGATACCTACGTTGTGTGACCGAATCATAACCCAAATGTACACACTGAGATGGTGTTAAAGCGGAAAGGTTTGAACTAAAACTACAGTAGTTTTCGACCCTTCTTTAATTATTATACGATAACCTCATAATTAGGTTACCATCAATTATGCATGAATTACAAGATCAAACAGTGCCGGACTCCCTGGGACAGCGCTGAGGAAAGAGTATCGGTAGATATAACCTCAACAACCCTGCGCTTCTAACTGCATAAATAGTGTCCAAGGATGGGGTAGCGAACACGCACCCTGGGCACTTTTAATATTACGGGATGTCGACTATTATTCAGAAATGTTAGTGTAGTCCAGATAATCTTTTCTAGAGGGTACCGAGGACGGCTGATCCATTACTGCCCAGCTAAAGTAGAAAGAGGTCTAACACCTGGAAGATTAGTACCTTGACTACCAATGTTCAACTCCGCACGGGCATAAAATATTAGTAAATTCAACAAAGGCTCAAACATATACGTTTATCATACCATTAACAGTTTCCAGCTATTTTACAATATGGTTCACAATGGCTAATCTACGTTCTATCATTTGCATAAACACAACTACAAATTCATTGACTAAACAAATATTTATAAACAAACATGAACGTATTCTATGATGGCACCAAACAAAGGGTACAAATTGAATCAACTATTTCTTACATATCATAATGCAAACGCGTTAATAACGGGGTCATAGCAGAGGTTTGCATAATCACATCATAACAAGCATCATTAAATATCAATATTAATTACCGATAGAATCATAGGTTAGAATATGTCAGATCACATCAAACTAGCTTAAGGTTAGGTTTTAAAATCGAGACATGAATAGTGCAGTTATAAACACTCAACTAAAAACTAAAATAAAACAATTACATAATTATCACAAGTTATTAGAACCTGGAAAACAAATTATAAAATATGTTGGTAACAAATACATACCAAAATTCTACCCAAATACAAGCCCAAGTAATAGGCTTTAAATCTACATAAATGAATGTTAACGTAATATATTCGATCTAGTAAGCAATTGTTAAGAATTATTCATTCAGCTAAATAAACGTGGATTTAAAACTCAAACAAATCAAGTGGCATTATAAATTACAAACAAAAAATATGCATGACAGCTTCATCATTAATTCAATTACAATCTTAAAACACCATCAAATAATTACTCAAGCTTCGATGCAATCAGATAACTTCAAAATAGCATATAAGTAAAAACATTACTTTTAATAAACCGCCAAGTGAAGCTTCTCGGCCTTCCATTTTGAAAATACTAAAGCATAGTCTTGTTCAAAACGCCGGCTAAGAGCTTGTCAAAGAGATAACGCTTGCCCCTGTTCCCTGACCGATAAATTCTGATGTCACGGAGTGCGTTTGGAAACCTGAAAATGGTTACCGTGCTGTTCAAAAATACTTTCGAATATCAAAATGCACACTATAATATTTGCAATAATTATCAACCAGTGCGAATCGACTTAGGAAATACTACGGATCACTACATTTACAAATTTATTGTCTTAGTTAAAAATTGTTTAGATCTGGCATACCACTTACATATTTAATTTCAGGTTTTTCAATAAATAAATTAGCTAAATTTTAAATTGTATAACATGAATGTTGATTTGTATTTCAATTTTCATTCTAGACAAAGTCGTTGCAAATAATCACACAAAAAAATATTTAAAAAAAATAGTTTAGTCCGGTGTCTCACAAATTGAAAAGGACAAACAAAGTAAAGTTCAAATTAAAACAAACTAATTGTTACAAATATTGAACAGGAATCCACTTTAAATTAACTTTTCTTTCAATAAAATATCTGAATATAAAGAACTGAAATTTTGGTTACTATTTTTCTTTTACGAAAAATCCTATTAAATGAAATCGCGGTACGTTTGTAGTTTTAACGACTTTCACAAGATTTTGAACTAGTGCTATGAAGCTATAACATATAATCAATTTTTACAGTAAAGTATAGAACTTAACCTTACAATAAAATTAATAGGAGATAACTGATTTGTTATTATTTTCCATCTGGAACTAAAATTTGTTATGAATGTGAAAGTTTATTTAAGATTGAAAATAAATAATTTGGCAAATATTTTTTCATTTTTTTCTTATTAAAAAATTGTTAGAATGTGACAATATTCTCACGTATCGAAAAGAATCGAAAACAATAAATTATTTAAATAGATAGAATCTATAAAACCTTATAAAATTTAATGTGTGGAAACTAACCCTTGCATAGATGCAGTAGTAAACAGACCGTGTAAAAATATTATTATGCACATTTTCCCATGCACTGAGAAACCCTTGATTTAACCACAAGTTCAGTGCAAGTCGCACGAACGCAGGAAATCTTAAACGTAAAACCTTCGAGGACATTTTAACCTATGTATACCATCAAATCATAATGGAGCATTCAGACACAGTTTATCAGTCGTGCTTTTCAAGCGGTTATAATTTAACAAAGGTGGTTCAGTTGGTTCGCGTATTAAAGCAGGAATATTTTTGCATCGCTTTATTTTGCCAATTTCATAATAAACATTTTATCAGAATTAATATAGTGTTTCCGTTATTTATTATTACGACCCCGTATTACGTGTTGTAGACGTTCAATATATATATATATATATATATATATATATATATATACAGGGTTAGTTTTTAGTGTAGTAACGGTCGATAACTCCGTTATTATAAAAGCTACGTAAACTAAATTTGGAGGCATATTAGTCATGCCTAAAGTGCACATTTTAAAAATATTTGGAAGCATACAGGGTGTTTCATAATTCCAGGGCATATTAAACTTATATTTTTTTTAACGGGACACCCTATATATTATTACATTTTTGAAAAGCCCATAAAAAGAGCTTTAATTTGATATCAAATTATATCTATCTATTTTTTTTAGTGTTTGAGATATTCAACTACTTTTAGAAAAAATGACCCTGATTAGATACATTGCCACTGCACTAATGCACAACTTATGTTAATTTTCAAGATGCAGAAAATTTTACTATATACCATAGTATATTTGTAATTATCACTTTTTTGTAATTTCCTCACAGTATACAGGGTGTGCCAGGTTTCGCAAAATGTAATTTTCCAAAAAAAATTTAAATGGCACCCTACCAATTTTATTTCTATAATGGATAGTCCATTAAGTGTCCTTTCATTTTTGTTAAGCATTCCCTATACCTAAATCCATTACTTTCTGAGATATTTTTGATTTTCTTCAAATTTTAAGAATGTTTTTAATTTACATAACTAAAAATAACTTACTATTGGAGAATATTATAAAACAATTAGTACATATTGATTAACAATTAACTACACTTATCCAATAACAATTTTTACTAAAGGTATAACAACCTACAATAATACGCTATCAATAGAATTCTGCCAGATCAACAATATGCATTTTATAGAAAATATTCAAGCAGGAAATCAGGCAGGCTTTGAAAAAAATAACAATTACAATCAAAATGTCATTTAGGTTTATTAATTGTAGTGTGTTGTCATTTAATACATTATCAGTTCTGTTTTAAATGTAATCTTTGAAGGAGTTTTCAAAATGAATTTTACAGTGGAAGAACAGATAAATATGATTTAGGTATTGGGAGCAAGTTTAAGAAATTTCCTACTTGCATCAAGAATATACCAAGAGAGATATCCTGTTAAATGACAACACACTACAATTAATAAACCTAAATGACATTTTAATTGTAATAGTTATTTTTTCAAAGCCTGCCTGATTTCCTGCTTGAACATTTTCTATAAAATGCATATTGTTGATCTGGCAGAATTCTGTTGATAGCGTATTATTGTAGGTTGTTATATCTTTAGTGAAAATTGTTATTGGATAAGTGTAGTTGATTGTTAATCAATATGTATTAATTGTTTTATAATAATCTCCAATAGTAAGTTATTTTTAGTTATGTAAATTAAAAACATTCTTAAAATTTGAAGAAAATCAAAAATATCTCAGAAAGTAATGGATTTAGGTATAGGGAATGCTTAACAAAAATGAAAGGACACTTAATGGACTATACATTATAGCAATAAAATTGGTAGGGTGCCATTTAAAAAAAAATTCGAAAATTGCATTTTGCGAAACCTGACACACCCTGTATACTGTGAAGAAATTACAAAAAAGTGATAATTACAAATATACTATGGTATATAGTAAAATTTTCTGCATCTTGAAAATTAACATAAGTTGTGTATGAGTGCAGTGGTAATGTATCTAATCAGGGTCATTTTTTCTAAATACAGTTGAATATCTCAAAAACTAAAAGGAATAGGCAGATACAATTTGATATCAAATTAAAGCTCTTTTTATGGGCTTTTCAAAAATGTAATAATATATAGGGTGTTCCATTAAAAAAAATATAAGTTTAATATACCCTGGAATTATGAAACACCCTGTATGCTTCCAAATATTTTTAAAATGTGCACTTTAGGCATGCCTAATATGCCTCCAAATTTGGTTTACATAGCTTTTATAATAACGGAGTTATCGACCGTTGCCACACTAAAAACTCACCCTGTATACTGTTTTAAACAAGCGTTCATGTTGATTAGTATTGTAGATACCACCGCGTTGCTATAATATTATAGCGGGTTTCTTTTGTCACTGCGGGAAGCGATACACTCTCGTTTTGTTGTTCGTGGTATCAACATGAAAAGATCGCGGTCCTGATGGGAATGGAGAATTGCACTCCATGTGTAGTTTAGTTGGGTGTTCATAGTCATATAGTCAATGCCTAAAAGAATCAGTTTTATCAATAGTAATTCAGGTATTTAATTTGAAAATTATTAACTTTGTATTTTAAGGAAACATGAGAACGACGCTTTAAAGAAAGTTCATTAAAATATTGTGGTATATTTGGAAGTACGTTTAGAGTTTGATGTAATTCGAAGAATTGCTTTACACCCGGATCAAGATACTTGGCAATTTCAGTCGTTATTTCTTCGGAACGTTAAGGATTTTAATAAAAATTTCATACTACATGTGGCTTAAATTAGACAAGTAGAAGGCAGATATTGTTCGCTTGGTAACAGATTGGATTTCAACATTCACCGTCAACAGGAAACGTTGTGACGTTAAAACAGTCTAGCTGTTTGTTTATGCTTTTTGGTTTGTATGAATGAATTAGATGGCAGTGGGGTAAGGCAGAAAACTTCTTTATCTTTCCCACAAACGTTTAGATTTTGGGACCTTTATTTAGAAATAAACAATAATTGTTTACGTTCTATTATAACTTAAATTACATGTTTGAGTAAAATTCTATCACACTAAGTTTGAAGTAAACAACAAACGCTACTGAAGTTTGAAAAGCTTGCTTTGTTTTTAGTGAAATTTGAATTGTTAGTAAACGTCTTAAACAATAAAGATGAATTTTCGTGGATTTAGTTTATACGAAATTAAAAAAGTTTGTAAACTAGTCGGATTTGAATGAGTTTTAATAGATTGTTGCATAAATATTTTTGCAGATTAAGTTATAAGTCACTCTAAGATATGATATTTTTTGTTAGGATATGAAATTCTCTTTACATATTACCTTTTAGTACCATTAAAAGAAAAGGAGCCTGATTCATTTAATTTATTTTGTGGATATAAAAGTTGCAAAATTATTTATTGTACAAGTACATAAAAAGAAAATTAATTTTGATAATAGAATATTCCTACATCTTAGTATCTGACGAATCAATCTTGTCTAAGGTGAAGAAAATTCAGATCACGAGTTGTATTTGATAACTAAGTAATGTATATAGGAGTTTAAGAAAAAATAATTTTTGGATAAAGTGATTATTTTCAGGAATCAGTAGTGCTGAGATTAGTGTCTTATACTAGTGCTTTATGGTTTTGAGTTTTATTGCACTGTTATATGTTGGTCACTAAAGTTGGCCTTTGTTATAACTAATCAAAATATGTCTTTTTCATGTACGCTTTTGTTGAGTCAAAGTTACACGTACTTTGGTGATGGTTTTTCAGTTTGGAAATGTTTAGGGGCAGGAGTTTTTGCGTTTCTCCAAGGGACCTTAATAGTAAAAGTATTAAAGTCAATAAACGCAGTGGCGCTTTCCTTTGTTTGCTTATTGTGCTAGGTAAAGCAGAATTGGCCTATGCACACTTTCGTGTTTTCCCTTGAGTTAATAATCAGAGTTAGCCGTTTTATCTTCCTAGGTGTTTCTTTTGTTACAGTCATTTACTATCCAAATAAGACCGTGGGCTTATTTCAACATTTCCCTTTTTGCCAACACTAATGCCTAGCGCTAGTGCTACTAGTGCTACCATTGAAACATCCATAGATAATACTTTACCATTTTTAGATCTAAAACTCACTTCCATTCCTTTCAATATTGAATATAACATATACAGGAAACCTGCCAATACTGATGTTATTATCCCGTTTGATTCTTGCCATGCTTTAAGTCATAAACTTGCAGCTTTCAGAACATATTTTAGAAGATTATTTACTGTCCCATTAAATAAAAACCATTTTATAGATGAATTAAATTTAATTAAACAAATTGCTATTAACAACAATTACTCTATTAATATAATTAACAATCTTTTTTACAAATTCAAAAAGAAAATTAAATTATACACTAACTTAATAATTACTAAAGAAAACCCTACCAATTACTTTAGTCTACCTTATTACAATATAATTTCATATAAAATCCATAATATTTTTAAAAAGCATAATATTAATATCTCATTTAAAACTAATAATAATATTGGTTCAATTTTAATTAACAACAAAGATAAAATAGACAACAAACAAAAATCAGGCATCTACAAATTAACTTTGCGATACATGTCATGCGTATTACATAGGTCAGACTGGCCGTAGCTTTTTACATAGATTTAATGAACATAAAAAACCTAATTAATAAATACCGTCGCAATAACAATTTTAACCAAAGTTTTTCTTCTTTTGCGCAACATATAGCTCACACTAATCACAACTATCTTGATACTTTCTAAATATTCCACACATTAAATAAAAGCCAAACTCGATTTCCTCGAAATCTTAGAAATAAAAAGACCATCTGATAATATATGTTTAAATGAAATACAAGATTTTGATCATAACCACTTAACTTTAAAATTACTTCCTATTCTATATCCCCATTCACTATAATTCAGTCACATCTTTTATTATTAGTTTCCACACCAACATTGGCAGTCACTCATTATCATTTCAACTTTATACAGATGTTTTTAACTCTGAATAACATGTAACATTTGTCCAGTTCCTTAATTTAGTGTTAACATACAATATATATAAAACTTTTAATTTGTCGTATGTCTTAATTGTAAGTATTTCAAATCATATCTTATAATTTTAAATTTACATAATTTTTAGGAACCATATTAGTAGATTATTAGATGTTGTTTTTGTATTATTCTATTTGGATTTTATTAGCCTGATGATGAGGATAGTTTTTCCTCGAAACATGTAGCTGCTTAATTATTAATAAACAATTTGATGTGGGAAGATTTTGAGACATTTTATATTTTATATGTGGTGTATGTACTTGATGAAATTTATGAAAATCATGTTGGTGTTTGGATTTTAATGGATAGTATTATTTTTCAAATTATAATGCATACTAAACAAATATAGTAAGAACGTGGATGTATTCATGATTGTTGCACACAGAATACGTAACTGTTTAGTGCGTAATGTGAAGGACCTATATTTAATTGCAAAACAAAACATGCATAAACGTCTGGCTACTGGCAGTGTGAAAGTTTTAGGTTTTGATTAACAACTTATAGTGTTTAGATAAAATGACAAACAAATTACATTTATCAAACCATCTTGGCTCCCGTGAAGCACACATGGAAAACAATAAAATGTGGTCCTTTCTTCGCATCCAAAATTCATTTGTTTTGAGAATATACATTTCTATTAAATTTATGCACAATCTCTTTATTTTTAACTGTTTGTTTATTAACAAGTTTTAAGTCCGGTAGTGGTCGGCCCAAATCATTAATATTTAGTATGTCAATCAAACTATATCTTGAAAATGGCTGTTGTAACAACGCATTGCTATTTTCACATATTTTTAATGACTGTATCATGAGGGCTGTCTTCCCTACTGCGTGGAAAGTTGCGTACGGAACACCGTTACCAAAATCATCCAACCCACAATTATCGACCGATGTTTGACCCATTAGTATTTTGCCAACATTTTCTAAAATATTTGAAAAAATTTTGAATACTTAACTCTGCTGTTTTCTAGAAGCATGTAATTCAATTTGGGTTCCGATCAGGGCATAGTTGTGCTACCACAATGTTAAATATTACCAACGACATATTGTGTGCCAAAAATAATAATAAAATAACTTGCTTAGTCTTGTTAGATTATAGCAAAGTGTTTGATATGATTAACCATGAGTTCTTGGTGGCTATTCTTCATTATCTTGGTATAGACAATAACTCCTGGAATCTGATAGAGCACTATTTAGTAAATAGAAAGCAAGCTGTGAGGCATAACGAGGCAGTGTTAGATTTGTTGTGTATCACCACTGGAGTTCAATAAGGTTTAATTCTTGGACCACTTTTGTTTATTTTATATACTTCACAACTTCATACTGCATTAATATCATATAATGTTCATCTTTATGCTAATGATTTATCTTTTTATCCAAACGAAATTTTACAAGCTGCTGCAGCGATTAATTATGATCTGGCGAATTTAGTTCATTTTTCTGATAGTCACTGCTTGAATATTAATCCTAATAAATCTTCAATGATCATTTTTGGCGCTGAGCATTATACATTCGTTATTAACAATAAATTTAAAATATCTGTGGCAGGTAATTTATTAAAACAATCGTATCATGTTCAAGGTCTATGCATTTATTTAGAAGAAGAATTGAATTTGTAGTACAAAATTAGATACCACACTGATGTTCATAATTTGAATATTCGATTTAAGGGTACGTTAACTCCTTCACATATTACTCAAAAATTTAAATCATCGTTTTCTTACAATATTAGTAAATATTATAATATGGTACCAGTATCTTTAAAAGTTGTAGCGTTTTAGTTTTTAAGAAAACCCTTTAGAAGATGCTGTTTGATGGGTACATGCTAATTTTCTAATATTTGATCAATGTTTTGATTGAATTAAGTGTACTTGTAACTGGTTTTGTTATGGCTAGTATGGATGTTCTAATTAGTGTATCATTTTTAATATAAATGAGGTTCTGGCTTTGTTTGTTTTTGAGCTATATTTAATAATATTGTTGGTTAAATGCAAGAACTGTGAGTAGTTTCATTACTACCTGAATTTTGCCCACTAGCAGATAATTTATTTATTTCTATTTCGTTTGAATTATATATTATATTAATAAAGACCTATATTATGATTACTATTATTATTATTATTATTATTATTAATCATGTTCACAGAAAAAAGAAAATTATGACCATAGAAAATAGCAAACACAATCACAGATGTTAATACTTATTCTATCTTAGTAAGTTCGTAAGTTGAAGTAAATATATTATGCACCAAGTCCAAATTTACTATCAAAACTGTCAGGATAATTCAATATACCTAATTAACTTTTAAAAATAATGGGCTGTTAAAACAAATTAATCTTCAATACGACTTTTAATCTTTCCGAAAAAAGATGTTATAAACTTAGGATGCTTTGAAGAATGTATGGAAACTTGGCTATACAGGAAGCGATATATTTTTGTTGGATAATTAGAAATCGATCAAATATAATCCAACATGTAAACCTTTTTAGTGCCCCATAAATTAATTTTTTTAATACTTTTAAATTTGATAAATACGGCAACAACAGAATGCTGTCCTTACACTTTTATTTGTAATGATGGATCGACTTAAGCATTGTTCAAAGCGCCCATAAACTGCTGCATTAACAATCCTATTTGTAAAGCCACGCTAACGCAGGTATTTCAGAGATAACGGCTATGAGCCTGTTTTTAGCAAACCAAAGTTTTACTCATGCATGGTAAGCGTGAAAATACTTTAGATACTGCTGGTACAGAATATGTTGGGATGGTATGTACATTTTGATTTAATATAGAAATTGAAGTTTAGCAAATTTGTAGAGAGTGCTCCTTAGGGATAGCCGCCACTGCATTGTTCTATGTTCATTTGTGTTACGGAAATAATTGCCCAAGCAAAGCATGTTTGTCGACATTCTGAACATTAACAATACCATGCTTATTTATAATTTCTTTATGTTGTTTGAAGTAAGGAAGGCCGCAAGAGATTATGCGTGATAACATTTATTTCAAGAGCGAATCCTTTAACCTACTGATGTAAAAAACTGCCCGCTAGTCAATGGCTTGATTTTTTAACTTCACTTACCATCATTGTTTGCATCTTGCATTAATATCTTAACACCCTATTTTGTTGGTGGTGAATCAGGGTTTTGAAGCTTTATTTTTGTAGAAACATATTGGTTTTTAAAACTTCATCATTTACATTTAATGTTCATCCAGCATCAACTTTTTTATGATGCTATAAATTGTTATTTTTAGTAAAGGATGTTCCACATTATTTACCAACAAGCGTGTTTACAGTTGATTTAAAAGATAACTGGTAACCAATCCTTTGAACATAGTGCTTATAAATCAATCCCAAGTAGAGGAGAAGGTAGTTGATGTGATCTTTACCCTCAATACAACAAAATGACCAAATATTCGCCGAAAAAGTTCATTGGCAAAGTCGTCTATGAATATCAAAGAGACTGAGACCAATATCTACAATTCCTAACGTCTTATTGATAGTCTGTGTAAAAATCCACTGGGTTTATTTGCTGCAAGAATCTGAATCAAAATTTTTGTCTCATTTTCAGTTTGGGTACAAACAAATGCATAATGTACTGGACCTGTAAGCAATCCCATGGTAAGAAAAAGTAATTCTTGTTAACTATTAGTTTCTGTAAATTAGTGCGAACTATAGTGTCCATACTATATACTACGAGCTCCAATAAAATATATCTACAAATTTTAAGCGCATAATTGAGACTCCATGAAGTGATTATAATATTAATTAACGATTACTCTGTGGCAATATTCCAGTACTTAAGCCAAAAGATTCTCTTTTATAGGAGTCCACATGTTCGTGTGGTGTTGGCAATCTGACAATATTCTAAATTAAACTAACTCTTATTCTTTGGCTAGAAGTAGCGGCGGCTGACTATATCGGTTCAATGTCATATTCTACTTATGCTAAGATAGCTTTAAGGCTACTCGGTTGTAAGGAAAAAAGTACTGTTATCAGTGTGGGTTTTCAGTTATTCTAACTCTATTATGTAACCTTAGAAAAATAAATATTTTTAATACTTTAAGATGTGATTAGCTGTTTTATAGCTAACGAGTGCCTTTGCTCTTGAGAATGTTTCAAAGCAATTGTTGAACAAAACAATCACTCGCTTGTATTTGAACATAAATAATTCATTTACATGATTTTTAAGGTTGTAACATTTGTACTGTAAATGTTTCAAGTTATATTTACGCTAATATACTAAAAAGTACCGAATAGTTTATGTTGCTAGAGTTGCATAATAAGCTTTTGTTTTTAATAAACTTCTCCTTAAAGTAAGAATAGTATGTACAGTTGTGCTCAAGTAAGATACTGTAATTACTAGCATCATCATATAAATTGATATTTGCTATTGATATTTGCTGTTGTATGTAGCAAATGTTAATAGTGAAAAGGGTGAATTTTAATCTAGGAAATAGATTAATTGGAAATTAAGTAAGTTTGTAACCAAAAAATGACATTACATATACTGTTTAGTACATTTACTAAAAAATTTATTTATAAACTTAATAGTAATTATATTACATTTACCAAATAATCGAGTACAAAACTTAAAAATTAAATATGCACTTCTTAAAACCAGTTAAGCAGCAGAAAGTAAAACCATTTAATCAATAGTAATTAAAATTTTATTTACATTTCAAAGTGTTTTGCTTTCTATGATTAGTGCTCATGACATGATTGTAACACCATTTCCAGCTATACATCTTGCATATAAATTTGTTAATTATCTATTACTTAACCCTTATATCAATATACAAAAATTATTACAGAAAACTTGTGCATGCCATAAGATCTATTTAATAACAATCAACTGTAAATTATGAGTAGTATCTATGAAAGAACACACATTATTTTGTTATTAACTTTAGGGAGCTATGGTGCAAAGTACAAATTCAAAAATCAGGTTTACAGACTATACATACAAACAAATGCAATTAAAATTTAAACATCCAATCAAAGTTAGTGCATTAATTGTTTTTATTAGGTTTGTTGTCATGCGGGCGCATTACGCTAGTTATTCATTAGATGGAAAAAAATAAAGATAACACATTTTGTATGATAAATTTCACAAATAATGAATCTTTTAATCATGATATTTTAATTCTTTTGTTTTTAGAAAATATAATCTCAAATTAGGGCAGTTAGTATAATTAAAACAATGAAAAATTAAATTTTCTTAAAATAATCTGATACAGTGTAATATAATCCTAAAATAACGCATTAGTCATTCAATAGAATATACGTTGTGGCAATATAAACCACCGAAATAAAGGATGCCATAAACTCATACAATGAAATAAATATGTAATGAATGTAGGGCGTCTTGCAAGAAACGCAAACCACGAAATCTGAAAGTTATTTATGATAAAATACATATTACGGTGGAAATCAAGTTCATAACTTATTTTAAAACCACTAACAGGAAAAACAAATTTCAATATTATGCATTCCCTACAAAAATTAAGAAAACTTTAGTACATTGAGCATTATAGTACATCGGCATAATTACAATGTATCCGGCCAAGATAAAAGTAAGGTTATTACAATGTTGTTAAATGCAAAGAAAGAGAGCCAATGGGTTAGTGAAATCTGCAGATTTAGTTACAAACCAAATATTATCAAAAATATAATGTTACAATGTATTCAATTTATATTGCTGAGGACAGAAGGATACACAAACGTTAACCTAAGTACATTACATAACACCACAAATACTTTCACGGGATTCATTACATGATAAAAATCTTGACTGAACATAAAATATAGGTTGTAAGGGGATGTTAAATGACAATAACTACGTCCGACCAAAAACCCAATTAATTATCCGCGAGCAGTTTATTAGAAACTGTCAAAATGTAGACAAACGCGCAAATAGTAGAAAGGGGGTGAAGAAGAAAAAAGTTGAACAAAACCAGCTTCAATATATAATATGGCTTTCTCCAAAACGAAATATTCAAACTGTGCGCGAGCTTTTGTAGGACTTCGTTTGCAGATTTGGCTAGGATGTTAACCATACATTGGATTTTGCAAACTTGTGTATGCGCCACGGTAAAGAGCTACCTGCGGATATAGCTAAAACAAATGGATCGTGTAAGTGAAGGAAACTGCGTTAACTGTAAGGACGAGAATTGAAAGACTCGAGGTCTCTGGACAACCTGAAAATTTTAAAGATTGGAATTAAACAGTGAGGAATATTATGAGCTTTATGTATCTTTTTAAAAATGTATAAGTGAATTTGCAAATGTAAATAATTTACATTTATATAGTAGAAAATTAATTAAAGTGAAAGTGACTACTTTGTTGTACGATGATTTGCGCCAGAATGAACGGTGGTTAAATTTGAGCATACTGTTATTATTTTAAAATACTAAGAAATATGTCTATATTGGTTGTATACTATTTTGAAATGAACAATGAAGGGATAGAACGAAAAAGTTAGTATAACTGTTTTCTGTTTGTTATTATCGACATTTCCAAAAGTTGGAATTACAAATGTCATGTAATTTAATATGGGAAATGGGAGAATTCGGAGTGTTGATAGGATTATTGATGGATTAGATTTAACGTCTTTTTAGGATTTCTTGTAGTAATACCTAGCCAGAGCGAGGTTGAGAAATTTAGGATCTTTTTTTAGAGGAAAGTATATTTGTCTGTATATTGAAATTATTTAATGTTAATAGAGCTTAAGTTGAGGTTGAATTTTATTTGAATTTATTTAAAAATTAGGTAGATAGACACATTTGTAAAGGATAGCCAGTCACTCCAGAGATGAAAGCATATTTGGAAGGCATTTTATTTTTTAATTTTATTTAATTTGATAAAACGTTCAATGAGAATGTTAAGATATTTTAGACAAAGGAAACGTATATTGTTACAGGTCCACACCCATCCAGGCAAATCCCAATTTATTAACATAGCACTCATTTTCCCCATAACATGGTATTTTATTACAATTAATTTAACTAATTATGTAATCCTAGGAATAGTATTTACAGTGAACAAAAATTTCTGAACAATGTAACAACCTGCTGAAGAATGTATTGCCAAATGTCTGAAAGTTCTCATATTTTCTATGTAACTGTTGTTAATGAGTATGTTTATACATCACTTACTATTGAAGTTATAAATTCGGACCTTGTACATCCAGGTGTTGTATATGCAGCCTTAAATATCAAAGTTATTACATCATGATTAGTAACGCTACTACTCCTGATACTCTGCATAACTTATTTAAAATCTTGTGTAAACACTTGTTTGCAACAAATAACAATTGTCAACACCATTATTTTTAAGAAAACTCCCTACTGATGCGATCACCCTTAATTGTGTAAAATAAATAAACATACATTCATTTTCATTGTTTGTACAATGACAAACAACAAATGCACAAAAATAACTGTGATTTATCCATATTGGTTAAGGTAATCCTTTATTTTTGATTGGCAATTGATTAAGAACAAACTTCAGGCAGAAGTTAGTAATCACAGTAGTGTATGTAAATATTACTATCGTGCATTTGGTGGCATTATTTATGATAGTTGTTGTTTCATCGTTGCATCTGAACTAGTTAGCAATCCTGCAAATCTTCTCAGCGAGGTGCAGAGTTTTCAAGGCTTTAACTCGAAATTTCTTAAACTACATGAGCAATTTAAAGAAGCAGGTGTTATGAGTGCAATTTAAGAATATTCTTAACAAAACATTATCTAAGTGGCTGTGATTTTTGATGTACTAAATTTATTTATTTTAGGAACAACAAATTCGATTTTTTTAAAGTAAAAGGTTTTAATCATTTCTCCATCTGACATGTTTTTATGCAAAAGATTATGGTTTTGACTTAAGTTTTCATAATACAACTATGCCATTTTCACTTTTATTGTTTTCGTGTTCTTATTCCTCAAAATCGAGACTCCAAAAAGAAAAATTTCTCTTGACATTATTTGAAGTTGCACAATTTCTAAAGAAATAAGTGCAGTTATACGAAGAGCCATATCAATAGAATAACTATTCCCTGTATGATCAGCATAACGTTTTATAATGCCAACTAGTGTTTTATTTTGTATATATTTTATATAATTATACAAAGCAATAAAAAACAATAGCAACAGAATTAGCCTTTATGAATTGCTAATACACAATAAACATTCTATTGTTTATTGTGCCAGTATTTATTCAGTATTTATTCAGATTAGAAGACCAACTCCACTCATAACTGTAGGATTTGTATTCTCTCTAAAGAGTTTTATATAGTAATTAATGCTGTTTATCAACAGCAGCCTTTATAATTTTTACGAAGAATAATACCATTTTACATATTTTTGAATGATAATTAGGGAACCAATAGGAACTTGTAAAGAAAATTAAACTATTTGAGTGACTATAATAGCAAAACTATAAATAAATTGATAATTTCAAGCCATAGCGATATAGGCAGTTTACATTTTTGGTCTAAATGAATTTTTTTACATGAGTACATCGAAAACAATATATTGTTTCATACCATTCTGATATACTATGATAACATCTTCCATTATTAATACTTGTCACTTCAGCTAAGTAGCTTGTATAAACCATTTAAAGAACGGTGTAAATGTAAGAAAAGGTATTTGAATAATAACATTTATACCAAAGTTTTCAGAATAGAGTTAAATTACACTTTTACGTTTCCAAAAGAGATACAAAACATGCGATGTGCTTGAAATAATAATAAACACAGAAGAAAATCAAGAGAAGTGCTTGATCATAAGAGCACCGAATGACAATTGTATTGAATTGGTAAATATAGTGTAGATATATTGAATAATTATAAAGGAAGAGTTTGAAATGATAAGTCGTAACAGAAACCTTCAACTTTGAATGCATACTCACTCGTATATTTAAAATCTAATGAAACCTTTTACTTAAGACAACTGCTGATGCTTAATTTCAGCATTCATTATATCAGAAAAAATGAAGAAAAACTGGTCCTAAACATGTGACTCATATCTTCACTCCATTAGTACATAGAGAATGCCTGCCGAATATAGTTAAATCGCATTTTACCAATTGTGCTGTGAACAAACTAATAATTGGAATATTTTGTATTTGCGATGCTTGTGGTCAATTGCTTTTTATGTAGCCATACAAACATATATAATTAGTGGGTAAGTAAGTTGGCGAATGGGGCTGAGTGGGTGTGTGTGGTTAATAGAAAATATATGTACTCACAAAGTTATGTGTGTATGAGTACCCTCAATTATAAAACAGTAAAACCGCCATGTCGACTACAATTTATATTTCAATAAGTTTAAACAAGTTAAAAGCCAGTTCTGATAACAGAATATCCTTATTCTGTTGAAGAATTTCCTATGAAATATAAGATCTTTTTATTTAACTCACTGTGTTTTCATTTCTTAAGTTGCTAAGATCTAAGTAGCTAAAATAAAGTTTTAACTAAAAAAAACAGTATACAAATAGCATAAAGAAAGTTTCTAAAGCGACATGTTATTAAAATTTAATTAACTGTATTTATCGACAAATTTGTATCAATTCTTTTTTCAAAATATCAAAATTTTATGTTTGCAGTTACAGTTAGTAAATTAAATCAGAAATAAAAGATTATATATTTTTGTAAGGAGTTGCTTCTAACAAATATTATTTCAACATTAAATGAATGAGTATAGGCAGGTTTAAAGAACATACCGCTTTTAAGACCTTATATGTGCTATTCAGTATTAGCTTTCAACGCAACACATTAAAAATATTTATGGATTAAACCACTTGATCGAAATTTGTAACTTACAGACACTCCATGTTGCGAGCGCTAAGTAATGCATATAATGTCACATTAGGGTGACGAAAAGTATATCAGGGGAAGATGGAACAAAATTTAGATAAGCCCTTGTCATAAGCAATACTCTAATACTTAACATCCCTGAAGTACATCGGAGTTTTTTGAATGTAAAAATAGCCAATGGTACGGATATAGATAGCAATCAGCTGATAGTAAGAAGAAAAACACCCTGTTAGTTAAAACGGCTAATTCTGGAAGTTAATCCAGCATTCTTGCCTGAAAATGGAGGCAAATTTTATTTTGGTATAGTAAAATACAAAATTAGAAGGTGCCACGGTGTTTCTACTACTAAAACTAAAAGTCCCGGGAAAACTAGAAACTTGTGTTTCGTCAACCTCAACCCCGAAGAAAGGGAACAGATGCAATGGTCGGTTTTTAGTTCAAAGCTGTAGGGAACAATAATTTAATAATCACAAATAAGGCCACAAATTGTGGTTTACCACCTAAAAATAAAAATGATTAAAGTAATTCTTATGGGATATCAACAAATTATTTTTACTTCCACTTTTTCGATTTATCCTTATATTAAAAATTCAGTATTTAATCAAAAAATTAGAGAAAGTCTGATCGCATTAAACTTTAAAACAGATAATGTGGTAACATTTAGTATACTTTCATACTTGTAAGATTTTTCAATGTTTTCCTTATAACAATAAACCTTAATAGAATAACGGTAACTTTAATTTCATGTATTGTCAAAAAATTCAGTTTAAGATATTTACAATAATATACAAGACTTTAAGTTCTGCAATATAAGGTTTCTTACAAATATTTGTTATTTAAAATTCATTCCACCAACACCGATTAGTAATCTATATCATACAAAAACAAAGTTTGTAACTTTTTCTTATTTATGTTCTCCTGCAGATCTGTTCATAAAATATTATGTTCGTAATGATATATTAACTACAATTGTTCAGCACATTTAATTTATTTTTGAAACTCAAACAAGCTTCGTCTTATCAAGACTAATAAAGAAATTTCAAAGCATTATCCAAACAGGTGTGTCAAAGTGACTACAGCTGATTTGATAATTAAAACTATACAAGTATTAGAAATTCTTAAATGTTTAAAGTATTAATTTTAGTAACAAAAAAATTTCATGTTCCATAATTACACTAGAATGTCATCTATAGAAGTTCAATAATTTGCGAATTAGCAAGTGCTGCAATTAATTCCAACACAGGAGTCAAAGACAAATACTGTGACTTGTCCCACTCCCAGCAACATATCAAAAGATATCCTTTTAAGAAATATACGCTAGGTTATGAAGCAGTTCTTTTCATTCAAATAACAACAGGGAACAAATCCTGTCTTTTGAATAACAGCCAAAACATATGTTTTGTAAATCCAAGAACAACAAAGATAAAGGTCTTTAATACTTCATTATGGATAACGTAACATTTTGCTTGTACATAAAACTTAGTTGAATTGAAAAATCGGAAAAAATAGCCTTTTATAGAACCTAAAAATAATAGCAAACCATCAAAGATAACTTAACACAAATATGAGAAGCATGTCACTGCCATAGTTAAATCAATTCAAGGCGTTTCTTCCAAGCAACACGTCGATTCTTATAACTGAACGTCTTGTTCTTACATATCGTGGCATGAAAGTGAAGCAAACAACACTAAAATCGTCAAACGAAAATTACAATTGCATGTGTGCAACTTAAATGACCACATCAAATGCTCAAGAGTGTTGGCAATAATACGATAACGGCAAGTGATTTTAATGAGAGCTATAACAAATGTCAATCAAGGTGATAGCGTTAAGTTATTGATACCAAAAGAAATAATCTTGTGTATGATTATACAGAAAAAGTGAACAAAATTAAAGTAAATGAACGTGTTGCATTTTTGATGTTACAAAATCACTTTCATATAAATAATATACAAAATTCTGACCACAAAAGTAGACAAACTTAGAGCGAGTAAGCATGAGTAGAATTTTATTTCTGTTATAAACTGCAGACATGATCAAAACATTAAAATATAGAAAAAGAAAATATAGACTTAAGTATATTGTGTGATTTTGAAAATAAGCCAGGCAAAGATACAATGATTGTATTAAGCTACATCCAAGATCAAATGCCATGTACTCTGACAATTTTGATGGTGTTTATTCACTACAATCCAAAATCTGTAAAATAAAAGTTTTAAAAGTTATCGTGTACATATATTTACTTTCAAACTGATTTTCAGAAGAGAAAAGATATAAAAAGTTCTACACATTTTAATTTTAAAAATGCTAGAAAATTTTTCTGTAGAGGTAAATCTAATAAGGGCTCCTACTTTACAACGAATTACAAAATCTCCATGATAACTGTTATTATATATTTATTTATGGTATGTATGAATTATACAAGCCTTGTAATTTTACAATGAATATTGAACTTGTCTAAATTTTCCTCACCAACATTGTTTTCTTAAAAACGATTTTTTAATCATTTTTAGTTGTATATTTAGAAATTGGGCAATCAACTATTTATATTCAAAAAAAGAGGTTTACAATTAAAGCTTTGTGTCAACAATATTGCTATAATTATTGCAAAAAATCTGTGACTAAATTAATGCCCATGTTCATCAAAAATCTTCATGTTTTTATTTCGATTTCAGTTCTGATAAATGTTGTAATGCAGTGCGTTACGTTAACAATAATTTAGATTGAAGGAAAGAAAAATAATTTTGAACGGACTAACTTGTAATTGAAGCAGCTTGTAGAATTTTAATTTTCATATACAATGGTGTTTAAAAATATGACTTGCAATTACATTCGTATTCTTATTCAAAAGCATAAAATTGAAAATCACAAAGATAATCCCTTTATTTCTGTTAAGCATATGGGAGAACTTAAAGAACGGGTTGTATATTATTTTAAACCACAAGCATTTAAACAAATTAATTATAACCATCAAGTTTTATAGTAAAAGCGTGTTATAAAAACTTGTAGAATTATAAATGAAATACTTTGATATACATCCCAAGTATGAGCTTTAGGATATTGGTTTAATAAATTCCGTGCAATATGACATACTTGTTAATAGACAGCTTCAATAAAGGGAAACCACAAATATTGTTACAATTATCACAAATTATTAAAATAGACGTTGAGCATTAAACAATACAAAAGTATAAGATTATATAGATAATGTAATCGTTTCATTGTGGTAGACTGAAAGCGTGATAATGGTGAAAAAAGCATAAAGCGAACTCTATACATTGTAGTACATAAACGCTGACTGTAATAAAATATGATTTATAGTGAGAGGGCAATAGGTTTGTTGGAACTAACGGAAGTAGAATTACACAGATACATAGAACTCGGTTTCCTGGAACATCAAAATGTAGAGATACCCGCGAATTGAATAAGGGGACTTTGGAAGTAATAGAAGGGGGATACATAGAACTCAGTTTCCTGAAGATATCAAAATGTAGAGATTCGTGCGAATAGACTAAGGTGGGTTTGAAAGTGATAGATGGGAGTTAGATAGAACTGTCATCTGAAAACATTATAAAAAAGTAATGATACGCGCGAATAGAATAAGGGCGATTTGAAAAGCTTGTCTTGCATAAATCGGTCACCTGAAAACATTCAAAATATAGCAATACGCGGGAATAGAATAGGGGTTGGGGGTTGGCATTGACAGAAGTGAGTTGGTATATAAGATTTTGATAGAAAGTACAAAAGCTCCAAGAAAAATTGTATGGTAATTCCCGAATGGAATAGGCGGTAAGGAACATGTAAATGGCATACCTCTGCCAGGGGCATGGTATGTTCAACGCATAAGGGCAGATTTAATATCGGAAAACCGTTTTGAAACGAAGGGGTAGGTATCTCTCCATTTAGTTGGAGCTTTGTAGGGAGTGTCAGCATCAGGGCGTTTTCTGTGTTGGAACATTAAAGCAAGGATTGCAACATTAATGTTCTTGGATACCTTTGAATTACGCTGTGAGTAGATAGTTGTACATGTAAGAATTTGAATTAAGCAGGTAATGTTAAATGATTGTTATTTATGTAGCAGGGAATTAATTTAAAGGTGAAAATAGTTATTGAATTAGCAACAGAGGGAGCAAGTAGCGATTTTAAATACGATTTGTTAGTGAAATGTAGGTTAATAATAGGATGAAACTTACGTATTGTGAAAAGGACAATGATATACCATTAAGTTGGAATTTAACGCTTTTTTTTTGTTTTGACGAACAACATTGCCAATAATTTTGGATTTACTAATGTTTTGGAATTAAATAGGAAACCATGCAAATTTGAAGTAATGAATGGCCTTGTGGATGGCTTAGAAATAAGTTTTTCTAGAATATCTTTTAGGACATTTTTATTTTAGCAACACCTGACCAGGTTACAGGTTAAGATTTATTTTTAGGAAAGAATTTGTATCTATATAGGTTAACTTTTATTTAATTTATTTAGGAAATTGTAGTCAGAGAATTGTACAGGATATCCAGCTACCCTAGCGATAGTCGTATTTGGAAGAAGCAGTTGAGAAATTTAATATGACCAAGTTTAAGATACCAAAGCAAGGAAGTTTTATGCAGAATAACAGTCTTCCACATAGAAATGACATCGAAGCGATTGCGGTGACAGACTGTTTGATAACCCCCAACTATGACAGTAGGAAAAACTTTCAGAGTAAGTGTTAACATTATCTAGAAATTTTGAATTTAAAGCCTGGTTAATTATTATTTTTGTATTTCTTTATTTACTTTTCTCATTTATTCATAGGAACCCACTTCTGCACCACTGCAATTGACCAACGCACCCTTTTATTGTTACATGATCCTTGCCCCTTCAGGGTAAATAAAAATTTAATTCATTGAATGCCTATTTCACCCGTAATAATGTTAAAGGCACAAAACTCCTACTTCGCCCAATCCACTTGAATGTAAAACTTTTTCCGAAACCAAGTACTTTAACAATTTTTAACGATTAATTGCTTCCTCTTTTCTGTTCATTTTTAAGCTGAACAAATTATAAAATCCAATAGCTGTAACAAATATGAGCTACAATATTGTTAGAACAAAAAATATACACTATTCTCAATACACTTTCAGGCTTGTGTTTTGGTTTCATATTTCACACAAAATGTAGGAGATATTTCCTTTACAACGTAAATATTTCTATTTTATTACTTAACATATAATTTACTTAACTGGATTTAAAGAATGAAATGACAATTATGATTATTATTATTTGAAATATAAAATGCTAGTTCAAATATCTGAAAATGAATTGTTGTATGCTGCAAATTTGTTTTCCTGATTTTTATCTTCCACACGAATACTGTTGTTATTATTCGCTATAATGGACTCTAAAGTGGTAACATGTTTCGAAAGAACACACACTGTTGGATTGTCACTGATGCCATCAAATCCAGGCAATTCTTTCTTATACAGTCTTCTCGCAATAAATCCAAGTAAAACCATTTCTAACAGCATGAGACAATTGTATAGTACTAAAAAACAGAAAGTATCACTTTTAAACTATATTATAAACAACTTACAGTTTCCATAAACAGTTGGTGTAATTGGTGCATGACATGGCAATACACCTATCCATACAATGATTCTCATTGTTAAACCTTGCATTTTTGCAAAAATGAGAACCAGTTGAAGGACAAAAAATTTTGATAATGTCCAATGGCCCGTAAGATGTTCCTTCAATAAATTTATTGTCATAGCCATAGCCCAAATTCCAAATAATATTGATACAATAATTAATGGCTGAACATACATATAGTTGATTTGATATAAACTCTGAAATATTATGCATTTTTAATTTAAAAAGCTTAAAAAGGCATTTCTAAAACTACAGATAGTTCGTAATTATTAAAATTAAACCGATCACTAATTTGCAAATTTGAAACGAGTTTAAATATAAATGCAATTTTTATTAATCGACATTGAATGGAATTAATTGAAAAGACATGGATTTATATTAAACTTATCTGATCTACATTTAAATTGATTTATTTTGGAATATCTTATATTCGTTTTTTGCATGGTTCACTTTGCATTATGTTAACTACTGAGGGAAATTGGTACAATTATTAAAAGTATGTTACTTAAATTAAATTTGAAAGTGAATGTTATCACAACCTTCATTTTGTTTATATGTTGATGGTTTGTACTATTGGAGGCAACCATTGATTATTACATAAATACGTTTCAATGTACACTGCATTATCACCAGCAGATGCAGATGCTGTGAATGTTAATATTAAAAATAATATTAAAAAATTCGATATTGGTCTTAAACAGGACAAACCGTTAGTAAATAAATATTTATTAAATTTATTTTGATAATCTAAGAAAAACAGCACTTTGGAAATGTTTGCAATTTGCAAAGAAACAAGCTTTTTGTTGAATTTAAAAAATAACACTAGTTATAGTATAGGTGATTCTTTCTTTATAAATTGCTAACAAATAGTATTCTATTGGATGAGTGTATTTGTATTTTACCAAGGTCCGTCTAAATTATTACACAATACTACCTGAATCGTCCTCTTTTAGTGTTATCATGGATGTTTTATTTTATTTGCATCCAGTTGGTTGTAATCATCAACAAGGTGCATTCTTTCGAAACTTAACAAATCGATTAGGTAGTCAGTCATATTGGAGAACAAAAAATATATAAACTTAAAATTATCCACGTGTTTACCACCAGTTTATGACTTGATTTTTAAGGCCACTGTCCACTGGATCCAGTGCTTCCAAATAATTTTGCTCGATAAAGATCTAATGTATTAACTCTCAAAGAATGCCACAGTGAACCGTTTTTCCCAAAGTGATTTATGAATTAGATAATTACTATTTATTTCTCTTTAACCATTATACTTCACAATGTTTTAGTAAATATTTCAATTATTTAACCTAATTGATCATATTTGTAGCAGCTTGTGGATTAGTTATGCCTCAATATTAGTTCTTTTCGAAAAGGATACTCGGCTATTGGATTGGCCAATTAAGCTTGTTCGTATGCATACACCTATGGGAAATTTTCAGAAAAGTTGAAAATGTCCTTATAATTTCATAGCTTGTTTCATTCTTCAAAAGACATTTTTGACAGGATCTAAATGTATTTGGTTTGCCATTAATTGTAAACTTATTTAAATAAAGACAGGTATTAGTGATTGTTAAACTTTAGAGATCTGCAAGTATTTGGCATTGTTTTATTTAAAAGATGGTCAAATTAAAGGGATATTGTTCAGAACTTTTTAAATATTTACTCCTAGAATACTTAAAATTTTAGAAATTGTAACAAGGTGTGTGTACTACTGTGAATTTATAAAAAATATCTGTATTGTGCTGTATGGTTTAAGTGCAAGGCCTTGTAACGCTCTTGCACTATTTAAGCATACATTCGTCAGTATATAAGCATTTATCTATTTCAGCTAGTTCAAGAGCTCTAGTAAGAATATCCGTAAAATTTTATAGAAGTTCGGGTAATCCACAGCTTATAAAGGGGCTATTTTATTATGATATTTAAATTAGGGCAAGTTAATACACCAAAAGTGCCCTGTACATTTTTATATAAACCGCAAGAGTGCAAGGCATTTCACACTCTTCTTAATCAAATAACAAAAATTACCAATTAAACTGGGGACATTGCACTTCACAATAATATTTGTATAAATTCTCATGGGATTTAAAATACAACAGCAGCATAAACTGTTATAACTGTGGAAGTATCAACTCACTACCATATTTTAATTTTTATATTATTTATTGTTATACATCAGATGTCACAAAAAACAAAAGAAAATTATCGAGTTACCAAAATTTTATTTACATGACAGCAGGGTCGTCCAGAGAAATTTTGGGGCCCTAATGAAATACGAAATACAAGCGTGGGCCCCTTATATGAAGTTATGGGGTATATATATAATGCTGTGTTAATAGGGTTATTTAGGGTAGTTAGGACCAATAGTATAGCGCACTCCATATAAAATACATAAGGGCTCAGAAAACAACACAGTTTTCTGAAGAAAACAAGAAATACGATGATTAGACTGGAAAGTAAAGGACAACGCCCTGTATATAAATAATATTCATAATTAATTCAGTTAATGAAAGATATTTTGAAGATTTATTTGAATAAAACAAATCCGCAACTCGTTAAACAGCATAATTGCAAGCTGAAACGCGACACGTATGGATAACGCAGCATTATTACATCAAGGATCCTAATTAAAACAAGCAGGTTTAAAAATGCGTAAGATAGCAAACGCATTTAATTTAAAGCATACATTGTATTAAGTCTACGTGACTGGAAAATTAAAATCGACACCTGATTTATTGGAAATAAACAAGGCATGGTAATTAAAATCAAAGTTCACCAAATTTATTTGAACAAACAATGGTTTACTTATCTAGAAATATGAAAATCCAAGCGAATCAACGCTATTAACTCGAAATAGTACATGACAAGAGTAACGCGTTGATGTTAATACACAATAATAATACCATGGAATATCCGAAAACCTCGTATGAAAGTTTACACAAACAACGAACTTTGCGCTTGTCAATAGATAGACGGTGCATTTAAATATGATCGGATTTGTAAACAAATCATTTCACCATGAAGGAAGGCATTTTTCACGTCTCTGAAAACAAAAATATCCACGTAAAGTGATTAATTGTGAAGTGTAAAATAATACCACTGAAAATGGAAAATTGATGGGCTTGTCGTTTTATCCTTAAATAAAAAGCGTAAGTAACTAAAAGTTGTTTTACTTTAAATTCTAATATTAACCTTAATAAAAAGGACTCTAAATAATCACTGGAGACAGCTTGGGATAATTACTGGAGACAAATCTAAATAATCACTGGAGTCAAGTCTACGGGAACAAGTTTAAATAAATGCTAAAGCAATTATAAATAATTATTACTGGAATAAATGAGGAAATGCAACAAGCAATTACTTCAATGATAAATGTTCAAGGAGTTTAATGGAGGACGCTAATGTGTTTAAGGCGATGCTATGAGGAATGCACACAATGCCGAAAACAGTTGGACTAGAGACTGATTCAAGCTAAAAAACAACAGGTTAGCCAATCTGAATGTTTATTATTTTATTTGTGGATATTTCATTGTACATTGCTAAACTGAATCATTTAAAATTTAACATTCAATTGAATATTCCTAATTTAAATACTTTAAAAATTGCTTTCATGATAATTTATGTGAGGGTCCGGCAAGATGTATGTTTTTGAGTATACCTTGTAAATTACATAAATAGTAAAAGAGGTTAAATAAACGTTCATCAAGCTTCAATTAATAATTAATAATAATAGTGATTTTGCTGGATATTTGATCATCTTTGGGAATGATAATTATTAAATTTTTTATTCAATTATTAGAAGAAAACTCTAGTTAAGTAATTTTAACCTTTTCATTCGCTGTAAATATTTTTGAGAACATTATAATAATTTGTGCTTAATGGTGTGTTGGTTTAAAGATTAAAACAGTTAGGATACGTGGAAGGTAGATTTAAATTCTTTGTTTGTCGTATTGTCGCAAGCTCCGTGCGTAATTAAAAAACTGAGCTAGCCGACGCAATTAAAATTATACATTAAAAATGAAAAATTTACAGATTAAAAATTTTTACCGTTTTAATTTACAAAAATGGCACATAGGGGTGTTGCTACTGTATCACAACAAAATATATATATATATATATATATATATATATATATATATATATGTATGGAGGGGTGTGTGTGTGTGTAAACATTACCCACCTGCCTTCTATATATAATAGAAGATAAGAATAGTGTTTTATTATACACCTAATATTTTCTAACTTACGTTAAAAGAATATATGGTTAACTCGTAAACAGCCATTAAACAAGGAACTGCTCAAAACTTTTCTTGCTTCTCAATTATGTCACTGAAATTAACATTTCGGGCTAGATCAGCCTCCACAGTGAGAGTAGTTAGTCTACAAAGTCTATCTTGGCCAATAGTAGAACGATTGAAATTTTTTAATCTTTTTAGTGCGCTGAATGAACGGCTCTTGCTACTGACACTGGAAGTGTGCAATATAAACGGATGTAAATGCATAAATTTGGATACAGCAACTCTAGTTTCAGGCTCTTAATTTTATTTATCAACTTGAATGGTGACAAGATAGAAGTGCCAAAACTAACTGTATGAATACGTTTTAGATGCACAAGTTCTTCTATTAGAGCTTCTGAGAGGTCTGGATAGGAAGAAAGTAACAACCGGCAAGAGTTTGCAATTTTAGTTTCATCCTTATCGAGATATTGCCACAAACATTGAAAAATTTTACTTAAATTATTTGTATTATTGAATTTTTCGCTTATCCCGCAGGTAACAGAATCGATAATTGTGTAAAATACTTCTATTCTAAAATGTCGTTTTTCTTTTGTTTCTGAGGCGCCGGTATTTTGTGTTAACTGTTCATCAGACTTTTCGTTGGGAAAATGTTTTCTCTTTCTGTTTTCAGCGAATTCAGTATCTGTAGGCATTTGTTGGGCTAAAGATTCTGCTACAAGTTTAGTTTCTTGGAGAATAACACCAAATTTATCTCTCAAATTGTTCATTTCACTTATCAGACTATCTATCTGCAACACTTCTTCATCAAGAAAGGTTTTTGTGATTGGAAAACTTTGTTTCGGTGATCAATTGAAACAAGAATTTTGAACTAAGTTGTAACCATTAGTATTCATTTTAAAGATTTAAGATATTTTTCAATTCCTGAGAGTTCACTTTTGCATTCTGCTGACATGTTTAGTCTGATACATTCAGCGACAGCTTTTTTAATGCCAAGAAGGTGTTTAGCGAAAGGCTTCACTGCATCTACTCAGGCAGACCACCTTGTGTCTGAAAGTTTGTAGAGAGAACATCGTATTTCTTTTTCGAGGATTTCCCACCTTTGTGGTGATTTTGAAAAAAATTTGTACAACTGTTTTAGAACATCAAAAAACATAACAACATCCTTGCACGATTCTGCCGCGTTCACACCAACTAGGTTGAGACTGTGTGCAGCACAATTAGAAAATAATACATAAGGGTTGATTTCAACAATACGAGTGTTAAACTCTTTATACACTCCAACCATGTTTGCTCCTTTGTCGAAACCTTGCCCACTGCAATCATTCAAAGGAATGCTATGCTTGGCCAACTCATTCATGATTTAATTAGCAATTTCTTCTCAAGTTCTTTTATTACACTTTACAAAACTTAGAAATGTTTTAGCAATTTTGAAACCAGAATTATGTTCAGATAAATATGGTAAAATAAATGTCACCTGTTCTTCTTGTGCTGCATCTGGCGTTGCATCGATTAATATAGCATAACACTTGGCCTTTTCTCTTTCTATTAAAATTTGGATAAGAATTCTCTTACCACAAACTTCTATGAACTCGTTTTGAGATCACCATGATAAATAATGTGCTTGGAGACGTTTTTCTTTTTCTTGGTGTTCTTGTATTCTTGTAACATGCTTTCTTAGTAAAGAATGATATTTTGATAACAATTCTATGATTCCCAAGAAATTCCCATTATGTGGATCGCCAATTTTTGAGGAATTGCCCTTGAAAGGTAGTCCCCTTTCTGCTAAAAACAAAACTACTGCCAGTAAACGTTGCAGTAATTTTTGCCAGTACATTTTCCTTCCTGTCATTTCTTCATCAAGCTGAGGCTGAATGCAAGTCCCTTCTTTAAGCTGCCTTTGTAGAACCCGGCACTCAATGTTGCACCTCTTGTGATGAGCACTAGTTTTGTGATTCGGGAGCTTATCATACAGCTTTCGCCAGGTCATCTCCTTTTTTCATCCTAACTTGCGCATAAGAACTGAACGATTACCTCCAACAAGCTTACTAGCAGAGCTCAACAATCGACATGGAAAACATTGAAGGGACTTATTTTTCTGACTCTTAGCCCAAGTTCTCCATTTTCAACAATGTCAAGTATAGACCTACTATCTAATTGAGTGTATTCAAATTCAATTTCAATAACTAGTTTTACATCGTTATCATGTAAATTAAGATTACTTGAGGTAGATACACTAGGCTCATCCTTTTCATTATGTGAGTCTAATACTCCGAACGACACGGTCTTAGGTTTTTCAAGTCCAACATCGAACAATGTTCTTAGGCTTTTCTTGCTATTCTCAAGTTTCTGGTCTTTTTTTCCGTTTTTGTGCGCTGGACTTATGTTTATAATTTTCCATTCCTTTTTAAAAAATACGTATTCACAGAACAGAACGACGCTTATATTACGCACGTCGCACACATGGAACGAATTATTTTTCAAAACTATTAATTGTCAGTCAGTCAGTAAAGAAAACAAAGAAACAAAGAATCGTGCCACATGAACAGTAGTAGAAGAATGATAGAATGCAAAGTGAACACCAGAGTACTGTAAACAGCAAAGTTTATGAATATTACGACGTGCATGGGAATCAGTCGGATATTCGTCGCGCCGTGGCCATGTGGTATGGCGCCAGCATGAGGTACCATTTTTCTGCAGCGTGCCACACTGTCGCCAAGTCGACTCGAATATTAAACATTATTTAGAATACAATGCCGTATTTTAAGGGCTTTCGCTTATGTGTAAATATAAGGGTTTTTAAATTAGGAGTTATAAGTCTAATGGTGTGGGCCAAACGTAGTAGAGTTAATAATTCGGACGTAATAACTTCAGTAGTTATGGTCATGTACACGGTATTTTCATGCCCGGGCTTACCGAGTCAGGATTTATAATTGCAATAGTTGGTGCTGTGTAAACGTAGTCATTAACTGTTCAACATTAGTTGATAAGCAAGACTGTAATACATTTTTGTACGATATTGGTGGTTTTAGAAACCCCGCATTTGTGTCACTTTCATCAAAAAATGCATGTAAATAAGTAATTTACTAAATAAATGTGATTTTCTTTATTAGAAGCATTGCTATAATGCACTTGTTCCAAAATCTAAAGCTACCTTTCATATTTGATATATTAGTAAAATTTAAAAAAAGTCTTACCTCTCGTTCAGCCCACATTACCAGTAATGTCATATAAACTAATCCTTGTACGACAGGAAGCTGAAGAACTAAAAGTCTTAAATAACGAACACGATTTCTGCAAAAAGAAGGTATAAACTATAAAATACAGAATTAATTGTAAATAAATTGTGACAAAATAAAATCTAATGTTGTTACCTATTCTGATGAATAAATTTTACAGTTAACAATATTTACAACAAGTTCTTAGTTCAAGCGAACAAACAGTATTTTTTGTATGCCTTTTAAGTAAACACAAATTATAAATAAGATTCTCTTTATCTTGCAATTGTGCTAGAAGTGTTTCCAATTATTTCTTAATTTTATTATGTCATTTTCTGAGTATGATGGCAACCTAGTGTTTGAAGTACTGATTTTCAAAATAGTAATATAATAAACATATACTTTGTTTAGTATTAATTGTCACCATAATTAACTAGCATGCGGTTACACTGTATATAAATTATACAAAGCGATAAAGTTGAATTACAATTGCACCAGATAAAAAAGATGCTCTAAAAAGCCATCATTTTGAAACTACAGTAATTTCTAAAATAGATATTTTGGAGATTACTGCTCCTGTAACCCCATTCACAATTAATATTTGCATTGATATTCTCAAAAAATATGATTACATGAATAGAATAATTTCAGGTGTAACAGATGCAACCGATGTATTTGATAAAATAGCAGTAAGCACAGAAGAGGAAAAACATAGTGGGAAATTTTTTAAATAAAATGTTGCAAAGGCAACTCGATTAAGGTATTCAATCCAATTGTCTAATTTAACAAGCCTATTGTGATGCAAAACACATAAATATGTTCGTGTAGAGGATAATACAGAAGTACTCACTAATAGAAATCGTAATAAAAGTGTTAATGTTTCACCTCAACTGATTGTACACCCAGTCAGATTTCCAGAACTTCTATCTATTAGATTTGAAAAAAAACAAAAATCAGACAAGTAACTTAAGATACAATAAGCGGTTATAGTGTTTCTAGAAAGTTAACACGTAAATAAGCGAATTTAATGAAAAACCCTCACCTTCTATGAAAATAAACGCAGTTCATTTTGCATTAAACACTAATTCTAGTGATTTTGATGATAACCTCAGGTCCTTATGTTGATACAATAGATTCAATAAACCTGTTAGATGGGACAAACTTCGAAGGGGAATCAGATACCGATGAAGGAAAGCCTATGCAGGAATTTTCAAGTTGAACAATAACAGGAATTGTAGATATGGTAACAATGGAACATCTCAATCTCATTCCTACCATTTCTACAAATACATCTAGTAATTTCCAGCACACTAATTCATTAGAATTTTAAACAGTTTATGAGATTTCACATAGAGCTTCAAGTCATGTTAGAAATTTAGGCATGAATGGAATAGAGAACATCGATAATATTTGTTTTAGGAACTCTGTAATTCAATGCTTCTCAAATACGAAAATAATATTGAATTACATCAAAAAGGATTTGTTTACAAAAGATATTAACATTGGTATTTCCAGTACGAAAGGAGCTCTGATTAACGCCTTCGCTTAAGTGACAAAGGAGTTATTAATCCGAATATTTACATAATAGGATAATTAATACCGTTCACTTAAAATCGCAAATTCAGCATTTTGCTCCATGGCTTATGGATTACTTTCAACAAAATCCACAAAAGTTTCTATGATATTTGTTGGAAGAACTTCTTTATTTATTCACACATACGGATTACACCTTTAATATTAATAATAATGCTATAAATGCTATAAATAATTCAAAATATTAAAAATATTAAAACTAACATGAATTATAAAATATAAGTCAAATTCATAAAATACTTAAAATATATAAAAAAACTAGTGAAGCTCGCTGTAAGTTTCTAAACAGCCCATTATACTCCCTTTAAATTCCTTTTTAAATTCCGATTGTGAAATTCCTATCACCTTATAATCATGCCCATTAGCAGACCTAACCATCCTAGTTAGGGGGCAGAAATAAGTATAATTAACCCTATGATAGGGCACAAAAAATAATGATGTGTCTCTAGTATTACACAGTTGTATCCTAAGACTGCTCAGGCTAAGTAATTCGGAACAATCAATATCTCCTGCCAAAACTTTATACAAAACTAGAAGGTCATTATACTCACGTAGGGTTTCCAGAGGTGGTAATTGCAAAGCCTGGCGAATGAGGTCATAATCACAATTAAATTTACTGAATACTGTTCCAGTCTTATATGCACAAAATCTTAGTAACCTATTCTGCACTGCTTCAAGAGTTCGAATGTGTAAATTATAATGGGGAGACCAGATCGGAGAGTCATACATAAGTATACTCCGAACATAACACAAATACAATGTTCTAATCGCTGTCACTGAAAGGACGTGTGCATGTCTTGAAATAAATCCTAATGCTCTTAGAGATTTTGAAGTAATAGTATTAATATGAGGAACAAAAGATACCTTACTATCAAAATAAACACCCAGATCACGTACTGTATCAACACTTTTCAAATGTGATCCATTGATAGAGTATACATACTTAATGGGGTTTCTAGAAGATGAGAAAGTTATACTGCAGCATTTGGAAATATTAAGAAACATCCCATTATTCTCACACCAATTATAAAATGAATCGAGTTCTTTCTGAAGGTCAAGACAATCAGATTCACTCCCAACTACTCTGAACAATTTACAATCGTCAGCAAATAGTAAGAACTTGCTGCCGGGAAGAAACAAGCCAATGTCATTTACAAATAAGATAAATAGCAGGGGCCCTAAGTGTGACCCCTGAGGCACTCCAGATAAAACTTCCATAGGTGCTGAAATAAAATTTTTAATCTTTACCGACTGTGACCTGCCACTGCGATAACTCTTTAGCGATTGAAGTAAGTAATGCGGAAAACCTATAGCTTTCAATTTTCCTAACAATATGGAATGGTTGATTTTATCGAAAGCTTTAGAGAAATCTGTATATATTGAATCAACCTGCAACCCATTCTCCAAAGCAGTGGTAATTGTGTTTTGATAAACAAGTAGGTTAGAAACTGTCGATCTTTTCTGAGTGAACCCATGCTGGTTATCACATATTAATTTACAACAATTTAAGTAAACAATTAGTAACCTTTCAAGTAGTTTAGGTATAGAAGACAACAGACATATTGGCCAGTAGTTTCTAATATCCTCTTTATTGCCACTTTTAAAAACAGGTATGACATAACTTGTACTCCACATCGATGGTTATTTTTGAAGTTTAAATGTCAAGTTAAATAGAAATTGAAGCGGTTTACACAAAGTAAATATCACCTCTTTAGAAAAATAGGTGGAATCCCATCAGGACCCGTTGACAACCTATCAGGAAGGGATCTGATACCATTGAATACCTCCTCCAAGCAAAACTGTATAAATGGGATATCAACTTGTGAATCGGTCATAGAGAGATTAGTATCGAAAGCCTTGGGGGTATCATTATAGTTTCCTACGAAGTGAGAGGCGAAGAGATTGGCAATATCATTGCCATTATTAGCAGTAATATCATCACGAAACAAGCTCTTAGGTAAATGTTCCCCTTTTAAACTATTAACATAACCCCAGAATTGTTTTGGATTAGAACAAATCCCTTTATTTACATTGGACATATAAGTATGATAACTGCGTTTCGTAGCCTGTTTACAAAGATCTCGTAAATTATTAAAATGTACATAATCAATCTGGGAACGGGTTTCCTTAAATATAGCATGTGCTCTCTTTTTCTTATGTATTAATGATATCAAGTCCCTGGAAAACCATCTGGGATAGGTAGATAATCTACGGTTGATTACTGGTACAAATCTATCAATGGCAACATTGATTGACTATTCAGGAGAGAATCCCATCCAATTTGTCCAAAATATTCATTTAATGCGATATAATCAACATTTCTAAAATCTCTATACGTTTCATTGAATTGTAAGGTTCTACACTTAGTAGTAAGAGATAGTTTGCATTCGAGAGCCTTGTGGTGGTAATTATTGGGCAAAAGACAATCGTTATTTGTTGGAAGAACTTCTTAAAGATATCAATTGGATTGTTACTAAACCTACCCCAATTTCTACAGAAATAGATGAGAAATTAAATGACATAAACTATCTGAACTCTTGGTAACGATATCTAAGTATGGTGAATTCAAACGTTGTGGATATTTTTGTAGGTTAGTTGATATCTACATTACGTTGCACACATTGTGGACATTGTTCATTAACATTTTAGCCACTTTGAGATTTATCGCTTCCTCTACCTCAGCATGGTCGTCAGATAGGGTTACAGCAATGTTTAGATTATTTTACCAGATAGGAAATATTTAATGGTGATCAAAAGCCAACATACTCTAAATGTAATGAAAAAGGAAAATACACAAAATCGTTCGCCATTCAGAAGTTTGCTATAATAGTAATAATACATATAAAACACTTTCACCTACAAAAAAACTGTAGAGGAAAACTGTCTACAACTATAAATTTTCCAATATATGGTTTGAGGTGCATGAATATACTGCCATAAGCAATCCTGGGGAGTGTCATTACAACTTATATGCAATATCGAATCATGGTGGGACTACTTACAGTAGCCATTATATGTCATACTATCAACATCCAGAATCTGCAGTATATCTTCTAAAATACTAGTTAGTGGAGAAGCATATGTTCTATTCTATGAATTGAAAAGTCAAAAATTATTTCACCTCTAACTCGTTTTTGTTTTTATTGTACGAAGTGTTTTATTTGTATTAAAATAAATATGTGAACTTAAGATTTACTAAGACAAAAAAGAAAAACACAGTATCAAAATTTGATTTGTGTTTTTTAAATCTGTAATTGCTTCCATGTTATGGAGTTTAATAGGATTTGAACGAACAAAGAGTAACCATAGCTTGCATGAAAATCACTTTAAGTGAAAATCTTATATAAAAAACAAAATCAAATATATAAATGCCAAAATTTAAAAAATACGTTGCATGTCAGAATTGTCTTATTCGATAGTTTAAAATTTTTTAGTGTTAAATTAGCACCCATAATTAAGTTTTTGGTCTTAGATCTGGTTGGACGTGTACCTTCATTGATTCGTATTCTGAGCTAACCTATACATTTCTCTAAAATTCCCACACCCTACATCTTTCACTATTTGTGCGCAACGGTCTAATCTAGGCGTTTCTCTATCTTCCTTTTCCTTTCTTGCTTCTAATACATTCCTCGCTACTTTTTCATAGCTTAAAATGTATTCTATTATCCTACCTATCATACTTTTTTGTACTCTTTTTCCACATATTTCCTTCTCCCCTGCTATTTCTACAACCTCTTTGTTCTTAATCTTGTCTGTCTATCATATCTTTATCATATGTCTGTAGCACCACATTTCAAAGGCTTCTTGTCTTTCCTGTTCGCTTCTTCTACTGTCCATGTTTCACAGCTGTAAAGTGCTTTGCTCCACACATATGCTTTCAGCAATCTTTTCCTTGTTTCTATGTTTGCTGTTTCAAACATAGTAGTTGCTTTTTCTTGTTAAATGCAGCACGACCTTATGCTAATTTGTTTGAAATCTTCTGCACTTGTCATATCTTGCGTTATCTAGTTCTTAGATAAAAGAAATCCTTAACCTCTTGTTAATTCTTGTTTCCTATTTGTATTGTGCTTTTGACTTATTTTCTCCTCCTTTACATAACAGTAGTTAAGTTTCATTTTTGTTAATTTTTCATATCCTATCTTCCTGTTAGTACTGTTTCCATTTCATTAAGAGCTACTTCTAACTCTTGCTTGCTAGATGCTAATAACTCATATCATCTGCAAATCTAAGCATATCAACTATTTGTCCCTGCATAATAATTCCAAATGTCTTTCTGCATTTAACAGTATTCATTGCCTCTTCTATGTGCAAGTTAAAAATTAACGAGGATAGCGCACATCCCTGCCTCACCCTTTTCCTAATCTTTACTTCTCTATGTTCTTGCTGTAATTCTATTACCACTGTTTGTTATTTATATAAGCTATGTACTATCTATATATCTCTATAACTCATTCCAATACTTTTGGGTATTTCAAACATTCTTTTCCATTCTACACTTTTGAATGCTTTTTCTAGATCTACAAACCTTATATACACACCTTCTCTTTTTTCTATTATTTTCTCCATTATCACCTTTAACTAAAATGGTCTCCCATGTTCCCCTGTTTTGCTTAAACCCAAAATGTGCTAATTTTTGCACTGAAACTCACCAACAGACTCTTTTACTTTGTACATAAACAGATGGTGGTTGCAGTAGTAAGTTCTCTAGATGTACTCTGGTAGGTTACACAGGGTAAAGGGTCCAATGATTAACCTCATGGTAGCGTTGATCGGTGTTGTCCTTGGTTGCATGAAGTTACGGGCTCTGCAAACAGTGTTGTAAGTGTTGTTTTGAAGTACAGACTATGGGCCAGCACCGTAGTCTCTTGCAGTTCTGACAGACTATAGGTCAACTCTGGTTATCTGTCTCTCTGAACGCAAATTCACATTCTGGTTTAATTGAAGACCCTCTTTAGCTAATTTGGTATTTAATCAATAGCTTTCCTGGAATTTACCATTGCGTTGAGCAATCTAAATCAGGTGCACAACATTGATTTCCTGATGGGAAAACTTTCGCTCATTTGGTTGTGGAATTTTGATAATCCCCTACGACCATCATGCATCTGCCATATTTATATGTGGTAGGTGTTGGTTTGATGATATTGGTCTGCATCTTTGTGATGCTTCCAGGTTCTATCCTGACCCAGTAAGTAATTGGAGCCAGCTCTACAGTCAATGCGCTGTGGTTCTGATCATTTGGCATCAAATCTAAACCGAATGGACGAGTAACATTACTATATCACAGCGTGAAAATCTCATAGGGTTCCTATCCGAGACATACCTAGTTCTGCATTGGCTCTCATGTTCTGTGTATTTGCCTGGATTTGCTGCAGTGGGGTTTCTTTTGATTGTTGACCGTTGACGGTGAGAGTCCGCAGCTCGTGGTAATTAATATTCCAGCAGTGGCTGTGTTCCTCCTAGTTCATTAATGTATGTAATTTTGGGTATCTTCATGTCCCATGATCGGACATCATATTGATTGGCAAATGCTCGTAGAGTTTTTGATATATTTTTTTTTATACTTGCTGAATCTCTTTAACTACTTTAACTAATAGCCTTCCTGGAATTTAACATTAGGCGGAGTAATCTAAAGCAAGTGCACAATGTAAATAGTCCTACTGAGGGGGGGGGGGGCACCTTTGCGCATTTGGTAATATTTTCTATTAGTATTAATTATGTACAGATGCATTCACACAGGGGTTTTTAGTACATTATTTTTTGAATACCCAGTCTTCCTCAGAAAAAGAAGCACATATATAAACCAATAGTTTCCCATTTCCTTTTTGCTGAAGCTAGAAAAGTATCTCTTTCTTGGACTTTGCGTGTTAAATCAACCTTTTGTCTTTATTGTTTTCCCATCCTAGACTTTCATCACATCCCAATATTTCCTATCCATTTTTTTAAGTCTTTCCCCAATCATCCTTTATAAGTCTTGGACAGAAGTGGGACATATAAAAGCCTTTTGTTAAGTTTTTATTTGGATTTATACATAACGTTACTAAACAGAATTCTCCATCACAATAAACGATTTAACTTGTGACTAAATTTAAGGATAGATTTTTGTTTTTATATTTGCAGATGGTGACGACTTATGGATATTTGCGTTCATTTCCATGTTTTTAAAATAATTGGATCTTTTTTAAATTGATTTTTGTTACAGTGAGGCTTAAAACTCTGATGTCTGTGATCTGGGATTCTTTAAGTGAGCTTTTTAATGTGATGACGTAGCGAAAGTGTGAAAAATATATCAAAAAAACACACAAACAAAGTTTGTGTTTGTACTATTTACTGCAGTTATTTGTTTTTTGCAGCATTTTAGATACTTTAATAAAAATTTTAACAAGTGTAGACTTGTCTTGCCCTATTTACGTTATCTATTGAAGCAGCTAGCGTTTGAAATATTGTAAATGTTCTAATGAATTTTCTAAAAAGTAGTGTTATGTGAAGGTATGCTCTAAAAGTTTGTTGAATTTAATATAGTACTTACTTATTTACATCTAACATAGGTAAGCAACAGCAACAAGGCCAACAACAACAAGGACCCACTTTTGTGTTTAAAGATGCAGGTTTAACTTTCCGAATAAGCTCAGCCTCTCCTCCGCAGTAGGCGACTATTAGACAAAAAAGTTGATACATTCCTGCCATAAAAATTCCTTGTGTTACTGCTTCTGCTAGAAGATGAGATCTTGGCACTATTGTTGCACAGAATGTAGCTAACGCAACAACCTAAAAAAAACGTTTTTAGTTTTCTATTCAATAACTATTGACTTAAATATAAATAGCAATATTGAAGCTTCTTCTTAACTATATATTTCTGTTGCTTTCAAATTCTCATAAAAATTTTTAAATCAAAAGTGTTAATTGGTACAGAAACTGATTCTCTCAACAGATTTAGAATCTCTTTCAGTTCAATTCAAAAAATTATTGAACCTTATTTTTTATTGGTAACAATTGTTACAGCTCATTTGACTGCACATGGATTTTATTTTAATAATTATCTTAGGAGACTTCTTCTTGTAGAATTAAGTAGATTATGACGCGTTATATAAATGCGGTTTTGAGTTCCCAGCTTTGGTAAGGACTTTTAGAAATGGTAATTATATATTTCGTGGGAATGTAATGCTAAAGAAGGATGCATAAGAAGGAAGAGTGGTGACTTGCAAAAGTGAACAAGCCATCCGCCATGATGGGATGCTACACTGGGCTACCGTATCTGAAAGATAAGTGATATGTGGTGCATTATAATGCAGTAAAGTAATCTGTGTAATTTATGAAATTTATGTACGTGCATCATCCAAAAAAAAGGGTTTTAAAATATCACATTAAAGAGAGAAATAATATTAGTGGAAGGAAGTTTATTTGACCATTTCCGATGGATGACAAGGTGATTTACTGCTCGCTTCCTCCGCATTTTGTCAAAGTGTACACATGTTTTAAAAATCTGTAAGTGAAACTTTAAGAAGGATGGATAGAAACTATTTGAAAGGTTTTAATTAACATAACAAGGTTTTAATTTCTTACCATAGCTCTAAATGGACCCGATGTTTGGTCAGAAAAAGTGTCATGTTAATAATGAAATTGTATTTGAGATTTTATTTCCTCATTATATAATGTACATACTAATTTGGTGTTCCTTTGACAATTTAGCGCACTTGCATGCTAATATGAAAGTACGATCAATTTATACATTTGACTATAAAGGCTTGTCGTGGAATAGGTTAATAAAATATGCCTAATATTACAAATTTTTTATTTTTTTCTAAAGGTTATTGCGTCTTTTTTATGTAAGGCGTCACGTTTTATTTTAATATTTAATTTTAGGCGATTTCTAAACCCCGCATGGAAAAGTTTTTCTTTATCATTTATAATTTAAGCTTTACGTGTAAAACCCGGAAATACTAGGTTATCGCACATTTTAGGACATTAGCCTAGGATTGTGGTGTAAAAAACAGCAAATGCTGCGTTCCCAGGCCATGAAAATGCAGCTGCGTTTATCGGTTTTAGCGTGGGAGCATAAAATTGTGTGGATGAGACTATAGTTGATGAGAACTAAGCATGTAAAAAGACTGGGACCTGACTGTCGACTGTAGACGAGTAGAGACGTGTGGGTGTGAAATTCCGAGTTCGACAAAGTGATTCCTTTTCCTTCTCTTTCCTATATCTAAAAAATTATATTAAACTCGTCAACAGGAACAACTAAATCGCATCGAGGAAACTACCACCGAAGAATCCGCGAGCCCATATTTCTACCCGGTTTTTGTATTATTAATTTGAGTAGTTTACTCGGAACCTCATTCACCCAACCTAATTTGGGACATAACCTTTTTACGTCAGGTTATGCAGGTTTGACGCCGCGGAGAAATTTAAAATTAGATAAATTTGTACGTACTTATTATAAAAAACATTATAAGGTATATTGATTGTAATAATACTAAACATCAAATTATATTTTTTTGTTTCCTGATGTGCGATGGATGTTTCTTGTAGGATTTTCCTCTCTGGTTACGAATCTGTACAGAGTTTTTATATCACCTTCCAATTAAAGGTTATTCATATTTTTATAGTGGAACGTTTTATTATGTAACGTTTACCTTTATTATAATTCAAATTATTCATACCACGTCACTACCGATTCTCATTTTTTTGCATATGATTTTCGTTTGTAGGGTATCTCTGGAGCATCTCTGATTAGATTCCAACAATAATCTGCGAGCATTGTGGAGCTCGAGTTCCCTTGGTATCGTTTTTCACAATATGTATTTGTATTGGTGAAACCTTTCACCATGTTCGTCACTCACAGACTCTAGATTTGCAGGAAAAAGTTGCAAATACAAGTGGAAAAAATGAATCTTTAAAGACATGTTGCAACCCATATTGCTGTATGTCGAAATTAGAAGATTCACAATTTGTTAGTAATTTTTTGCCTCTGTACTTCCCAAGAAATTGAACTACAGCTCTTTAAATGATACCCATGCAGCAGTCGCATTTTCGGTCGGTTTTGAATCGAATACACTGTCTTTTATGATGTGATGAATTTGCGGCCCAATAAAAATTCCTTCTTTAATTTTTGCCTTATTAAGAATGGGAAATTTTTTCTCTCAGAGACTGGAATCTTTCATCTTTATTTAAAGCTTTGACACAGTTTGTCATCAGTCCAAGTTTTATGTGCAGAGGTGGTAGCAAAACTTTCTTTGTATCCCCAAGAGGAAAACTTTTGAACTTCGGCAACGTTTTCTCGCATTTTCTAGTTTTTTACAAAGTAGTATTTACATTTTGCTCTGCTGTCTCATTCGTAGAAAAAAACAGTAATTCTTGGTGTAACCCAATTGCATTCCTTACAAAAGTACTATAATTTATTTTTAAATCACCACATATGCTCCACACATATTCTGTATACTTAATTTTTCGAGTGTTTTCATATTGTCATAGTTTTCCTTTATATTTACTATGTGATGAATATGAACAAAATGGTACAAATTTCCATTTAGGAGGACAGCTCTCTTCAAGCTTAGAGTGAATGAATCAATAAAGTCTCAGCCCATTAGCTTTGTATTTAGATTCGAATGCGTCCATTAGTTCAGAAATATCTACACAGTACAACAACTGATCAAACGATGTAAAAAAATTTAGAAAATTTTATTCACATCTCCTAAATGTGGAAATATGCGTATCACCTTGTCATAAATTCCAACCTTGCAACCTGACACCTAACAGTTCGGTTTGAGCTTTTGACAGTATCTGTGATATTACCCTAAGAAAGATATGTTCCACAATTGGGTGTCAAGCAAATGCTGTAATACTAGAGATCCCACATTTCGCACGTCAATTTATCTGACGACATTAAAAATCTTATAAAAAAATCCTTTATGTTGAGCACCAATTTTATTCTGCTTTTGAATTCGTAGTCACCTTCTCTATCTAATAGTCGCAGAATCTCCTACTTAAATAAAAAGAAACCACTTCCATGGCTATTCAGTGAGTGGAACACAAACTCTCTCCAACTCAATTGGTATATTAAATTTCACAAAAATTTCAGAAATACGAATATTCACTGTATAGAACTTCGATAGCTAGAGCAAGGAGCTGGCCATTGTAATTAAATTTACGCAAAAACGGTAGATATGCATAAGTTATAATTCATAGAAATGACAAATGAAGGCCCTTCTTACCTACGTTCCAGTACTGGTACACACTGTTATCAAGGTAGAGAGTTTAAGGAAGGAAAGAATTCAGGAATTGTCGGGAAACTTTAAACACTTCACCAGACTGACGCGTATGGTAACGTACTTAAATGAGCGCTCGAGAGATACTACTTAAAGGTTAAGCAGGCGTAAACATACTGCCCACCTAAAATTAAACAAATTTTAAGGTAACAAGAAAGAGACTGGACATTTCCTTCCAACCAGGGTTACGGCTTACCCGCCGATATTCAGGCTCAGAGAAAAAGCAAGGAACGCGGTAAGCTCCAGAAGGGAAAGAAAAAAATTAAATATAATACTTAATTAAACTTAACATTTAGTGAATTAAACCTACCGACAATGAAAAATAACCCCAGAACAAACAAACTAATACATTAAACATTTGGAGTGAATAAAGAAGGAAAGAAAAAATGAAAATAAAATTACTGCTATTTGAGAAGAAAAATAAGTTTTGTAATGGGGCGCTTTAGAAGACCACCAGACGTTTTTACGAAGGCCACGCCGGAAACACCATCGTTGCCGAAACAATTTCATCAGGCGACCAATGGGTCATGACAAGGGCGAAGTTTCCAAGTCCTTGATATAAACCAAATCGCCTACTTCCGGATTCTTATAGGAACTATTCCATTTGTTACGTTGTAAAAGAGTATTCAGATACTCTTTAGACCATCTTCGTCAAAAAGATTGGGTAGTCTGAATGAGACGTTTCCACCGAGAACTTAAAAATAATTTCAGAATGCTCTGAAAATAATATTTGAGAAGATATTTGGGCTCTTAGAAGTATTTCCACGGGAGCTGATTTAAAATAATTAGGATCAGCAAGTTCCAAAGTTTGGAATTTCTTTAAAACCTGTGATGATAATGAACGGCCAGTAATGTTTCCGGTAATTTCAGGAAGAATAGACGCAGAAAAATTCAATTGCTATGTGAACAATTCGAAAATAAAAGACAATTTACTATTCCTTTAGAATGTACAACATTATTTGAAATTCCTGTAATTTGGCGATAATCGTATAAACGTCTAAGGCGCAAACGTTGCACACAATTTTCAGAAATTGCACTTATTTGTGAGCCAGAATCTAGATCGCACCGCACTGGCTGAAGTTCGCCACTGATGTCAAGAACCTTGGCTTGAATGGTGCCTAATAGCACTGTAACATTTTCAGGGTTATTGGTAACATTACAAGCAGAAGTAGTTTGTAGTGTGCTTGCCGTAGACCCTCTGAAATTTTGAAAGTATTTGAATGAGTAGTAACATGTGGATCCGCAGAATATAATAAACTGTGATGTTTGCGGGAAGAACAAGTATTACAGCTGCCGTTAGAAGCACACGCACCCTTATATTTACATAGGCATTTGAAACAAAGAAAGCGTTTTTTAACAGCAGCGTGCCGAACCTGAATATTTAAAGCTCGAAAGTTTAAGCATTCGTAAATTCTATGCTCGCCTTCACAATAAAGGTAAAGAAATGCCCTTTTTCCCCTGCTTTTAGCAGAAGTAGAAACGTTTTTAATTAACAAAGATTCATTTGGACTAAATCTTGGTTTAGGTGAAAAAATATTAGAATTTCCAAACCTTTCGCGTTTCAAATCTTGTTGAAGTTCAGCCGTTTTACTTTGTAGGCTCAAAAATTGAAAGAGCTGTTCACAACTTGGAATATCAGAACCCACTTGTATATCAAACGCATTTTGGGTGCGAAAGTCTAAATTCCGATAACATAATGAGGAAAGCAACACATCCGCAAAATCCGCCACGTTCGTAGCCTTTACGGAACTCATGAATAAGTGTTGATTGAACCGTTGATTCCATCAAATAAATAAATTAAAAATGTAGTTCTGTAATCTACGGAAAGTCAGAACATGTATTCAATTAATTGTAAACTCGAACAGGATCCTATTCAAGTATCATATATAAATTGTAAAATAATAATGAAAACACTATATTTCTTATAGAGAATTAACATAAATTTTTCAATTATAAATTTCATATGAATAATCAGAGACTAATACTAGATCTTAATAAAACTAATTATCTCGAAAGTTCCAGTACGTATAACTTTGTACATGCGATGTATATATATATATATATATATATATATATATATATATATATATATATATATATAGATTATATATATTTTTTGTAAATTAATAGAAAGAATAATAAGTTGTCTTAAAGCTTTCTTCATTGAAGTCATCAATAATTTTTTATAGAAGTTAACAACCACACTTATGAAATTTTTGTAGTGAAGAAAGATATATTATTGGTGTTGAGTTTAAAATTTTTTGAAGTATAATTTTGACTAGTTGATCATTTTATAATTAATTTTTTTGTGATAAAGTGACTAGGCTCTAATGTAGCCCTAGTTCAAAAATGTTTAGAAGTGATTGAATTTTCAGATAGTACGAGATGGTCGTTCCCATTCCAGTTTGCAGAGTCATAAGTAAGTATTATTTTTCTATGTGTTGCTCCTCAAGGATATTTTTTTCTTTTCGAAGATTTCCGTATCTGGTCTTCGGATTGATTCATAGTATAATAATTATTAAGATACGGTGGCGTCCATTAAAAACTCTTTTATTATCGTATACCACTCTTCGACCCTAGCTCTAAGTTGAAGAAGCTTAGCTGGCTGGAAGATCTCTTCAGAGGGTCCTTTTTTTACTCAAAGCCATTTATCATCCTCTTTACCCTGGGCTTAAACAGGAACCCCTCATAATTTATCGAGGCTCTGCCGCCTATAAGGTAGAGTAAAGTCACACTATATATCTTTTGAGAAAAAGATGTGTAACATCGTAACGATCCTTGAGCGTTGTCCACGCCTTATCGTATAGTTCAAGAAGTAGTTCGAGATCTGAAATAAGAGATAAAGCTTCTCTTTTAAGTAGAGAGCGGAGATAAATAAATTTAGTAGTCTTAGGTAATGCTGAATTGCTATCTACCAAATTGACAAAGAGTGCTTTAAATGTGGACCAATTGGCCACTTGACCAGAAAAGGTCGGAATCTCAGGTGGTTTTAAATTAACTGAAGCAGCATTAGAAGCAACTGCGTGTTTAGACACGGAATTAGCCGCAGACCGTTCCTTTGGGTCTAAATATTTAGCCCTAACAACATCAATTAAATCATTAAAAGCAGACCTTTGGGCTTTCACTTGCAGATTGATGTCCACTGATAAAATACAATTCATAATTTCATCATGTAAGGCTTCGTAATCAATTTCAAGTTTATCCAGACGTATTATTTTCGCCTGAAACCCGTACAATTAAGTAGTAGTGGCAGTTTTTGCGAAATCGGAAATCTCTGTGATTTGTTAAAAAATGTTTTCTAATCTAGCTTCTAATTGCGCTTTTGAAGCCATTATGTAAATGAATCTGAATACTACTTGAAGGTTAAGCAGTGATTCTAGATTGTGTCTACAGACCCATAAGTGGGGAAATAGATGGAATGGAATGGCAGGCGTAAACATTCACAATAAATATCAACAATACAGCAAATTTAGTAAGCAGAGCAAAGCAAATCACATTAAATATTCAAAATTTATCAAAGTATCAATTTATACTACGCATATACAGATAGTTAACTCTTAGGATTAAGGTACCCTTACCTCCGATTATTACTTTAAAAAAATACATTTGAGTCAAAAACTCGTGTCAATTGCTTTTCGTTATAAATTATTTCCTAAATAGATATTGAATTAATAAAATCTTACATACAGAATATAACGCTAAGATTATTAAATACACAATGCACATTCCAATTGTCTTCTATAGAAAACATAAAACTTAAGAACCAATCTGACCTTGATTACAGTAGTCATGAATTATTTCCCAACATTGATATCTTTCTCAAAAATTAATGTACAAATAAAATTACACAACTGACATCCAGTTTAAACCCAAAACCCAAATTAACACAAACTTTATTTTAGCAGCTCCGAACCAATAAGATTTAAACAATTATATTTAATAAACGTATTAATTCTTGAAGAAATGACTTTGTAGTATTATTTACAATGTTCTATTGGAGTAAATACAACCATTTAGTGTGATACTTATAATGTTTATGCAGATGCTTAGAATTATTTTGGGTAGAACTTAGGAAGCTTGCTGGACAGCTTGAAAATACCTGAGATGGTACTTAGAAGCCTTGAACAATTCCTTTACCAGAAACAATTCAAATAAGCAAATTCTACTTACGATTTTAATATGCTTAATTTCATGTTTCAACAGTTAATAATTTTGAATTGTTACTTAGTCCTAGCGGTTTATGTATTTTTTTACTTTACTGGATCACTGAAAAATCAATAATCAATCTCTCCAAATACGTCAACTATTATTTATAAATATTAGTTCCCATAACGGAAAATTTGTTTCAAGGAATCTTCATACTACGCCTCATGCTGGACTTGTAGCAATGCACGTAGTCCAAGTACAATAAGTTATTTGCATTTTTAATATAGAATATTCTATTCGTTGAATGATTTGTTTATCACAAGTTCGACATCATTCTTATAGGCAAATTCCAATAAAGTTTGCAATCCAATCTATTCTGTAATCACTAAGTATAAATAACAGCTTTATCATGATAGCGTCTTTATCATCTGCAAGTATTGGTTTGTATTACAAAATTTGCTATGCTAGTGACCAATGGAATGTAGTACGCTTATAGTAAGAATTTGAATATACAAATTTAACATGCGCGACTTTTTCTATATTATTAATATTTGCACGATTTTTCAAAATAAATGCAATTTTCAGTTTAAATTAATATGTTTATTCCATTAATAACTTCCGATGCTAATAAATGAAATTATGCATAAAATGTTACTCAATTTTTTTAAAACAAAGCGCCCTTATATAAAGGTTGCGCTGCTTTATATTTGGTACTAGATTCACTGCAGAATGCATAAAATGATGCATAAAATTTTACTTCATTTCACTTATATAAAGCGCATTTTCCACATCAAATGTTTTTTATAAAAATAATTAATTACTCAGAATTAGTATTCAATCCCTACGGACTAAGAGAACGTCCTTTTCTTAGCAATACGTATATTCATATATATATATATATATATATATATATATATATATATTGTTGTAGATTTAAAGGGTAAATAGGTGTAGACAATAAAATTTTAGCAACCATGTATACAAAAATAAGAGCAAATTATTTACGCGCGAAATTTATTTTAAACCTATATAGTGAAAACGGACGGGATTAAGGTATTTTTATATTTAAATTGGAATGTGAAAACTACATAAGGGAAGAAAAGTGTTAACGTACCTAAAAGCTCAAGGATACGCATATTTAATTATAATGTCTTTTAATCAAACGCATGAAAGTAGAAAAGGGAGCTTGCATGCATAAGAAAATCAATAATTTGTAACGCAAATATATTCGTTTTAAAAGCCAACGTTCATTTACACCGATACGACGAAGCAGAAAACCTAGGAATTGTTATTTTCAAACGGTCGATAATTTCAAGAAACACCTGTTGGTTAAATGTTACGTTCAGAGAATAGTAGACGAACGTTAATATAGAATTCCATAGAAATTGTTTTCAACGGTCGATTTGTATAAACTGGTAAATAACAAATATCTTAAGAAGTGACTGGAATAAACAATCGATAATGTAAAACTGATAGAGAAGCAGATAGTGCAAGCGTTGGATAGAAGTCACGTAAGGTATACACGTGGACTAGGCGAAGGACGTCTACAATATCGATTTCTGTAACCCAAGTAGGGTTTGAAAGAAGACAACAAACATGCATAGAACAGAGATGTATAGCAGATATGTGGAGCATTGGGACGACAGGAAATTATATCATTGGTGGTTAGCGAACAGTTTTCGAAAAGAGCGTATATTGTTTTTAAGAGTTTTTTTTTTTTTTGAAAATTGTATGTTGGCCCAGGTGGGGCACGAATTTACAGAGGTTCCGCGGCAATTTTAAGACGCCCAATCCGTGAGGCGAGAAATGATTTTTTGACGATCCACGGCAATATATATATATATATATATATATATATATATATATATATTGCTGTGATGAGGGGTTGTTTAGGGGTGTATTAAGCAGCAAGGGTCGTGTAGTAACCATAAATTGCGATAGGAATCAGAAAACTGCATTTATTTAGCAGAAAATTAAGTAATTCATACATTATGTAAATAGCAAGCATTTAACACCCTGTATATGGATAATAATTAGCTTTAAGCGATGCAAGGAAGCATATTTTACAACAATAGAACGCGTATTTAGCAGAAAAATAGGTAATTCATACATTATGTAAATAGAAAACATTCAACGCTCTGTATATAGACCTTTATTAATTTTAAGTAATGCAAGTGAGCATACCTTTCAACAAAAGTACGCGTATTCAGAAGAAATTACAGTACATGTAATTAAACACGCGTTGAGAAGTGTTCCAATTAGTTATAAAACAAAATAAGAGATAAAACCTAACAAAGCTTTATGTAAGTACGCGGAAATAATAAACATTTTTGATAAGAAAACGCAGTTTCAAAGATGCATAAACAGGAATAAAAATAGCATTGAAGTTACATCATTAATTTTGTTCTATTATCCAAAAAGGCCATATCTATACAAAACAACGTATGGTCAAAATAACGATGTTTTAATAGCAAATAAATATTACACGGAGAACCAAATAAATTACATCAGAAACAACTTTGAAATGCAGGAAATTCAAAGACCTGGTTGGTTGAGATATCTACAAGACTTGTTGAGAACCCAGCTCACATGTAAGTGGGAACAGCCTATATTAACACAGAGCAATGATAAGACGGGTCAGTTTAAAACTCATGCAAGGCGAAGCTGCGTCACTGTAAAACAGAAAGTCACGCATAATTTAATATTTAATAAAATATCAAGTGATAATAGTGCTACAATTATGAAAACTTCTTTTGCCGTTTAACGTGAGTAGAATTTGGGGTAATTTATTTAAACTAATAATATAATAATAGGGCTTAGAATGGATCGATATAATATTTCGAATTTGTGATATAATAATTCTAATTGGTGGTACATTTTTGAATACTTCGAATCTGGGATATAATAATTTAAATGTGTTGATGAGAATAATTCGAATAGATCGATATAATACTTCGAATTTGTGATATAATAATTTAAATGTGTTGATGAGAATAATTCGAATTGGGCGATATAACATTTCGAATGGATCGATATAATATTTCGAATGGATCGATAGAATATTTCGAATTTGTGATATAATAATTTAAATGTGTTGATGAGAATAATTCAAATTGGGCGATATAACATTTGGAATGTGTCGACAAGAAGAATAATTCGAATATTCGAATGTGTTGAGCATAATAATTCAAATTGGTGGTGTATTTCTGAATAATTCAAGTATGCGTCGACAAGAATAAGTCAAATCTGGGTCAATATAATATTACAATTCAAATCAGCGTCGACAATTATATTTTGGTACAATTCTGGTACAATTTGGAGTTGCGAGATTCAATGCAAATAAAATAAAGAAGCACGAAGTAATTTATGGAAAACGAGGGGTTTAACTAAGCAGAGCAGTGATAGACAAAGGAGGACAACAAAAGGGGTGTTAATCCACGACTCGAACAACCTGTAGCAGGTCAGATCTAATTAGTTTTAAGATATTTTTTTATTTAAATTTCAATACAGTATTTATTCATTTTATATAAACTTGTGATAAAGTCAACAACAAACATTGCATACGTTAAAGTTACGTAACATATTATAAAGGGGTCTAGAACGTTCCAGGTTTCTTAGGTAAAAAGAGGTTGTTTTTGGTGACTTTGGATTGAATTTAAAGCATATAAATTTTGGGGATAAATAATACTTATGATATTGACTGATTGAAGGGTGTATTTAAATATTTTTCAAAAATTGTAAATAATATTTCTTTTTATTATATGGAATTAATTGACTTCGCTTTATCAATTCAAACAAATAAGTAATCATAAAGGGGCGGAGAAGAGAAAAATTGATCATCGTAACGTTGTATACTCTGTGTAGATTAAAGAGGGCTAGCCGTGGCATAATAATAAAATTAGTAAAATTAAATTTGAAGTGAGAACAGAGAGCGGTGGAGTTAAGTAAAAACGTCATTACACTGAGTACGGCGTTATCATATCAATATATATAATATATAAATATAATATATAAATATAAATATATAAACTTATACTTTATATTATGTAGTTTATTGACATACTTACCGGATATACTCCAATGACAAAAGCCGAATGAGCTTTTACTCTAGGTGGCGAATTCTTCATTATATACAACAGTGTATCAGAAAACATTATTATGACCAGCAACACTGCTACAGCTCCCACCGTAACCAATGATAATCCATAGCCATTTATAGCTAAAACAAAGAAAGAATATTGTTTGAAAAACTTTAGATATACAAAAATATATTTATAAACTTCGATTGGTTAAGTTTGGATCAATGTTGTTTAGCAATTGAAAATTTGCTAAACTATATTTACTTTAGAATAAGTTAAATCTTTTTCGTGAACTTGTAAACTAGCAACTACAGGTATATTTAGGAAAAACTTAATAACGGTAAACCCAAAATTTAGATATTTAATCCAGCAACCGTAACAAAATTGTAAAAATCCTAGGAATGCCTGGCAATTATCATATAACTGGATTTAAACTTGGTGTCGTACAAAATATTTATTAATAATTATCAACATTAGGTCTTCAGTCATGGAACTAGTTAGACGCGTACCCTCATTATTTCCTATTCTGTTATATCCTACACATTTCTCTGAGATTTCCACGGTCTGCATCTTTCACCATCTGTGTGCAATAGTCTGATCTAGGTTTACCTCTACCTCTTTTGTCCTTCTCTGCTTGTAATATGTCCCGCACTATTCTCTAACAATGCCTTAGAACGTATCCTGCCTTCTAGTTCTCCTATTTTTTTTTTATTTCCACAGATATTTTTATTTCCCTACTATTTTTATAACCTCTTTGTTATTAATTTGTCTGTCCATGCTATCATTCTCATACATCTGAAGCACAAGATTCCAAAAGGTTTCTGCCGTTTTTCTGTCTGCTTCTCCTACTGCCCCTATTTCATAGGCGTACTGTTCTGTGCTCCATACATATGCTCTCAACAATTTTCTCCTTGTTTCTATATTTGTTGTCTTCGAACATAGTCGCTGCTCTTTCTTGTTAGATGCAGTTTGGTTCCCTTTCTATTGTTTACAAATTTATACCCTATTTCCTCGATATTTAGTAGTATGTAAAGGGGATTAAGCACATGCGACTACTAAGATCTCCCAACTCTTAAACACTTGCCGAATTTATAATTTTCCAATATATCCTTTCGCACAATCAACATTAGTTGAAAATATTTCAAAAATAACACCTCAGATTCAAGTGCAATTATTTTTTTCGTCATTAGGCTTTCCGTCTTGAAACTGGTTGGACGCATACCTTCACTTTCTATTTTGAGCTAGCTTACACCGTTCCCTGAAATTCCCACAACCTAGATACAGCCCGGTTTCCCTTCTGTTGTTACCTAATCATATGCCCTATTTTACCAAGATTCAGTGGTGTGTGAAGGGGGTTAAGCAGCCTTTGGTTACCAAGGATCCTCCAACACTTAGACACTTGCCGAATTAATAGTTTTCCAGTAAATCTTTTTATACAATTTATATTAGTTGAGAGTATTGCAAAACCAATACCTTTAATTGCTTATAATATTCATCAGGTTTAAGTACAGTTATTTTTTTCGTCATTAGATTTTCCTTCTTGGAATTGTTGGACGCGTACCTCCACTGATTTCTATTCTGAGCTGGCCTGCACATTTCCCCTAAAATTCCCATAGCCTACATCTTTCAGTATCTGTGTGCAATAGTTTAACCTATGTCTACCTCTACCTCTCTTTTTTCCTATGTCTGCTTCTAATATATTTCGCACTATTCCCTCATACCATAGTATGTGGCATATCATCCTGTCTCTTCTATTTTTTACTGCTTTCCACATATTTCTTTTTTCCCCTACAATTTTTAGTACCTCTTTGTTCTTATCTTTGTCTGTCCATGTAATCTTCATCATACGTGACGTAGCACCACATTTCAAGAGCTTCTATCTATTTCCTGTCCGCTTTTCCTACTGTCCAGGTTTCACAGCCGTACAGTGCTGTGCTCTACACTATGTTTTAAGTAATCTTTTCCTTGTTTCTATGTTTGTTGGCTTTGAACACAGTAGCTGCTATTTCTTGTTAAATGTAGCACGACCTTGTGCTAATCTTTGTTTTATATCTTTTGCGCTTTTCCCATCTTGCGTTATATGGCTTCCTAGGTAGCAGTAATCCTTAACCTCTTGTAAGTTCTCGTTACCTATTTGTATTCTAGTTTTAATTTATTTTCCCCTTTTTTGCATACTAGTACTTTAGTTTTATTTTTGTTAATTTTCATACCTTATCTCTCTGTTAGAACTGTTTCCATTTCAATAAGAACAGCTTCTAACTCTTCCTTGCTAGATGTTAATACCGCTATATCATCTGTAAATCTAAGCATATCAATCCTTTGTTCATGCATAATAATTGCAAATATCTTCTTGCATTTGACAGTATTCATCGTCTCTTCGATGTACAATTTAAAACTTAATGTGGATAGGGCACATTCCTGTCTCACCCCTTTCTTAATATTTACTTCTCTACGTTCCTGCTCTAATTCTATTATCGCGGTTTGTCATATCCGTAATATTAAACGTACACAGGGTACTTGTTCGCCGCCCCAGCCTTGGAGAAGTGTATTTATGCAGTTAGAAGCGCAGGGTTGTTGAGGTTTTATCTGCCGATACTCTTTCCTCAGCGTTAACCCAGGGAGTCCGGCAGTTTTTGCTCTTGTAATTCATGTTTAATTGATGGTAATCTAATTTTGAGGTTATCATGTAATAATTAAAGTAGGGTCGTTAACTATTGTAGTTTTATTTCAAACCTTCACGCCTTAACGCCATCTCAGTGTATATTTGGGTTAAGTTACGGTCACACAACGTAGGTGTCACTAGCCACAGCCACTAGACAACTGGATCAAGAGGCCAGGCATTGTTAAGAGAGGGCATTCGGGTCAGTCCACAGGTTGGTTATATTACAGTTTGGTGATGCGTGACCAGGATAGGTGCTGTCAAGAGAGGGCATTCGGGTCAGTCTCCAGGTGCATTACATTGCAGATTTGGTGCCGTGACCAGGATACATTACAGTACATAATTATTGTAAATATAAATGCGCTTTCGTGATGTGTTAGATAAATAAACTATCAGTTAAGTAAGTGCTGCAATAGTGTTTAATTCATCGTATTTAGAAAGTTAAATTAGTGCCTACAAATAGTGATTAAGCTAGTGCTAATGTATACAAGACTCTGTAAATACCTGGGACTGTGAAGAATAATTAATAGACTTGTTATATTGGAATTAAACGCCAAAGTGCAATTAATGAATTCGTTACATTGGTAAACCTTATTCGAATATTGAAGAAAATTAATTTCTTAAGAAGGTTTAGATACGAAAAGAAGCTTGTGCCTGCCAAGACAATGTATTATCAATAAGTATGCCCAAGTTCTTCACGGTACTGTTGAAAGGAACATTAATATTATAAAACAATTGGTGCCAACTGCATTTGCCGAATTTGGGTGCTACAATATAAAGATCCAATAATAATAGCTTGAGTCTTTCTGAAATTTAAAATCAACTCATGTTGCATAATGAAAGCCACAATTTTCTGTAAATTTGCATTGATGTCATTAATAGTTGAATTTAAATTCGCTACACCAGTGTGTTTATTCAATTGGAATAAGCAGACAAGTGAAATTGACAGTCAATGTTTTTTATAACAAAAAAGTAATAAACAGAAAAACAGAAATTATCCCAGAACACTTCCTTGAGGAACACCTACAGATACTGCTGTCCAGTCAGAAATTAAATCATGTGTACTAATTCACTGAAATCGCTCGTTAAGATAAGAGAAGAACTATTTAATTACAGTATCAGAAAAGTTATAAGTGCGAAGCATCGTGAGTAAAATGTCATGGTCAACAGTATTGAAGGCGCTGCTAAAATCAATTAGCACACAAATTCCGTAACTTGCTTAGTATCTTAGTACCTCACGAACATCACCACAATTTTAACAAGAGCTTTAGTAGTACTGTGTCATCTTCGAAATCTAGACTGAAAATGTTGTAAAAATTTGTATTATTCAAGTATTCACTACTTGCTTACATACAATTCGCTCTCAACAAGATAAAATAGGTAGAATTCATAAAGGTCGAATATTCGATTTAGATAATGATTTATTAATTTTGCCAATTGGAATCACATTAGCATACTTCTAGTCGATGAAATTGGCTATTAGACAAGAAATAGCTTATTCGTTGTTGAAGACGCCTAACATAGGAACGTTTCAGATTTGTTGGTGCTAAACCATAAAATAAAAGAATTTTAGTACAACAATTATTTTAAATTCGTTTTGTGTTCTTTCAATTACATGTAAAAAAAAATTAATATATTGTTTGTAGCTCTCTGCCTAACAAATATTTCTTATTGTATTAGTAGACTAATATCTAAAATTTATTTATTTTGCGTCATATTTGGCATGTATATAATTAATATGAGGCTTTTCCACTTTTAATGAACCCTATTGTAAATATACCGTTTCTAATGAACCTACACCTTGAAGAAGTTCTAGATTACTAGAACGGGTGGAATAGCTTCCGCGTTCCAGTGTTCTAAAGAGTCAAACTACAGGTCCAACCAAAGTAGTAGGGTCTTTAGTGAGGAACCAGACTAAGACAGGTCCCCGAAAGAAGGCAGCAGCTATTTCGATACTTAGAGTCGCAGAGACCGTACCTAGTAATACAAATAGATATTGCTTACTAGGCTGCAACATCTACGCTTTTAAGCTTTAATGTTATAGTAAATGCTCACCTGGAGGTGAGTTAAAGATATTAATTATTTTAACTACGGATCATTTTTGCCTTCAGCTAATCAACTATAGTGTGCAATTTTAAATACAAGTTGATTTGAATTGGACGAATTTAAGGCTTTGAAATCTACTCAAAGCAGTGGCGTAGCTAAGAAATGAGGGGCCTCTCCGCGAAAATAACAAGGGGCCCTATACAGGATGGACCGGGAGGAAAAGAGAACATTTTAATAAGTGATTGTAGACCTGAAAACAAGGCAAAAAGTTCATATAAACATATGTCTGGAAATGCTACGTTAGCGAGATAAGGCTAGCGAAAGAATTTTCGCCCAGATTACTACTCCGGGGATTAAATGAAACCGGACTGAAACTATTAGAACGATAATTAAGACAAACCTTTGATTGTTTCAAATGAATTTTGACCTGAAAAATTGAATAAACTAGGTCCCAAAACTGTAAGTTCCCTAGTTTGTAAAATAACTTGCTTAAAACGCAAAAATTTACTGTCAAAAAACACTTTTTTTACGTTTGAGTCGCTATAATTTCATTAAATGACTAACAAATACATAAAATTCAAGAACAAAAATTGTTGTGAATTTTATTCTGAGAAAATATATGTAAATAAAGCCAACAGCAAACAAATTCCAAATTAATCAATTCAAATCTAATTGTAAGAAAACAAACACTGAAGCAATGGCACTCGGAACGGTCTGAATGCAATAACAACAGTTGTTACTGTAGCATGTCAGCTGATCAGTTTCAATTGAATTTTATTATTTATTATTTTAATACTTTAATATTAAGTTGGTAGCACTGATCATTGTTACTATTGTTGGCTGCGTAAACACAGTCTGACTTATTCGTATGCACTTGGTTACTGTAGTTGTGATTAGTGTTATTGCGTTTTTATTTGCGAAAAAAATTAATTTTAAATTTCATTTACCATTTAGTATGTTTATCAATACTTTAAATTAAAATTCAACGTGTATTTAGAAATTTGTCGGTTTTGTTTCACATTTCTCTTAATAATGCCTCACGTATTTTCTCACGCCGAATACGCAGATATGGTTTATGTGTATGGCTTTTGTAATGGCAATGCTACAGCTTCAGTTGCAGAATATCAACGGCGGTTTCCTCAACGTAGAGTACCAAATCATAAGGTATTTAGCAGGATTTCTATTAATCTTCCTGAGACTGGTTGTTTGCCTAGCGCAAGAATTTTAGCTGACCGAGGGTTTCAACATGAAGATGATGTTGAAAGTATTATAACAAAAAATTAAAATTTAAATTATTGTCTTCTTGAGATCTTTTATGTGAAGGTATCTCGTTTATAAAGATGGAACCTCAACTATCTTCCGACTATGCTAGGGGTCTATTCCTCGGATAGAACTTTTGAGGATTGGTTGTGCTTCTTATGACAAAACATTATTTACTTGCTGACTCTAGTAATACTAAAATGGGGTTCAAAAGGGGGCGCCACCAAGTCCTTAAGTTCTCTAAACACGGGTTTTCTTATATTATTTAAGAATACTTTTGGATTTATTTTGTTATCTCTATAAAATTTGGAATATTGTTCTACTGAAATCTCTGGTCTATTTATATCCTAGTATGTTGTAATCCCTGATTTCTACCCACATTTTCAAATTCTGATTTTAAACTATTTAACTCTCGATTCACGTCATAAGTCCTGATTCACAATTTCCCTGAATTTCTCACATCTTCTTACCTAAGTCTGTAATACGGTCATTTGTCTCTTTTTCAGATGTTTCTTGATCTAATTTTACTTTCCAGACCTCGTCTCTAACTTTATCTACATCATCCATCATTCTAGTGAATTTATTTTCAAAACGTACCAGCATTTCCGCAATTGTTTGGTTACTTTCTTTTAGTCCGTCACTTATAATTTTTATTTCGGCCCCTAACTTTTCTCCATTTTCTTTAATCTGGTTTTTAATGGCCTCGCTTTCATCCATTTTCCTCGTTAACGCTAATACAATTTGCATCATTTCCGATTGTTGCGGCGTCTGTTGTTCCTCGCTTTGGCTCCGCGTCAATCGTTGTCCTTGTATTTCTATTGATGTATTTTGTAGAATTACACTTTCTTGTGACCCAATTTCAACCCCTTGGTTCCTCAATGCCTCCCTGGTCTCCTTAATTCGTTTATCCATTTTAAAAATTTTTAAATTATTATTAATATTTCAAATTCCTTCCGATTTTAAATTCCTAACCCTTCTAGATTTATTTTTACTCGTATTTTTACAAAATTAAATTTTTAAATTTCTCGTTTCTACAAATTTTTAAATTATTAATTTTCCTTTTCAATTTTTAATTTAGTTTTAGTGGTGTTCTCGCCCCTAACTTTGGGTCGCCATAATTCTGTGTTATTCCTTTATATTAAGCCCCACGACTTGGGCAGACCCTAATTCTGTAATATACGCCCCACGGCTTGGGTGCAATAATTCTGTGATATACGAGCCCCCACAACTTGGGCGTCATAAATTATACTGTGATAACCCCTGTTTCTCTCTCACCTCCCCGTGTACCACTCAAACACTTGTGAAATTGTTAATTTATAATATTCTTTTGCCTCGACTAGCTGATTCAATTAATTAAAGCACTTCTATAATACCTGGTATAATGATTGAATATTTACAACACTTTTAACTATCTTCTCCCCTTTTATATCATATACATCTGTCAAATTATTAAAAAGTCAAGTCAGCAAAACGAGCTTTTTAATTACCTTTAAAGACTTATTGAAACGTTTCAAGCTGTCTGTAACTTTTCATAAAACTTCTGCAAAAAAAACCCCAATTTGTTGGCTTTTACACTTTAAATAATGATTGAGATAAAACAGTATAAAAATAAATCATATCAAAAATATTTGAGATAAAACAGTTTCAAAAATAAATCATATCAAAATCTCTAACCTGAATTATTTTCATAGGTGCTCCCAAGAATTGAAGTCGATATCTAAATCGTTATCGGTGCTTTTATTTCAATGAAAAGTTTTTCATTTCCGTAATAGAACATTTACCCTCAATATGCTTGAGCATGCAGCATTCTCCAAAATTGTATTTGTGATCGTAATGGCTCGTAATTTAAAGTTCTACAGGAATCGTATCATTATTTTACTTGTAATTTATGATTATAATTTATATCCTAATTGAGATGGTAAATTCAGATTGACATTTAGATCGACCTTCAGATGGACATTCAGACGGACATTCAGACGGATATTCAGACGGATATTCAGACGAATATTCAGAGCCCTGTTTTATTTATTATTAGAAATGTTATAATTTCCTAAATCTTATTTACTTACGTCTCAGAAGTACGGCACGATATTCACAATTATACTTTAGAATTTCACTGTTAACAAACATTTATTATGCGCGTAAATATTTGCCAAGTTTCAAAGTATACTAACTTGATATTCCATTCTCAAGATATTTATAGGATCGTCCCGCTTTTGTTTGTGATTTGCTGGCTTCGCGTGCTAGGCGAGGTCAAGCATATTATCACTTGTTATTTTGGGAAAATTTACCAATTATATGTCTTCTACTTGCATGACGCGATGCTTGAAGTCACGTAATTCAATTGTTATAGCTTGTATTTACTTTAGGAATCCCAGAAATTTTCGTACATATCAATCACGTAGTCTTGTTTGTTGGCTTTTATTCTAATCTAAATTGAATAAATTTGGTGTTTGTTTATTTCCCAATAAATTGGATTTTCAAACAACTGTGATTCTCTAAGATCACGTACGCTTTTAAATAATGCATAATTTCTGCGTGCGTTTTGCGATAATATCTTTACACACTTTGTACTATAAAATTATTTTTGTTATTTTATATTTCTTTATCCTCGTGACTATCAGCTATAAATCAAACCTCCCAATTTTCTAAACCTTAATCTGATATCACAGGGTCGAGAATTTCTTCTTTTTCTTTTAAGCCCAAGGTAATGTCGGATGGAAAATGGCTTGAGACAAAGAAAAACTCTTAAGATATAAACGGCTAGTCGAGTGTTAGCTCTGGGTAGATCATGAGCTTGGGTCATGGGTGAATAAAAGACCAAAAATATTTTTAATGAGCGCCACGGTATTTTTTAATACAATAACCAACAAAATTTAACTGTGCCTGTATAAGGGGAATGCGGAAACCTTATCTTAACACCACTAACATAGCCATAAAACTTGAATTTCACTCTTTCGGACACACTTACCAAGACCTCAACCACCAGATGTCATACATATGTCTCAGCTTTACCTGTGAACAAACAAAAACACAACATGGACACCATTTGTGTCCTCAAAAACATTTGCCAAAAATAGAATAAAAGAATTTAGGCATCTAAAATATACTGAGAGAATTCATTTTCATTACACACACTTTCTATTCCGGGATGACTTGCACTTTTTTTAAATGTTGAATAATAAAACGTCTTTCAAAAACAAAAGGGATTCTATTAGGATAAATTTCTGATTATATACATGTGACTGCAATATTTAAATTTGTATCTTTCTCATAATTTTCATAATAATGCTAATGAAGTTTTACATTCAAAATTAAGATCTATGTGTAGATTATTTCTATAAGATTTAATTAGATAGACATATAATTTATTAATTGTTCATAACACATAAGTTTCTTTTTAATCATTGAAGTACTTCCTTGATTATTACAACAAAAATTAATTATCAAAGAGCAGACATTGTAAAATGTAAATATTCTAATTTAATTGTAATCTACAAAAAACACGCAAATTTCCTACACCAATGAAAGTGCCTTTACATGACCTGAAAGTCTTTAAACATAATGTAAAATTAATCAAGACAGCATATGGCGTCTAGATTGGAAAACGGTATCTACAATATTTTTTGTCTGACATAGGTTGTCATTCTGAATTTCTTAAAATACACTGTTTGCGTACATGTGCAAACAAACTGGCAAACAAGATACTTATTCGTTAATGTTACTGACTTCTAAAAAAACTACTTTATATTTACGTTACTCAAATAATCAATGTTGGATAATTCATAATAATTTACTATAATTTCAAAGCTATCAAAAGTTATAAACACTCACGTGCATCAAAAATGTACTACAGGTGCCAGACCTTGACGTCAGCTGTTGAACATTTCCATCGTAATATCTGTGTGTTACATTAGTCTTCGGTTTGAAATATCGAGAACCCATGTAGAATGAACGTTTACTTTACTGCGTATTAAATTGAATAGAACGAAACCATAAATCCTTGCTTTAAATTACTGCCATAAAAATTTGTTTTAGTTTATTATCGAAAATGTTGTTGAAGATATGTCCTTAAGATATTGCATGTCTCAAATAATGTCCAAAAGGGGTTCCATATTCTCAGGCCTGTCGGGATCAACTAAACTACTCGGTGTGAGGCTTATCGAAAAATGATGCTCACGCAACCGTTGTTAGGCTCGACCTCCAGACACCAAGGATTTTCAATGCTCTACTTTTTCCTAACTTTGTTAGAAGCCATGTGTTTCGACAGGGCCATTTCGACTTTACCTCGTCTGCAAAAGCGGCTTGCACTCTCGGACGTTGAGAATAAAGTGCCGACTGACAACTTGACAGCGCTTGGTAACAAACTTTAGAGTATATATATATATATACGAGAATCTATGTGTTATTACGAATATTATATATTAATTTTTATTGGGTGATAATTCACAAATTAAATACTTTAAAATACAGCTGTTTTATTTTTATTTTATTGAACTAAATGTAACTAGGAAAAAAAATACGTTACAACTTTATGAATGTTTATCTAGCCACTTCATGCAGGTTTTCCACTGATTTAATTTTAATGCGTTTCGTTACCTTTTCTAAATCCTAATCTTTGCTAGTAGCTACTCTTGGATATGTGTTTTAATTGTTTGTACTGTACTAATAATTTTTATACTAACCTATTTACTCTTCTAATCTCTATAATTCCGTACTTCTGTTACTCGGAAGTTTCCCTTGCTTATTCTACGACCCCAATGACTTAACCTACCCCTAAATTAACCCTATAATTACAGCAATATATAGATATATATATATATATATATATATATATATATATAATGATATATATATATATATATCAAAAAAGCAGTTTAGTTCCTTTTACACAATTATAGAATGAGGAAATTATAACAATGACTAAATTAAAGTGTTCAAGTTCATTCATAATAATATAAGGTATGACCCTTAATTTAAAATGTGACAAATTCTAAATATCAAAAGTTATTATGACTACAAAGCAAAACCAGTATTGTAGGTTGTTACAATGTTGTTTCCTATATCCTGTCTTGTGTCAATATTGGCCAACTGCGGTCGTCATGTGAAAGTAATAAAAAAGCTTACCTTGCACAACGATGTTCTTAATTACGTAGAGGATATTACATTGTCTAAACCAGATGTGCTGACATACGATGTTTTGACATACGTAAAATGTATCTCTTCCACGTAAATTGAAACGAAAACAACCATCCAACGGGCTATCCAAAATACTTTGTCTTTAACGGTGTTCCAATTGTTATTAAGACAGTCAATTTGACCGTAATTCGGAGAATTCAATTTTGCTATTTGGAAAACTATTCGGAACCTTATCTTTGATAAATCTACAGTATTATTATTGCATTACTGATAATAAAATTTAATCATTACAAAGACCGGGTTTTTGCTAACCATTAAGATTAATTTTATAAATTAATTGAAATCAATTTTAACAAGCTTTTAAGAAAATTATTATGAGAAATACTCTGAGGTCATACTTAGAAAATTCTTGGAGCACGTTTTATAAATTTAGTGAAGGCAAAATTAACAGGCTTGGATAATTTTTACCAAAAGTCTATGGAGCGTTTAAACGCTAAATTCAACATTAAACATATGAACGCTGTCTTGCAAACGGTATCACTAAACATATTAACAGATCTCTAACAAATTATCGTAATACTTTAGAGTGCATTTTGTTTAAAAATATCGTTATCCTTTAGAGCGCTATAACAGAATTATTTAGTTTGATTTACCAAATACTCAATGTGCTTACCATTATTTAAAAAAAACACTATAACTCAAGTGCATGTTGCACTTGACCAAGCGGCTACGCCTATGGCCACACGTGAATTGCTGACGAGAACACAATATCGCTGCATGGTGTTTCTTCATTGAATGCTTTTGCCAGACTAACCTGTTTGTCTTATGCGAACAAGTAATTTCAACGTCGCTTGACATTGAAGAGACTATTCAAACGGCGAATTTTTGTTGATAGCAAACAGACCAGCACTATGGAATAATTTCTGTCTTGTGATTGGGCTACACGGCTCTAATCTGAATTTTTATTTGCATAACAATATTTAAGTGTTTAGTTAAATAGACAAAACAGCGTATTCAATGAATGTTCTTAGAGGATTTGCAGTCTTCAAAAAAAATTGTGACAGTATTCTTCGAGCAGTTGAACGTAGTCCCACTACAAATTCGCGGAGAATATCCATGCAACTTAATATCCCAAAAACTCGTGTGTTGCGAACTTTACACTTACACGGATTGCATCCATTTCATATACAAAAAGTGCAACATCTTCAACCAGGAGACAATGCTGCGCGTCTGCAATTCTGTGAATGGATTAAAACGCTTCGTTGTATTGTTTAAAGAATACTTTTTACTGATGAAGCTACATTTACTCGTGATGGTGTTAACAACACCAGTAATTTTCATCAGTGGTCAGATGAGAATTCTCATGCTACAACGGACAATAATTTTCAGTGGAAATTTTCAGTCAATGTGTGGTGTGGTATTGTAGATGATGAATTAATTGGCTCTTTCATATTACAGAACCGACTTGTAGCGGAAACATACATGGAATTTTTACGTAATGAATTCTTTACTTTTCTGGAAAACACGAATGAATATGTATTTTTAACATGACGGCGTTCCTCTACATACTGCTCATCGAGTTAGAGAATTTTTAAACGAACACCTTGCAGGTAAACTGATTGGTGCTGGAGAAGTTATTAAATAGCCGCCAAGGTCTCCAGATCCTACCCCACTGGACTATTGCATATGGGGTTGGATGAAAAGTGAAGTTTATAAAGTAAAAGTTAATACACGAGATGAACTGATTACTCGAATTTTTAATGCTAATACTGTTACAGGCGGAAAAGCTACTAAGTATGTATTTTCCAGTAAAATTATAAAATGGGGGCGGCCTGTAAAACAAAAAATAAAGGGGGTCACCGGCACTAGCTAGCGGAAGGTCGTGGATCATATAGAGGGTTAAAATTTTGCAAAAAGGGTTAAATTAATTTATAATATACTATAAAAGATTTGGCACTTAACTTTCATAAAATATTGTAGCTTAATGACAATTGCCAAGGGCGCCAGACAAGTCGAGAATGTCCAAATGTTCGTACAAAACCTTGAGAGACTTGTCATCCCACGGAGGACAATTGTTGCACCTTACTCTTTTCTCGATGTTATAAAAAGAGTAAGTGCACGACGAAGTATAAGAAATACTTCGGCACAGCTTGCATCGACCTTTAGGGTTTGGGAGGCTGCATGAGACTTGAAATCACAGGGTAAGGGGAATGTTTAGAGAATATCTGAATGTTAAAATTTAAATATCAAGACACTTGATTACACAACTGTAAAATAACTTAGAGAAACAAAAGTTAAAATACGATAAGAGAAATTTGACTAAATATGTATATTAATACTCGATTATTACAATTCCAAAGGCATGTACAAGATATACGCTTGTGTCATTAACATTGTAGACATAGCTATATATTTTAACACGATATAATTCACATATTTAATAAACATACACGAGAAAATTTCTATAGAGAAACCAAAATAAATAATCTCTGTTTAGAAACTCTAAATTTTACTTAATGCGGTAGTAAATCAAAAAGTGATCATAATTTGTAATAATGTCATGTAACAAATTGCACATGAAAATGAAAGTTCAAATGATAAACCTTTTCACCATAAGAAGCTTCATGAAGTTCGAATGTTTACATATTTTTAAGTTATGTATTAGAGAATTATATTTGAAATCATTTAAGATAAGTAAAATGTAATTAATTATCAAAACTTTAAGATAAGTAAAATGTAATTAATAATCAAAACAAAATATTTGTAGTGACAAAGACAAATTTAAATAGAGGTTAGGCCTCTTTATTTTAACAGAAAACAGTAAGGTAAAAGTTTTAATCTCATACTACCTGTAGTATCAGTAACTGAACTAATACTAAGTTACTTAATTTATAGGAATCCTTCATATCCAGGAAACTGAGACATCCTGCGTTGAAGGATCTCCTAGAGTAGGTACAAAACAACATGTGGTCGACTTCAAATGTTGTCTTTAACAGACTTCTGTTCCATAAAATTAAACTTGTAGATAATTTTAAATCAGATAATAACTGAACATCATAATCTAAAGTAGAAGGAAACGAAATATAAAATTCTTGGGATGAGTGTTTATTTTACATCATCTGGTTGTGCGAATTGCACATGCAACTTTTCCATGTAAAAAATCTGAATGAGAGAAAACACGTCGCCGTGACGCATATTTGACCGGAGCATACTTGACCGGAGAATAAACCGGAGGACCCTAGAAAATTCAGTTGTGTTACAAAAGTGAAAATTTAACACGAGGTGCAAAGGAAAACTAATCTATTAATTTCTTACCATCTGTATAAATATTTGATGGGCTTAACGAATAAACAACTTTTTCATCCATTATACAACACATCTAGAAATATATTTAAATGTTAATTTAGGATTTATAATTAAAAAATTTACATACCAGGCAAGCACATGAGACAAAGGTAGAAGTTCAAATCAAAAATGCAGTGCCAGATAAGCAATCAGATATCCGAGAAATGAAAATTTGACACTTCAAATTAATTATTTTCGGCCATCTTCGGGATGGACGATCTCTAACGATTATTCTCAATAATACAAAATTAGAACCACACCAGTTGTGCTTTTGGAATAAACACTTTAGAAATAACCAACAGGAAAATTTCATATAGATATAATTATAATACAGAATTAGAACCACACCAGTTGTGCTTTTAGAATAAACACTTCAGAAATAACCAATAGGAAAATTTCATATAGATATAATTATTTGTACTATGTAAACAAATTAGTAACTGGCGGATTAAAACTAATAATCCAGGATTGTGCGAGATAAATTCTTATAGAAAATATTATTATATAATAGAGTAATTTTATATTTAAATGTAGGTATAAGCATTTATATGCTAATAGTGCCAAGCACAAATGTAACATGCTAAAATATAAGCAAAAAGGCATATTACACTGTTCCTTTTAATCACTTCCTCACTTTTTTACTACAGAGCAAGAAACGTGAACTTCTTACATTCATTGATTTTAAGTTAGAAATTTAAGTGAATAGGCGACTATGGAGTTTATGAAAATTTTGAGTACATAAGTAGTTCTCAAACACTTGTATATGAAGGAAAACTTATATTACAAATCTTACACTAAATTAATCCTACGGTTTATGGCCAAAACGTTAACAAATAAATTAACTAAAAATTGGTCATGCTACTTAACTATAAAACTTACTTACTACAAATTGTCCATTGTTTGAGGGTTTGTCTTCCAACGTAGAACAGTTCTTAAATTGGGGAAGAGAATCTCGCTTGTTGCTTCTGTTTGTAATTTTTAAAGAATTGACTGGCACACGAACCCGGCAGGAGCTTGACAATATCACTTACTTGTGCGTCACACGCCTACAAGCTTTTTAATAGTTACCTTGTATCACTATAAATCCGCGAACATATGGGCATGACCCTCGCGAACTGGAAAAGTAATCACTCCTTTCCAATTTTTAATACGAAGTGAAATATTATATCTGTGATGCCGGAGAACGCTACCCGCGAACTACGTTTCTTTCTATTTCTTGACCACGGACAGCCCCGTTGGAAAACTCCGTCTTTGGCTAAAGATTATAGATATATAGATTAATTCATACCCTAATCATTATGTACGTCATTTTCTGTTATCCAATGACTGAACAGAACCTCCCACAAAACAAGATTTCAGAAACCAAATCCAACCCCTTTTTAGATGAGATTCACGGAAGCAATTATTTTCCCAAGGGTTTAAATTATATTGTACCTTCTACGAATTTCTTAATTATTGAAATGTGGAACCTACCTATGGCGACAGTAGTCTGCCATTAACAAAGATCGGCTAACCCACTTGAGCCGAAATGGATTTTAAATACAATGCATGTCTCCAGACTACTTAAAATTACTCGTAATATTTGAACAAATCAAATTGGAAATAGTTTTTGCTATTTATAATGTTTCGTTTTTTATAACCCGCTGTCAATCAACGAAAGTATTAAGAAGGTTAAGCTTTTCAAACTAAAAATTGCTTTCCTTTATTTACGCTAAAAGGTACTATTACATTTTAATTTTATCAGATTCGTCAATCTGTAACCGACCTAAACTTTAAGAGGTTTATTGTATTTGATTTACGAGGGTAGAGCTTTAAATGATGAAAGCCGCTGGAATTTACAATAGTTTAGCCTCAAGCTATTTGTAACCCTGGTCTTTTATTATAAGGGAGCCTGAGTGAAATATGAAGCAACTTATTGTGGAATTTTTGTCTATAAGTTATGCAAGTTACTGAATTTTAATTAATTAATTGATTTGTTTATTCGTTAACATTACAAAATAATGTTACAATACCCTCATAAAGGAAAAGAAAGATGTTCTTGCAACAGCGACACAAAATATTCGGAAATGTGTTGAGAAGTGTATAGACTGTAATGGCGGAATTTTCGAACCTTATTTATAATGTAATGAAATTAGTGATGTTTTATTTAAAACATTTCATTTTGAACATTATCATGATACATTTAATTTGTATCAGATTAAATTTTTTTTAAAATCTTTATTACGATAATACAGTATTGTTACCTTTTTGGAAGGTAATACAAGTTACAATTAAATTTAAATTGATTAATTTAGAATTTATTTACTATTGACATTATTTACATACATTTTCTCAGAATTAAATTCTATACAATTTTTGTTCTTGGATTTTATACATTTGTTAGTCATTTGATAAAATTATAGCGCCACAAACGTAAAAAATGTGTTTTTGACAGTAAATTTTTGTGTTTTAAGCAAGTTATTTTACAAACTGGGGGACTTACAATTTTGGGACCTAGTTTAGTCAATTTTTCAGGCCAAAATTTATATGAAACGATCAAAAGTTTGTCTTAATTACCGTTCTAGTGGTTTCAGTCCGGTTTCATTTAATCCCCGTAATGGGAATCTGGGCAAAACCTTTCGCTAGCCTTATCTCGCTAACGAAGCATTTCCAGACATATGCTTATATGAACTTTTTACCTTGTTTTCAGGTCTACAATCACCTGTTAAAATGTTTTCCTTTCCTCCCGGTCCACCCTGTATATAATTTAAAATAAAGTAAATAAAAAAGAAATCGCTATCCTTGGCGGTTACATACATTTAAGCTTTTTTATTCACTCATACCAAATTGCTTAAATTTTAACAAAAGAAACTTATTGACTAAACCTTTCAAATAAATTTTTTGTGTATGTTCTTCTTCTATACTTAATACTGCTAAATCTCTTAACCTAGTTTGAGTAATAGTACTTCTTAAGTATGTTTTAATCAATTTTAATTTCAAAAAACCCCTTTCAGCAGCTGCTGACGTTACAGGGATAGTTAAATACAAAAATAATAAATTGTTCTATTTAAAACTAAGAATCCTGATTTGTTTTATAGGCCTTTAGTGGCAAGTATAACCATAGTTAAAACACCGGGGGGTTCTCGTTTCTGTTTCTGTTTAATAATCCTTAAACGAATTCGACATCGTTTATTTCACGATGCCGGGACCGGACCGGGACCCTTTACTGTTTGCCCCCCCCCCGCATTGCGGGCTCTGCTGGGGCCATAATTACGCCACTGACTCAAAGATTACGTCAACGTAAAGTATTCATTAATGTGTTTTTTTATTAGAAAAGTTTTGCAATGCAATTACACAATTGTCTGTTAAATTAACTCATGTGTAAAAAATGACCAAGTTTGCGATCGTAATGATCTACTTTATAGGAACTGTCCAAACAACATTAGCAATTGTGTTGTAATAATAATACAAACAAGAATATCATGTAATCTTAAGGTAATTTCGCAAGCACATAATACGTATATCACCATACTATGACTAAAATAACATCATAAATATTACTAAAATACAAAATATTGTTGCAGCAAACTTGCTGATTACTATAAACTACTGTTTATTGATCATCCCACAAGAAATTGGAATTTAGTTTAATACTAATCAATTGGTGTTAACAAATATTTAAGGAGTTTTTGAAACCAAGCAAAAATTTTAATAATATTAGATCAGAAACTCTGAGTATCTAAAAACAAAAAAGATGGCTTCTCAAGTTAAGCATTTACTTTATATACACACTAGCTGTAGAAGTCGGCTTTGCCGACAATTTTTTTTTATATTCTGTTTTGTGTATTTGTGTTGTATTCCTGGGCATGTGCGGATGCGAATAGACATGTTAAATTTTTGATAAAGCCTTCTTGGTAGCCAAAATACTGTTCCATACAGAAGAAGGCATTTTTAAACAATTATAAAATGACAATATTTTGCTGTCAAAGATATTTTCTAAAATTTAGCCTGTCCATTTTCATCTATACACGCACAAGAATACGATACAAAAAATGTAGAAAAAAAACAATAAATATTACGTACACGTGGTCAATATACAATAATATAAAAAAAAATTACAACGCCCGTTCAGAAAACATTCTAAATTATATTATAAGTTGATTTTAACGCTTACAATACGAAGATAAACGTTGTGTAAATAGATAAGAAGAACACTGCAAAAATTTACAGATTCACGTACATCTTGTATTGCATTTTACACTCTCTATTCCCTCTTTTAATAAATGTTTGCTTTTGCGTTTGGAAAATTGCTCAATTATACGAGCCGCCTATGATACGTAGTATTCAATATTTATTGTAATTAAATAACCTAGTTTAATTGTAATTAGACAACGTTACTGTGTTATCTTGGATTGCTAGGAATATACTAGAAGTGGTTGCTATGCCATAATAGATTTTTCGGGGAATACTTTTCAAAAAACAATTTTATAATACGTTCGTTGAACGAATTTATTACATTTCAAGTGTTGGTTTGCGTGATTTACCTTCTGATAAATATTATAAATCCAACCGGACAATTACAAAATTTTTATGGTGAAGACTTATTTACTTCTTGTATGATTGGTAGGTTATTAAAAAGTAATGTTTCTTTAGTAGAAATTTTAATATTTTCAGTCGGGATTGTAAGCCATATTGTCAGGATTCTTAGACCAAATCTTAACTCATTTTTAAGTTCTTTGAACCAATGTTTACTTGGCGTTAACGCAAAAGTGTTACTGATCGATACAACACAACAGTCAGACTGCCGTCTGTATGCAAATTAAGTTATGATGAGATGGGTGCACATTGTGGTTATCAATAACCCTTGACAACCTACATGAGAGTGTATCATCAAAAGCAACAAGTAACCAATAGCTTTACTCATTTACGGTGCATGGATTTTTTTACTTGTATTATATAAATATTAAGATGCGCAAATCATTTTACTTATATAATGCTGTAATAAAATGTCGAAATTTTATACGCTAATTGGGTATTCCTGGAATCTTACATCATAATGATCAAGATTATACAGGTAAAATTCTGGAAAAGAAACAATTTGTATATAAAAGAGCGTTTATCGTTTCGAGGGGAATTTAGTCAGTAAATTTAATCCGATGCAGTCCACGCTTAAAGTAGATCAAGAAATGTTAGTTTAAAACGCTAGCCGTTGCGTTATATAAAAGTATACAGTCAACGTAGTTGCGAGGTTGCAATGAATATTGAAATGTTTTTAAATCCAAATTACATACAAAAATGAAATTATTAATTACGAAGAAAACACAAAATTCTTTAGTATAAAGCTATTTTAGAGATGTAATAAATAATCAAAGGGAAGATTTAACCAAAAATGTACTTTGATAATTGCTGTTGGAGATCAGGAATTTTAATATGTAAAAACTTGTAAGCCGATTTGGAGATCAATTTAAAATAAGAAGATTTTTAATTACAAGAAGCGTTTTGTCGATTCTGCAAGTATCACTGCTGGATGCATTTTTAACTGATATTAGAGTTTTTAGATCTAGTTTAAGATAATCTTAATAATTTTTTTCTTGTGTGAGGGATTTTTTTTACCAGGAGTTTGTGTTCAGAGTTTGAAATACTCTGACCTTTAATAGATTATATGGCAAGGATTTTTTCTAGCCAAAATCAATCTTACCAGCGTGGAAATAATTTATAATCAGGTGAAAAATCCTCAAAAGAATAAGTTTAATTCTGCAAATGTAAAATAATGTAAATAACAATATTTTGTGACAAAGACTTCTTAGAAATTATTTTATGTTTGAAAGAAACAATGTTGTAAATGCTTTTGCATGAAAGAAGATATTTCAAATTGTATACATGCTTTGTGATATTGTTGCGTTTTATTTTATTATAAAAACTCCGTAAATTCCGTTGAGCTAGCCAGACAAAGTGAAAAACGGAGGTAAGTGAACAAGTTCAAGTATACAAACCAAAAGTATTCTTTTCACAGCACTCTTTCAGAGACGCACCCAACCCGAGCAGCAGTCTTTTAGTGGCACCCAACACGGAGCCTTGTCGTAGCACTCTTTTAGTGTCTCCCAACCCGGCGAATTGTCACAGCAATATATATATATATATATATTGCTATGATAAGGGAGTTATTTAGGGGTGTATTGAGTCGTAAGGGTCGCATAGTACATGTAAATAACAATAGGAATTAGAAAACTGCATTTATTTAGCATGAAAAATAAATAATTCGCATATTATGCAAAGAGCAAACATTTAACACCATGTATAAGGACCGCAATTAACTTTAATCAATGCCAGTAAGCATGTCTTTCAATAATAGAACCACATATTCAGCAGAGAGCTAATTATACATGCAATTAAACTCCTTCAAGAAGTGTTCATAAATTTATAAACAAATAGATACGCATGGAATAAGATAAAACCTAGTAAGTCATCACGCAATTAAGCATGCGATAAAGAAAGAATGTAGTAAAACGCTTTGATAAGAAACGCACATTTCAAAATACGTTTTAGATACAAGATATAAACAGAAATGTTGACTTACATCATTCATGTTACATCAGTCTATTTGTTCAATTCTCCAAAAGCTTTATCTACACAAACAAGAGCCATAAGCTAAATTAAAGACTAAAGTAAATTAAAATTTCCAGTAATAATAACAAAACAAGCGGTCAAAGATCGTGAAACAATAGAAATACGAGCAGAATACGTAACCACGGAATAGTTTCATCAGAGTTAAACTTGTAAAACTCTTAGAAATATCCAAAACAACTTATGGTTGGCTACAACACTTTGAACGACAGTTCAGATAAACCAATGAAATTTAGATAGCATAAGCAATATAACGCCCAGAGTTTGATAAGAGGCACAGTCTCAATTTGAACCACGTCAAAGCTGCATCGCTGTTACTCGAAAATTTACGCGTCGAAATAAATTTCAAATTAAATTATTAAAATTTGTGAAAAGTGGTGTTATATGATATTTGAGAACAAATTATAGTGAAGATACATGTAAAAGCTTTCGCCGTTTGCTGAAAACAGGTCTAAGTTGTACCCAAGAAGTCTAAGTTGGGAAATTTAAGTTGCACTCGAGAAATCTAAGTTGGAAAATCTAAGTTGCACCCGAGAAATCTAAGTTGGGAAATTTAAGTTGCGCCCGGGAAATCTGAGTAGCATCCAGCAATCTAAGTTGCAACCAAGGAAATCTAAGTAAAGCACGAGGTAAATTTTGGAAACAAAGATTAACAATACTGAATAATATTATTGGTTCAAACTCACGTGAAGGAGTACAAAGCAGAGCATTATTTTAACGAAGCAATTCGATTGAAGATAATAAAGGGGCGTTGATCCATAACACGTAGCAGCAGACCAAAGGGGAAAAGGACACACCAGGAAAACCACAGGTCAGGGCTAACTAGTATAAGGAATCATTTCAAATTTTAATTTAAACACTGACTATATTTTTCTATTTTGTAAGGAACCAACAAAAATATATTTAATACGTAGAAATTTACGTAAAAAAAGGAAAAGTTTTTGAATGTTCTAGATTTTTTAGTAAAAGCGTCGTTTTTGGCGACTGTCAGATTACAAAACTGCGAAGTGTAGATATTGTTTCTTTTCATTATACAAATATTGATCGACTTTGTTTTATCATTCTAAGCAGGTAAGATTTAAGGAAATGGGGTAAATTATTTGATCATCGAAATGTTGTGCACTCTGTGTAAATTAAACTCAGCTAGCCCTGGCATAATTAAAATTAGAACGGTGACAGACAGCAGGAAACTGGACGTTAATCACATCGGCATGCAGCGTTATCATATCAATATATATATATATATATATATATATATATATATATATTGCTGTGATTCTCTCGTCAACAGGAACTGGTCCTTTCTAAAAAACATTCGAGCCCCACAGATTGGGCGTCAAGATTATGCTGTGAAATCCGCCTTCTATTACGGGAACTGGTACTTGTGGTGATCATTCGAGCCCCACAGATTGGCCGTCATATTATGCTGTGAAACCTACAAAAAGCCTCACCAGAGTAAAAAAAATATTCGAGCCTCTCGAATTGGGCACCAAGATTTGCTGTGATTCTCGCCCTGTTGAATCTCTTCTGATAGTCGCCTTTTTACTCTTTCATCCTCATTCATAAAAAAAACAAACACATTCCTACCACAAACATCAACGTTAACTCTATTTACATCAATATTCATAATACATTAAAATTTCAAAATTAAATTTCAGCATAAATTTCAGTATCATAAAATTTCAAGTTTAAATTTGTCATCATTTTTAATTTGCATCCAGAATTAAAGTTCTGGTAGGATGCATACTAATTAAGTTACTATATGTGCAGACCTAAGTCTGAATAAAAGGGAGCATCTCCCACCCCTTTACGTTAATTAAACAGGTTAGTCTAATTGAGCTCAAAGACAGACCCAAATTTTCATCATAATCAAAACATAAACTGCTAAATACTCCTTTCTACTTAAACAAGAAAATTTTACCTTAAAATTCAAAATTTGTTGTTTATACAAATTCACTACTGTCCATTTTTTATCAAACAAATTATAAAGATATTCAACACACACCAAAACATCTAAGATCGAACAAAATGCATAATTTACCTGAAGGTTAATGCACTCGGGGCTCCATTGTACATCGTCCTTGCTAACCCCACCATTCGAGCTGGGTTATGTTTACGTCCTAGGATTCCTGGTCGCCTTTTAAAATTCATCTACAACACCATTCGTTTAAAAAGTTTCAGGGCTTCTCAGGAACGCATCTATGTATATCTAAATCTTGTTTGTAGATCCAATCACGTTTACTAATAACATTTGATTACTCACTCCCGAACAAAATAGCAAAGAAATTCATAATTCGTTCACGCTATACTAAAAACTGCATACTTCAATGTATTTATTTATCGCTACTAATTGGGATAATTGGTACAGTAATACCCGCAAATATAACTAGACTTTATTACCTTATCTATCTTCTGTAAGTGCACTATAGCATAATAACTTGTATCGTAGCACGTATTCTGCTTTAAGTATGGTATAACAGCAAAAAATAAAGAGCAAACTGTTTTAAAGTATTCAATAAAAATCGAAAATCTAAGAGAACGAAACTCCTATAAACACGGGTTTATATAATAGCCTGCTTGCACGTCGGATTTGTCCCTCAACGGACAACTTTTAGAATTTCGCATTCTATGTTCCCTTTTCGACAGCTCGGCACGCGATTCTACAAAATTTGCACTCGCGCCAGTTGAAAATCTAAGAAATTTTCACACGGCTCGCAAACACGTCCGAGAATTTTGTATAGAAATTGTTGTTTTCACCTCTCATATCTGCATCTTATATCAACCAATCGTAGCCCTAGTGAAGCTTCGCAAATCATGCCTTTTATTATTCGTGTCTCTGCCTTGCGCGTTTTATCGGTCTCTTTCTACCCTGGTCTGAGTGGTACAAATCGATATTCTTTATTATGGGGTATTTGAATCCACGTGGACTCGCGACGTGACTTACTTGAGTTAAATAACCGCTCATCTAGCCTTTCTCGTTAATATAAGCTATGGTTTATCCGACCGTTTGCAATATACGCAGAATTTTCATGTATATCTATTCAAATTTATTAGAATTTGACATTTAAAAGTTTGCAGGTGTGCGCTTCTAATGAATGTTTTAAATATAATTCTCCGAGCTTTGTGTTCATGGTATTTTAACCTTGAATTTTCACAGGCTTTTATGCTTATTATATATTACTAATGGTTAAATTAACTCCAATTAAAATAATAATGAATGGCATTGACTTCTACCATTTAATTTTTAGCGAATACTAATTAAATATTAATTAATTATTATTATTATTATTATTATATATATATATATATATGTATATAGTTATGATAACGCCGTACTCGGTGTCAATGGACGTTTTCTACTTAACTCCACCTCTCTGTGTTTCTAATCAAATTTAAATCTCACTAATTTTATTATTATGCCACGGCTAGCTTTTATTCTACACAGAGTGCACAACGTTACGATGATCAATTTTTTCTTCTTTACCCCTTTCTGATTACCTCTTAGTTTGAATTATAAAACGAAGTTAATTAATTCCTTATAATGAAAAAAAATATTATATACAAGTTTTGAAATTATTAAAATACACCCTTCAATCAATCAATATCATAAGTTTTATTTATCCCAAAATTTATATGCTTTGCAATCAATCTAGAGTCACCAAAACTACTCTTTTTACCAAAGAAACCTTGAACGTTCAGATCCCTTTATTATATTACGTACTTTAACGTATGCAAAGTTTGTTGTTGACTTTGTTACACAAGTTTATATAAATTGAATAAATTCAGTAATGAAATTTAAAAATAGAAAAAAAATATCTTAAAACTAATAAGATCTGACCCGCTCTGCTTAGTTGAACCCCTTGTTCTCCATAAATTATTTCTTGCTTCTTTATTGATTCTCGCAACTCAACATTATACCAAAATCGTCAACGCTGCTTTGAGTATTACATTAATCCATTTAAAATATCCCTTTATTCGAATTATCCATACATTTGAAATATTATACCATCAATTAGAATTTTCCATGCATTTAAATTATTATACCATCCATCAGGATTTATTATCAACCAACTAGGATTAGAATTATACACACATTTGAATCATTGTATCAACCAAAATTTGAATTATTGTCATCAACACATTTAAAATTATTCTCCACCAATTGAAAATTGTTATCCCCCAATTCGGATTATCCATACACTCGGAATTATTATATCAATTCACTCGGAGTCCTATTATTATATTATTAGTTTAAATAAATTACCCCATATTCTACTCACGTTACACGGCAAAAGAAATCTTCATATTTGTAGCATTTATTTGTCACTATCTATTTTCACTATTATATTATTAAATATTAAATTACGCGTGACTTTTAGATTCAGAGTGTCTCAGCTTTGTCCTGCTTAACTAGATCTGAACTCTGTTATCATGGCTCGCTATTAAATATAGGTTGATCCCACTTGCATGTGGGTTGGGTTTCCAACAAGTTTGTTGCTATCTTACAATGAGGTCTTTGTATATCCTGCACCTTGAAGTGGTTTTCTTATGTAATATATTCGTTTCCAATGTAATGGTTGTTTGCCACAGATGCCTCGTTATTTAAACCATACGTTGTTTTGTTTAGATATCGCGTTTTCCATATTATACAAAAATACATGATGTAATTTCAATTTTGATTTTCGTGTATGTTTATTTATTTTAGAACCTGCGTTTTCTTATCAAAGTGTTTATTGTTTCTACGCACTTACACATAGCTTCTTTAAGTTTTATCTCCTATCTCCGTATTATATTATAACTAATTAGAACCCTTTTCAATGCGTGTTTAATTACATTTGCTATCATTTTCTCTTGAATGCGCGTACCCCTACTGAAAGATATTTCCATTTTTTATTACTTAATATTAATAAAGCCTATATACAGAGTGTTGAATACTTGTTATTTACCTAATGTATGAATTACCTATTTCTATGCTAAATATGCGTCTTATTGTTGTAAGATGTGTTTATTTGCGTCGCTTAAAACTAATTATGCTCTATATACAGGGTGTTAAATGCCTACTATTTATATAATATACAAATTACTTAATTTTCTGTTAAATAAATGCAGTTTTCTGCTTCCTATTGTGATTTATGGTTACTCCACGACCCGTGCTACATAATACACCCCCAAATTAAAATATAAAATTTTAGCCCAACATGAAGTTAAACTCACATTGGTCTATAATCCTTATATTTTTATTTCCTTTTTAAAAATCTAACTCTCCCTTTATTGGTTCCCTATTTACATTTATCTAATCTTATACCTATGTCCTATTTTAATACCCTATTCATGCCTATACCTATTCTTATGTCCATATCTTATTTTATTATTCTATGTATACCTATTCATAAGTTTATTTTACATTTTATCTACTGCTTCATTTCCCTTTGTATGTGTAAATCAAATTTATTTATAACTTCCCCCTTATTACTCTTAAATCTGGGTCCTTTTAATTCATATTTATTAATTCCCTGTTTTCTGATTATACTCTTACTATCTATCCTATACCCTAAAAGTTTAACCCTATTTTGAAAGAATTCGCACTTCTTTAAATTTAAACTTAAACCAGCTATATTCAGCTCTAATAAAATCCTATCTAAATGTACTAAGTGTTGCTCTACACTATCACTAAATATTAATACATCATCCACGTAGTGGATACAAAATTCCTGATACGGTCCCAAAATATGCTGCATCGCCTTCACTAATGCAGCCGTACTCGAGGACAAACCAAACGGGACCACCCTAAATTGATATACTCTTCATTCTACTGAAAAACCTGTATATTTCCTTGATTCTCGCGCTAATGGAATCAACCAAAATGAATTCTTTAAATCAAATTTGCTATAGATTTTCCTATTACCTATACTTGCTAATATGCTATCATTGTTGGTGGACAATTGTATTGCGGCTTCGTTCGCTTATTAACTTTTTTTGCATCTAAACATAATCTGATGCTATCATCACTTTTCTTCACGACGACTAATAGATTCACAAAATGTGTACTGGAGCTTTCTATGATACCTTCACGTAACATTTCTTTAATTTCTTCCTTCACTCTATCCCTATATGCTACTGGAATAGGATATATTTTAGTGTTAAACGGTTCTGTATTTACTACTTTCAACTTGTGCACATAACTTGTGGGAATCCTCGACTTCGACCCTATTAATTCTGAATGCTTACTCAATAATATATTCACCCTTTTCTTAAATCTTCTGGACATTTAATCTCTTCATTTTCATTACCTGCATTATCTATTTCATCATTAAACTGATTAATATTCACGCAGACATCCTCTATTTCAATATTACCTTCTTCATACTATTTAATATATTTCCCATTACACTCTATTTCTTTGCATTCTGCATTTATCTTCAACCCCAACTTATCTATAATATTCATCCCAAATATAACATCTATCTTTAGTCCAGGTACTACCATAAAATCATTTTCCCGTTTCATATCTTCCATTTCGCAACTCAGAATTACCATTTCATTTATTCTACAAAATCTCTTATTATTTGGTGCCACCAAATTACACCTAGTTATAGGTATCGCTTTATCCCTCAATTTCTCTCGTTTAACAAATTCTTCCGCAACAAGTGACGCTTCTGCCCCAGTATCAATTAATATTCTCACTATTCTATTCTCCACATTTAAATTAATTATTGGTAATAAGTTCCTTTCAAATCTTCCTAATTCATTTTCCGTTTCATGTTTAATAAATTCTCGCTGGTGTTCATATCCGTTAATCCGTAGAATTTTCCTTGGTTCGTCCGTACTCAAAAATCCTGATTTCTCGTTGAAGGTCCTGCCTGACTCGTTATCTCTGCGTATGTGCGATTCGTATTCCTTATTTGCGTGCTATCAATGTTCCTCGCTTGCGTCCGTCGATCAACATTTTCCTACCTATTTATTCCTCTATTATTATTATTTCCTTCATGATTCGTTCTCTCTATTTGTCGCCTTGGTATTTCACCCGTATTTCTGTTTCTCCTAAAATCATTATTAAAATTGTTGTAGTTCCTCTTATTAAAATTTCTTCCACGATCATAATTATAATTGTTCCCTTGATAATTATTTCTCCGAGTTTCTGTATTTCTCTGCGTCCTTATAAAATTCGTGCGTCGATCCTAACATTATTTTCCATTTTATCATTAGATTCCAACTCATCATACCTTTGTAAATATTCAATAAATGTATCCCTGTCCACTATATTCTGTGTCGTTACGTATCTCTTTACTTCAGCGTCAAAATGCCCTGCTAAATATTTTATAATTTGTTTATCGTGTAGAGGAGGATCTAATTGCTTCGCTACAGTAAACTTTTCAATCGCATATAATTCTCGCGTTATTCCTTTTTCTGAATTGTATTTTCCCATGCTCAGGTTATTCCTAATTTTATCTTGCTGATTATCACCCCAAAATTGTCGTAGAAATTTCTGCTCAAACTGTTGAAATGTTTCTATTTCGCTTTCAACTAAGTTGTACCACATTTCAGCACTTCCTTTCAGCATCGATTTAACTAAATTTAATTCATATAACTCGTCTGTAGAGCCTTGTATTAACATGTTAAAATTTTTCAAAAATATTATCGGATTAAATTTTCCGTTTCCGTAAAATTTAGTATATTGTTCAATTAAAAGATTTGGTTGAATTAGCCTAATTGGTTCCCTATTGTTAAAATTTCCCGATTTATGGTTCTGAATTCGGTTTTACAATTTTTCTCAATGTTCCCTAATTTAATATTTAAATTTGTAATTTTATCGTTTGACTCGCTTTCATATTTTTCCTGTTTTGATTTAACTATTCCAATATGATCTCATACACAGTCTATCTCCTCGGTAACTCTAACAATTTTCTTCTGCATTTGTGCTCTCAATTCAGCAATTGTTTGGTTGGTTTCCCTTAATCCATCACTAAGAATTTTAATTTCATTACCTAACTTTTCGCTGTTCTCATCCATTTTCGTAGTTATGGTTTTCATGGCCTCCTCGTTTTTATCCATTTTGCTGTTCAATGCCATTAACATTTCGATCATCTTAGTTTCCTGCGAGGTTCGTCGTTCCTCGATAGAACTAGTTTCCTGGATTATCACGCTTTCTTGGGATCCTATTTCCACTCCTTAATTTCTTAGTGCTTCCCTTGTTTCCCGTATTCTTGTATCCATTTTTGAAATTATTATATTTACACTAAACTTTTAAATACTAAATAAATCTGCCTAAATTTAATTAATGTGAAAATTTCTCTTAATTTTTGATATTGTAATTTTTCGCGAATTAAAACTCTTTAAATCCCCGGTTTAATTTAATTATTTTATTTTAAATCCCACGGTCGTGTTCTCAAATTTATTTTGATTTAATTCGAGCCCCAGGCTTGGGCAGCTAATGAAAATTGTTATGATAACGCCATACTCTGTGTCAATGGACGTTTTCTACTTAACTCCGCCTCTCTGTGTTTCTAATCAAATTTAAATCTCACTAATTTTATTATTATGCCATGGCTAGCTTTTATTCTACACAGAGTGCACAACGTTACGAGTATCAATTTTTCTCTTCTTCACCCCTTTCTGATTACCTTTTTGTTTGAATTATAAAACGAAGTTAATTAATTCCATATAATGAAAAGAAGTATTATGTACAAGTTTTGATATTATTAAAATACACCTTTCAATCAATCAATAAGTCTTATTTATCCCAAAATTTATATGCTTTGCAATCGATCTAAAGTCACCAAAAACTACTTTTTTTACCAAAGAAACCTCGAACGTTCAGATCCCTTTATTATATTACGTACTTTTAACGTATGCAAAGTTTGTTGTTGACTTTGTTACACAAGTTTATATAAATTGAATAAATTCAGTAATGAAATTTAAAAATAGAAAAAAAAATATCTTGAAACTAATAAGATTTGACCTGCTCTGCTTAGTTGAACCCTTGTTCTCCATAAATTATTTCTTGCTTCTTTATTGATTCTCGCAACTCAAAATTATACCAAAATCGTCGACGCTGCTTTGAAGTATTACATTAATCCATTTAAAATATTCCCTTATTCAAATTATTCATACATTTGAAATATTATACCATCAATTAGAATTTTCCATGCATTTAAATTATTATACCATCCATCAGGATTTATTATCAACCAACTAGGATTAGAATTATACACACATTTGAATCATTGTATCAACCAAAATTTGAATTATTGTCATCAACACGTTTGAAATTATTCTCCACCAATTAAGAATTGTTATTCCCCAATTCGGATTATCCATACACTCGGAATTATTATATCTATCCACTTGGAGCCCTATTATTATATTATTAGTTTATATAAATTACCACAAATTCTACTCACGTTACACGGCAAAAGAAATCTTCATATTTGTAGCACTTATTTGTCACTATTTATTTTCACTATTATATTATTAAATATTAAATTACGCGTGACTTTTAGAATCAGAGTGCCGCAGCTTTGTTCTGCTTAATTAGAACTGAACTCTGTTATCATGGCTCGCTATTAAATATAGGTTGATCCCACTTGCATGTGGGTTGGGTTTTCAACAAGTTTGTCGCTATCTTAACTAATGAGGTCTATGTATATCCTGCACCTTGAAGTGGTTTTCTGATGTAATATATTCGTTTCCCATGTAACTGTTGTGTTATGTTATGAAAAATTACGAGAAATAGACGGTCGTTGGTGATTTTCGAGGAAAATAAGACAACGATTAAACAGATATACGTGCTATTTCATTAAAAAGGGGGGACAGGTTCGATTATATAATCAGGAACAGAGAGGGGTCTCGGTCTCTTTTTTCTTTGTTTTTTGATTCCATCGGTAATACAATAAGTTTACTACAAGTGCATTAGTGCAGTCGAATTAAATTTATGTAAAAGCTGATAAAACTGTATTAGTGAATAGTAAAGTTGAGATATAAGTACTAGAATTTGAAAATTGTTTAGATGTAGATAAAGCGAGGTTTGGGATAGTAGAATGTATTTGTAACAAAAGGAACGAAATTAGGAGATTGGATATTTATAAAAGAAAAGTTTTTTAGTAGAGGCTTGTATGGTACATGTGGCTTCGACCATTGAATTAATGGATAGACGGAGGACCTATCAGACGGCAACATCTACTAGGGGCTAGTTGGTGCATCGCAGTACGAAGGCAACTAGGAGATAGCATAAGACATTTCATGGTGAATATTTTCATAGTGTTTGTGGTGTTTCCATGTGTTTATGATTATTTGCTTTAATTTTTATTTGAACAGAGATTTAAAGGACGGTTAAAAACGAAATTGATTTTTGAGCATTATTCATTAATTTGCAGATAACCAAAAGTTGTAAAAAAGTATAGAGGGTTTTTGATATTGGTCATGCAAAGAATTTATATGCACATTTATAAAGTTTTAAGGTGAGCTCATGCTAGAACGAAGGGTAATGTAAGGTATAAGGAATGCCCTCTTACTTTAATAGAAAATTATTGTGTTAAAAAGAGTTATCAATATGCAGAATGATTGTTATAAAATTTAGTGTATAAAACAATGGTATTTCAAATTTGAAAAGAGAATGTAATTTGGATTTCAGATAAATAGAGTGTGCTATTTTGGTTAATTGAGTTATTTTTGAATGCATGATTGATGTGGATTTCTATTTAGGTTTCTAGGGTAAAAATGAGAGGAAGTTTGTCTGAAGTAACGGTAGGTGTATGTAATATATAGGAAGCATCGAATTAAGAGGACGATTCGATTCAGAAGCAGCCGAGGCGAGATTTGAGCTAAACTTTACAATATTATGACGGCCCAATTAGTGGGGCACGATATTAGAGCCTAAACCTCACAATATTATTGCGTCCAAAAGCGTGGGACACGATTTCAGGTAAACTACACGATATTATTTAACTACACAATAAAATATATATATATATATATATATATATATATATATATATATATATATATAGTGTAACAGTTCGATTTAACTGCTACGAATCTGGACGTTAGGCAACTTTATTTACCTCCATTTAGATTATACGTTAAACGGAAAAGCAAGTTCCTTTGTCTTATGAGTCGAAATTCTGTTAGGTAGGGATCAAAAGGCATATTTTAGTATTCTGCGCACTTGATAAGATCGAGCTATCTTATTCAACTTTTGGTGGAAGATGGACACGAAGCAGCGTGCTATTTTCCAAACGTTAGTTTGCTTGTTAGAAACGTTTCTTCTTAAGAATAAATTAAATTGCCGGCTAGGGGTAAGCTGATTTTATTTATTATACAATGATTTTTACATAAGGTTATCTGTTGTAGCAAATCAAAATTAATTTAATATTTAAAAACGTGTTGTTCACTTCAATATGGTTTTGGTTAGATTGCCATTTAAGTGAATTTGAATACTTGTTCGAGTATTATAAAACGAATAAATTAGAAATTATCAGCAGAGATATTGAACTAATTTACACTGTATCTATATCTTGGATTGATTCCTGGAAAGCTTGCTTTTTTTGGATTAAGATACTTTGGGTTAGAGGATCAGGTGTTCGAGTGTCCGCCATGAGGTCACACCATATGTGGTTATTTCCATTGATCGCGTTTTGCCCTGAAGTGTGTTGAGGTCAAATACGTTGAAAATACTTTATTCAGGTATTTATGTATATATCCAATTTACATTTTTATAAAAAAAAACTTATAATAATTGTTTGTGTCGCAAATGTTTCTATACTAATTGCATTGTGAAGATGCAATGCTTTAATTTATGTTTGAATAAATACGTTCTAAATTTTATCTTGTAAAAACCTCCGGGACATGAGCTCATATCACGACGGTTTATTTTGTTAGCCTTTTGCTACATTGTAATTATTAAAAAGAAAAGAAAGAAAATTTACTGAAGTAAAATTTACAGTTTTGTTAAAGTTCGAAGAGAATTAAAATTGGTTAAAGATTAAATTTTTAAGAGTTTTACTAAAATAATTTTGCAGCTTGATTATCTTGTTACTTCAATTACAATTATTATACGTATTTATATCACATGTTGTTTTGTCTTATTTCAAACTAAATCAGTGAAGTTTTTGTTGGATAAATTATTTCCATGTGTATACTATCGCAGAGATAAAACAAAGAACCCACGGTTTTAGCCCTGATGATAAGGTCTCCCAGAAGATTTAAGTAACAAAGTAAATATCTATTAAGAAAGATTGAATAGGTGAACATGATAGAGGTAAGACACGTTTACAAATTAAAGAAGCACGAAAAGGAAGGTTACACATGGCGCCCAACGTGGGGCAGAATGGAAAAATTGGTTACACATGGCGCCCAATAATAATTTTGCTACTTATTTTTGCGGTGGTTGTCACATGGATTTAAATATTTAATTTAATTTTACAGAAATAAATTACGAAGTAACTGATTGGTTTTTAATAAGTACAAGTGAATTATACAGATGCATATACATGTACCAGTGATTTTGATTTGCTATTTAATTAATTGTTTGATGAATGTTATTAATTTTTTACTACGTATATAGGTCGCGTAGGTGGCGTAGTTACCTTTAGCGTTTTATACTAGCACCACAAATCCTTCTAAAAAAAAGATTTGGGGAGCGCTATGATAAACTAAAGGATACTGAAAATTGTCCTCGTGATTACTAGGGATCATTTAATTTCATTTACAAGAGTAGACCCCATTGATCTTCAACCAAACCTTGATTGGATTTGTTATTTTATAGTATAAATACTATCAATTACTTCGCAACGAAATATAATAACGGAAAGTGAACTTAATCTGTATTAAATTTTAACTTGAGGATTTCAGCATTATTAGCGAACAAAATTCGTATTCGACAAATTAATTTTTTTGAAAAGAAGCTTTTGGATTTATCGAAAATTTATGTCGTTTAATTGCGTCCTTTTGTTATTTAAATATTTTTGCAATTTATTTAGCATGGCTTGGATTAATTGTCTTTCCACACAAGAATTGTCTTGGGAATTAGCAATTAGAGGTAAAGCTTGTGATAGTATGCTATTAGAAAATAAAAGAAAACTTTTGAGAAGTTTTATTTCAAAAGAAAAAATAGACCCAAAATTAGTTTATAAGTATCCAGAATGTAAATTTGATCCGTACGAACAGCTACATTTATGTGAGGAAGCCTTGGAAACTTTACGCCAACCCTTGCTTGAGTTTTGGACAAACCATCCAAATTAACTAATAAACGCCTTAAAGCTAAACTTCTGCATATTGGTCGCCGCTTGGAATATATAGAAGTAACAGATGAGTTACAACAAAAAGTTAATAGTTTAAACAGTAAATGTCTGGAATTTTTGGATATGTTAGGTGAGGTTGATTCCGAAATAATGTTTCAAAATGATTTAGAAACATTTGTGAATTCTCGGATGGAATCTCTAATACAAGAAAGTACGGACATTAACCCTGTAGTTGCTACAGAAGAAAATCCACAGCAACCAAGCTCAATAAATAAAACTACAAGTTTAATTAATACACAAATTTCAATAATCCCAACTGTTAACAAAGAGTCTATTCGAAATTTAGAAGCAAGATTAGCTAATCTAGAATCACCAATGCAGAATGAACCTGTAACACATCAAATTATTAAATCAAACTTTGTTACACCAATTGCAAAATGGAATGTTTGTTTTACTGGCGATACACAGCAATTAGAGTCAATGCATTTCTAGAACGAGTAGAAGAATTGAGAATTGCTAGAGGATTTACGCACCAGCAAGTATTTAATAGTGCTATAGATATTCTTGGAGGACAAGCGCTCATTTGGTATAGGTCATTTAAAGGAAAAATTCACTCATGGCTAGAGTTAGAGCAAAAATTAAAGCAACATTTTCTGCCAGCGGATTATGATGAAGTATTGTTAGATGAAATACGATCTAGGAAACAAGGGCAAGATGAAAACCTGTAATCTTTATTGCAGCAATGGTGAACTTGTTTAATAGATTAATCAAAATACCGCCTGAAATAGACCAACTTAGATATATTCGTAAAAATCTTCAACCCTTCTATGCAAGCCACTTAAGTTTAGAAAAAATAGACAGCATTGATCAATTAATTGAACTCTGCCTTCAACTGGAAAATACTAAGGTACAAAATTTTAAATTTAGAAATAGAGATTTGCCTTTAAATGCACCATTAGAGCCAGATTTAGCATACCAACCTGCTACAACGCAAAAACAAATAAACGCCATAATAAAGAACGAGCAACAACCTCAGTCATCAAAAAGAAGTTTAATGTTCTCCAATAAAAGATTTACTAATAGATCGACTCGGATATCGAAGTTAGCTGATTTGGCATGCTACAATTGCAATGAGAAAGGCCATACCTATCACCGTTGTACAAAGGATCGTACACTTTTTTGCTACATTTGCGGAACAAAAGAAGTTACGTACAGTAGTTGTCCCAAATGTGCAAAAAGTTCAAAAAACGTATAAGAGCCGGTTTCAGTATTAGCCAACGAAACCCTAACTATGGCATTTCGGCTAACAGTACAGAATGGAAAAATTGGTTACAACGAATTAGAGATTTTACATCAACTACATCCAAAAAAATTAACACAATTCTATATACAAAGAAGCAAGACCCAAGACCATTTATTTATGTTCGTATAAAACACAGCCTATCCTAGCGTTATTGGATACTGGTGCAACTAATACGGTAGTAGGACGTACGGGATTACCTATAATTAAGAATTTAGGATTAAAGATAGAACGACCTGTTGCTCCTACTTATCTAGAAACAGCTGATGGTACCAAACAGTGTTCGCTAGGTCAAGTAATTTTGCCTACAGAAATTAATGGAACTACTCATAATATTACAGCTACAATAGCAAATTCTATTAATGATGCTTTAATATTAGGATCGGATGTCTGTCGTATATTTAAATTACATGCAAATTTTGACAATAACACTTTTGTATGATAAACGAGAAACAAATAGTATCAGCACTAGAGCAGAAAATTATAAACACCACAGATGATCTCAGTAGTGATCAAATGTATCAACTACAGAATATAATGGAAAAATTTAAATCAATTAGTGGCCAAGAATTAGGAAGAACAAAGAAAGCAGTACATCGAATAGATACAGGGGATGCTGAACCCATAAAACAACGATACCATCCGTTATCACCAAATATGTTAGAAACACTAAATAAAGAAATCGATGAAATGTTAAAATTAGGGGTGATAAGACCTTCGCAATCGCCATGGAATTCGCCAATCGTAATGGTCAAGAAAAAGAATGGAGACATACGGTTATGCTTCGACGGAAGAAAACTTAACGCTGTGACAAAAAAAGATGCATACGGCTTACCGTACGTTAATGATATACTTGATAAATTTAGAGATACTAAATTTCTAACATCAATAGATTTGAAAAAAGCTTTCTGGCAAATAGAATTAACACCGGAGTCTTGTGAAAAAACTGCCTTTACAGTACCTAGGAGAGGACTTTTTGAATTTACTGTATTGCCTTTTGGACTTTGTAATAGTCCCCAAACACTACAACGATTAATGGACAATATCCTAGGACCACGTTTTGATAATGTGTTTGTATATTTGGACGATGTAATTATAGCATCTGCCACGTTTGAAAGTCATATGAATACACTAAATGATGTTTATCTAGCGCTAAAGAAGCTAATTTAATAATTAACTTTGAAAAGTGTGAGTTCTGTAGACCATCGCTGAAATATCTTGGCTATGTAATTGATAGAGAAGGACTTCGAACTGATCCGGAAAAAGTCCAGGCTATAGCAAGTTTTCCAACTCCAACCACTGTCAAATCAATAAAAAGATTTCTAGGAATGGCAGGCTGGTACAGGAGATTTATTTCCAATTTTTCAACCATAGCTGATCCAATTTTATCGCTTATTAAAGGTCGCTCTAAAAAGCAACACATTAGCTGGAACCAAGAAGCAGAACAAGCCTTCCAAAAATTGAAAGCGTTGTTAATTACCTCGCCGATTTTAACTAGTCCAGACTTCTCACAGAGTTTTATTATACAAACAGATGCGTCAGAAGTTGGTCTTGGGGCAATCTTATTGCAAGGTGAGGGCGAGAACGAAAAAGTAATAGCATATGGGAGCAGGTCACTGACTAAGCAAGAGAGAGCTTACAGTGCCACCGAGAAAGAATTGCTAGCAGTAATGTTTGGAGTAGAAAAATATCGTCCTTACATAGAGGGAACAAAGTTTAAAATCATTACTGATCATTACTCTTTAATATGGTTGGACAAATTAAAAGCCCGTCCGGAAGGTTACAGAGATGGAGTTTACGACTTTCCCAGTTTTCTTATGAAGTTCTTCATCGGAAGGGAAAATTTAATGTGGTTCCCGATGCACTATCAAGAGCACCAATAATAATAAATCAGATTTCTATACACCAAGACCAGTGTGATCCATGGTATAATAAGATGATGCAACGAATTCAGAAAAATCCTTCAAACTACCCTTCATGGAAAATAGAGAAGAATGTACTTTACAAATATGTTCCCAACAAACACAACATTGTTTCTAATTTGATAGAGTGGAAACAAGTACTTCCAAAATATTACAGAGAAGATGTCATTAAACAAAATCATGATACTCCTACATCCGCTCATCTTGGTACATTTAAAACATGGAACAAGGTCGCCGAAAGCTATTATTGGCCAAAGATGAAATTAGATATTGCTCGGTATGTCAGAAAATGTCAAATCTGTCTTGCTTCAAAAAGTACTTTACAGTCGAAAAATGGGTTAATGGGGAAGGAAGAGAAGTGGAACATCCTTTTCAAATGATATCTATTGATATTATGGGGCCTTTACCCAGATCGAAAAAGGTAACACATCTATTTTAGTGGTTTCTGACTGGTTCACCAAGTATGTACTGATTCACCCTATGAAAAAGCGACAGCTACCTCGATAAATAATTTTATCGAAAATCAAGTATTTCTTATATATGGAGTACCGCAAATTATAACGACGGATAATGGATCTCAATTTGTAAGTAATTCATTCAAGAAATTGATAAAGGAATACCAAGTTCAGAAGGTTTGGTATAATGCAAACTATCATCCTCAGGTTAACCCTACGGAAAGAATTAACAGAGTTATCATCACAGCGTTAAGATCATATGTGAAAGATAATCACAGGCTTTGGGACGAAGAACTGCATAAAGTTGCACATGCTATGAGAAACACAGTTAGTGAAGTTACTGGTTACACTGCAGCCTTTTTGAATTTTGGTCGTTCAATACCTATTTCAGGAGATTATTATGGTAAACTATCTGAGTTTACTGATCAAGATCTTACGGTTCATTCAAGAGAGCAACTGGTAAAAGATCTCAATGAGCTTTCAGAGCTTTATAATGATGTGGTAGTGAGACTTCATCAGGCTTATGAACGCAATAAGAAAACTTATGATTTACGGCGTCGGGAAGTGGAGTATAATAAAGGAGACTATGTTTGGAAGAAAAACATGGTGCAATCCAAAGCTTCGAAGCTGTATCCCAAAAATTAGCACCTAAATATGTTCGCTGCAAAATCATTGAGAAAACTGGAACCGTTACATATCGACTAAGAGACGAAAAGGAAAGGACATTGGTGTCTGGCACGTGAAGGATCTCAAACCAGATAACTAGCGTTATTAGCTACCGATCTAGCTTTGATTTAGTAGGTAGGCTACTAGGAAGAAATGTCTTCTTTTTTGAGTGTGGGTTTGCACCTTGCTTTTGCATTAGCCTGGTGGGACCCCATGTTCACAGGAAGTACATATATTTCTAGTTTGTCATCCTAACTTAATTGTATGAGAGTTTCTCATGTGGGAAGGGGTAGTGTAACAGTTCGATTTAACTGCTACGAATCTGGACGTTAGGCAACTTTATTTACCTCCATTTAGATTATACGTTAAACGGAAAAGCAAGTTCCTTTGTCTTATGAGTCGAAATTCTGTTAGGTAGGGATCAAAAGGCATATTTTAGTATTCTGCGCACTTGATAAGATCGGGCTATCTTATTCAACTTTTGGTGGAAGATGGACACGAAGCAGCGTGCTATTTTCCAAACGTTAGTTTGCTTGTTAGAAACGTTTCTTCTTAAGAATAAATTAAATTGCCGGCTAGGGTAAGCTGATTTTATTTATTATACAATGATTTTTACATAAGGTTATCTGTTGTAGCAAATCAAAATTAATTTAATATTTAAAACGTGTTGTTCACTTCAATATGGTTTTGGTTAGATTGCCATTTAAGTGAATTTGAATACTTGTTCGAGTATTATAAAACGAATAAATTAGAAATTATCAGCAGAGATATTGAACTAATTTACACTGTATCTATATCTTGGATTGATTCCTGGAAAGCTTGCTTTTTGGATTAAGATACTTTGGGTTAGAGGATCAGGTGTTCAGTGTCCGCCATGAGGTCACACCATATGTGGTTATTTCCATTGATCGCGTTTTGCCCTGAAGTGTGTTGAGGTCAAATACGTTGAAAATACTTTATTCAGGTATTTATGTATATATCCAATTTACATTTTATAAAAAAACTTATAATAATTGTTTGTGTCGCAAATGTTTCTATACTAATTGCATTGTGAAGATGCAATGCTTTAATTATGTTTGAATAAATACGTTCTAAATTTTATCTTGTAAAACCTCCGGGACATGAGCTCATATCACGACGGTTTATTTTGTTAGCTTTTGCTACATTGTAATTATTAAAAGAAAAGAAAGAAAATTTACTGAAGTAAAATTTACAGTTTTGTTAAAGTTCGAAGAGAATTAAAATTGGTTAAAATTAAATTTTAAGAGTTTTACTAAAATAATTTTGCAGCTTGATTATCTTGTTACTTCAATTACAATTATTATACGTATTTATATCACATGTTGTTTTGTCTTATTTCAAACTAAATCAGTGAAGTTTTGTTGGATAAATTATTTCCATGTGTATACTATCGCAGAGATAAAACAAAGAACCCACGGTTTTAGCCCTGATGATAAGGTCTCCCAGAAGATTTAAGTAACAAAGTAAATATCTATTAAGAAAGATTGAATAGGTGAACATGATAGAGGTAAGACACGTTTACAAATTAAAGAAGCACGAAAAGGAAGGTTACAATATATATATATATATATATATATATATATATATATATATAAATATTTTAAGTAGTTAATTATACAAGTAACGTATTACAGTTAATAAGATGAAATACTAACTCAAACTTTTATGCAAAGCCCAAATGATCATTTCAAATCGGGCTAGTAATTGAAAGAGGAAAATATAAGGTCTTGGACAGGACTTGAACCTGCATCTTAGTCTTTCTTATCAACTTACCTTGTGTAATTAACTATCTAAAATATTTATATATTTAATACTTGGCTTATAGCCGTAATTTTGAGCGTTGTTTCCTGTCTATAACTGACATAAGTCAAAAACTTGACAATGTCAGATATGATTGACAAAAATGCCAAACGTAATTGAAAGTTAGGTTTATGTTTATTTGTGTACAGGATTTAGATTTGTAGATTTTTCAATTATCGTCATCGGTCTCGGTGGCGTAATTGGTAAACGCATGGTCCTAGAAAGACTAAGATGCAGGTTCAAATCCTGTCCAAGACCTTATATTTTCTTTTTTCAATTACTAGCTCGATTTGAAATGATCATTTGGGTTTTGCATAAAAGTTTAAGTTATTATTTCATCTTAATAACTATACCGGGTGTAACAAAATAAGTGTAAAACATTTCAGGGATAATTTCTCATCGTAAAAGATATAGGGTTTTTCATATAAAGAAACTTCATTGGAGCATCCCTTGTTAAGATACAGCCCCTTAAAGGAAGTACATAAAATTTGTTTTTCGTTTTTTTTTACAAACACTAAAAAAGTTACAAAATTGAAATTAAGGTCACATTTTTTACTATCAAAAATACACTTACTCAGTAATTTATTTGGTTTACCCCATGGTTGTAAGGGGTGGAAAACGCAACCCCTAAAATTTATTTCCAATGTAACTTTTTGTCTTATTATTTGTTTGCCATTTAAAAATTTATTTCCAATAGGTTATTTCATTCTAAACAAAAAATGTCTCTTGAAGTTTTTGCACAAAATTAACCAGTTTGCAAAAGAAAATTATTTTACGAACAACTACAGAGATACATCGTCATAAGACGAAAATGCGAAACTAATTTATCTAGTAGGCTGCTATTAGTGATAGTGACAATTAAATTGTTATCACGCTGTCAGTTTGTAAATTTTTGAAATTGAATTAATAATTGTGTGTGGTTGTTCTGTTCTTAATTTGTTAGTTTAATAATTCACTTGTTATTAAAATGGCATACACAAATGCGGAAATGGCTGATATGCTTTACGTTTACGGTCTGTCGCAGGGTAATGGGTTAGAAGCTTGTAGAAGGTATGCTGAAATGTATCAACGGTAGCTTATCTCGCCTAGAATATTTGCTCAACTTCATCAAGGATTACGAGAATATGGTTCATTCGAGAAAAGAACGCAGGATTGTGGTCGCCATCGAAAAGTTAGAACACCACAGCTTGAAGAAGCAGTACTTAATTTGGTTGAAGAACAACCCACTAGCAGTACTAGAAAGATTGCTTTCGAGTTAAATGTTGATCATATGACGGTATTTCGAATTTTAAAGGAACAACTCTTATACCCCTACCACCTACAACGAGTACATGCAGTGTTACCGCGAGATTTTCCAAACCGTCTTGAATTTTCCAATTGGATGCTGGAAATGATTAGAAGAAATCCTGACTTTCTGAAAACGATCGAATTCATAGACGAATGTACTTTTTCTCGGGACAAGATTATTAATTTTTATAATAACCACTTATGGGCTGATGAAAACCTTCACGCTATTGTCCAAGCTAACCATCAAGAACATTTTTGTTTTAACGTGTGGGTCGGAGTTATTGGGAATTATTTAATTGGCCCTCATTTTCTACCTCCTCAATTAAATGGTGAGGTATACACTCAATTTTTAAGAGAAGTGCATCCAGTACTGCTGGAGGAAGTTCCTTGTGGTATCAGAAGGGTTATGTTTTTATGCATGATGGGGATCCCGCCCATTTTAGTCAAGCAGCTCGTCAGCATTTAACTCAAACATATCCAAATCATTGGATAGGTCTGGGAGGACCACAGAATTGGCCCGCTCGATCCCCGGATTTGAATCCTCTCGATTTCTCTATTTGGGGCCATTTACAGAATGTGTGGTTTATCCTACTCCTGTTCGCGATGTAAAGGACTTAAGAAACCGCATCATCGATGCGTGCAGGGTAATTAGAGAGACTCCAGGAATAATTAACCGAATACGTGGCACAATGCGCCAACGCGTCTAGCATGTGTAGTGACTGAAAGTGGACATGTTGAACATTTACTATGATTTCTAACATATTGTATGCTTTGTTATTAATAAATTAGTTTTGTTTATTCATCTTTAATCATACTTTGATGCAGGTAGTAACTACAAAATAACAATAATAAACCAGTTCGCATTTATGACGATGTATCTCTGTAGTTGTTTGTAAAATAATTTTTTTCTGCGAACTGGTTAATTTTGAGCAAAAAATTCAAGAGACATTTTTTGTTTAGAATGAAATAAGCTATTGGAAATAAATTTTTAAATGGCAAACAAATAATAAGACAAAAAGTTACATTGGAAATAAATTTTAGGGGTTGCGTTTTCCACCCTTTACAACTATGGAGTAAACCAAATAAATTACTGTGTAAGTGTATTTTTGATAGTAATGTCACCTTAATTTCAATTTTGTAACTTTTTTATGTACCCCTCTTTAAGGAGCTGTATCTTAACAAGGGATGCTCCAATGAAGTTTCTTTATATGAAAGACCCTATCTCTTTTACGATGAGAAATCACCCCCTGAAATGTTTTACACTTATTTTGTTACACCCTGTATATATCTTAGATTAATGCGATATTGGGGTATCAGTCAGGTCTTTTGATGAATAAAACTTCTTTTTTACTAATTCGAGTTTTCAAAAATTATTATTTTCTTCTTCATACATACATACATACATACATACATATATATAAATATATATATAAAATGAGGACCTTTTGAAATTCTTAAATTTCAAAAATAATGTTGTAAATATAAATATAAGGTGCGACGTGTGGAAATTATCAATTGTTATTAATTTGAAGATTGTAAAGTACTTGTTATAATTAGCATTAGTGTCATAAGCGTAGATGTATTACTAAGAAATGAATGTTACCAAACAACGTAGTTAACTTGATGCAATATAAGATTTAAATGTGTAATTAATTTCAAAACTAACACGGTCATCGACAGTATTAAAGAGGTTAATTGTTCATTCTAATATTGAGACACTGCTAGTGAAAGACTAGTGCTTTAAATTATTTCGAACATCTATTTGAAGTCACTTCAGATTATGTTTTATTGACACAATGGATTTTGAAAAATATTTATGATGACGCGTTTAAAATATTGAAAAAGTGCTCTTTCATGTATTATAATATTGCCGATTTATTAGCATCTGATCAAATACACCTGCAAAAATGTACAAGTATAACGTTCCAACATCCAACAACACGGTACACATGTTTTCAGAAAATGTCGTGTAGTGTTGAAGCGTGTTACCCGAAACTCAAAACCAGTACAAAAGGGAAACAGGAATTAAATTGCGAAACCGAAAAATTCAAAACAGTTTTGTTTTTATCAAAAATTTATTTACAAAAATATCATATTTATGTGTTGTAACCAGTTTGAATCATTTAATTTCATTGACATTGTTTTATTTTGGTATTGGAAGTTCATAAATTTATTGGTTTCCGAGCACTCTATTTGACCTCAAATATCTGTGTCGTAAAGGAAACAAATTCTTTTCAATTTTTCGTGTCGACCAAACAAGGCTCTGTATTTACCTTTCATTATTGGAAATAATAGTCTGTTGTGGTCTCCGTATGAAATTGTGGTATGTTAGTCACGGCCAGAGATTTGTAATCCGGCGTTTTAAATGACAAGATCGCTATTTATCCACGACACTCGCGGCCGAAATCATATGGTTTTCTGGTTTTTACTTTATAAGCAATGTTTTCGAAAATATGTTGTTTCATAGTTTGTGCCACGTGACAAAGACGTCTGTTTCTACAAGTATTCACCAAGATTTTTGATGAAATTCTTAGTGGGCAGATTAGTTTCAACTGTATTAGCTAGTTACGCTCGTAGGTTCCAGGATGCATTATTTGTAAATTTAATTTAATTATCTTTTTGTGAGATTGGTTAATAAAATCTCACATCAACATCATGTATTTAATTTAGTGGTAGGTTATCATGGGCACGTCTCTGCATCACAAGATACCTATACAGTATAGTATGTTATGAATTGGCATTGTTATTCGTAAGTTGAGTTTGTATGTGAAATTTATGCTTTAATATGTAGCGCTAATTCGTTAATTAAGCATGCATTTGTAAATAAAAAACCATTTATTAAATTTTAGTTAGTTAAAATGAGGATCGCAAAATACCCTTAAAATTTTATAGAAGCTTAAGTAGTGTACAATTTACTAACATGGTCGTTTTATCATAATATTTATAATAGGACCTAGATGGTAAAGTACTAAGTACATTCTTTTACAACCGGAACTTCACAGTAGACATATTATGTTAGATGAAAAACCGACACACTTCCGTAAATTATCAATCTCAGAAAAGTATGTTTGTAAACCATCTCACGCAATGAAAGGAACCGAAATCATTGTAAATTACTCAAGCGGAGAAGAGCTCATTAAATAGTTTAAAATTGAAGACGTACTAACCCATCCAATGACGCAGATGTCGATATTAAATACAGGCTTTGAGAATACGTATATTCTCATGCACTGAAAAATCCTTGATGTCAACTTTAAGACATTTCAAATGGTACAAATCGTGTGAACAGGGAAACTTAGGCATAACCCCTAAGATAATATAGCTTATAAATACCGCTATAACATAATGGAAAGGATCATTCAGATTCATTCAAATCTTATAATAACAGTTTTTATCTTCAGTTAATCAAGTGACACGCACCATAATCGGGCGGGCGAACCGGTTAAAGTAATTCGCGAACGATAATTTTGAATTATGGTTTATAGAAAACAAACCGCAAACGCGAAATAAATCGCAAATTAGATAAGAGTGCCGTTTTATCGTGAACGTTTCTAAATTGGATACTTTCCGCCAACGATAGTTGGAAAATGGATTAATAACAACCAGTTTGTTCTGCATGAAATGGCCACTTGAGGCTTGTAATCAATCAACACGTTGTAAGTAATAGAACTATTATTTGTCACCTGCTACATATTTTGCTGATGTGTACTTCATTATTTGCATAAAATTTATCGGTATTCAGACTTTTGCGTTGGTGCACGCTTAGTTTCAAACGTGATGTAATAGAAAGTTCTAATATAAGCAAGCACAACATCTGTATTCGCATATATTTGTGCGTACCAGTCAAATTGGTTGGATAAATTTAAGATGTTCCTTTGCTTTTAAATCACACAGTTTTGCCAATTAGGGATAGGGTTTAGTTTATTTATGTTGGTCGTGTTTGTTAAATACTGTAATATACATGTTTGGTAATATAGATTAGGTGAACGTCCTACAGCTTTAATATTGTTTGTGCTTAGTCTAAATTAGTATGTGAAAAAAGTGCACACAAGGCTTCATCAACCTGTGTGACAAAAAGAATAACCATTTAGTCGTTTCTTAGACCATCCATCGTCTGAACGGGACTGGTATCCAGGCAGGTTGGCGCTCAACAATTTGTATTAGACATAAAGTTCAGAGACCTTTTCAAGAGGTGTAAGCGAAAGTGTTAACGTTGGTATGTCCCTTAAAGATTTGCATGTGCTTTTGTAGTCATTACTCTTCCCACTGCAAGCTAGCTGGTACAATATTACTGTGGTAGAGTAAAGTTCATTCGGGTAATTAGCGCCAATTTAACACGTAACAAATTGTTTTATTTTGTTAATTTAATTAAAATAAGATTATACGTTGAGTTACCCCAAAGTTTTGGAGGTGTGTCAATTTATAAGGACGATCCTTAACTGTGTAGAATTTTCTTTATTTAATTTATTTTCTTTTTCTGTATATTTTTTTTAAATTCACTGTGTGCTACAACGTGTTCATTTTGAAAAATCTATGCAGAACATTCAGTTTCTTTGTTACTGGGTTAACGGGATTTATTTATTTTTACTTTTTAAGCAGTTTATTGAAAGCAGTGTTTGTAGGGCTTATACCCCGAAGTGTGGAAAGCTTTGGTAGTCTCTTACCGCTCCCAATTTCCTAGCACCCCCAAAATATAGTTTTGTTGTAGCTGAAATTTCCACTAGACCCACTAGTTCGCTTAGTCCAGTCCAGGATAGTGGAACCCCATACTGAGTTGAGCACTATCTTGTCATTGTCCGAGGAACTCCTCAATAACTGCTATAACCCATTTTTCTCGTGTCAATGTCAAACAGTAAAAGTTTGACAATCACTGCTCGATACAACTAAACATAAGCGGTTTTTGCAATTGAATTCGCTTTCGGGACTTTTTAAATTATTTACGCTTTTCGTCAACTTTAAATGTATAATTTTGATTTGCTTGCTGTCCGGTAAAAAGTCATAAGCTTTCTGCTACAAAAATGAGCTTCCTTTTGATTTTTAACTTTCTTCAACGAATGGTGCTTGAAAAAAAGATTTTAGATTTTTTGCTGAGCATAGGCCTTTTTATAATTCTTTAAAGTCAATTTTTTATTTTACAATCTTCATGGCCATTCTTTTCTACGTAATCGATTTGAAGGAATATAATGTCTGAAGCTTTATCCAGTAAATCACTTCACTAATCTCTTCTTCTTAATAAATTCTGGACGTCTTGAATCGTCAAACCTTGAGCCTCCGATTGATTTGGCAAGAGTTCCAATTTCAGTTTTTGATACTTAAGGATTGTTTTCTGTTTCATCTGACGATGTCAAATATATTTTCAACGTGAATTTAATATCGATGTTTTCGGGTCCCTAAACAGTAAGAAAATAATTTTGATACAGCACAAGTTACATATCCCCAATCCATTTATGTACAATTAAATAGAAATTATTAGGAAATAATTAAGAAACTTAAGTTAGATGCAACATTGTATCTCAAGGATAAATAAGAAAAGGTTATTGAAAGTTCACGAGCAATTTGTGAGAACAGATGTAAATACATTCCAGACGTAAGTAATACTGCAGGTGGCAAGTCATAGACCGTTAAGAAACCGCAATTATTAGAATTAAGATCGTTACATTGTATAATGAATAGAATTAAGAAATAAGCAGACATGAGCTCTGCAAGTTCCCACAGACATGTGTGGGGTAGGGACAACATAAATACCTTGAGAGCCCCAGATCACTCAGTCAGTCCACAGTATTTCAGCGTTAACATTGCCGTTTACTTAGGCTACTCGCCCTAATTTAACTCCAATTATTATTAATTTCGACTAGGTATAAAGTTATATAGTTTGTCAAAATTCTACATGTAATTTCTGTTAAATGAATAATTGTTACAAGAAGTTTTGGAAGAAGACTTTTTAAAAAGACAGCTCTCAAGTCCCCAAACGTAGCTCGCATAATTGAAAATTACGCCCGAGTTACCATGACATACTTTCATTCAGCTAACTTCAAATCCATTTTTTAAATTTAGCTACGAAGTTAGCCTAACCACTTTGAAATGATTAACTACTTAACGATTGCTGGGGTTGCCTTCCAGTGTGAAGGACTAACAAGGTATTGAGGAAAATCATGCGCCGAATTATTTGTAGCTGCAACTAACTTTAGACGGCTTGTTTAAAATGTAAAAACCGCGTAACGAGTAACGAAATTACGGATTTTAAACAATGCAAATATGTGAAGGCAACCCGTTTTAAAAGAAATTTCTTCGAAAAAGAAGTGATACAAAATTAAAAATGTAAGCTATAATTAAAATATTTTTAATTCTTTAATTTTCTTTGGCATAAAATAATATTTCTCAACTTTTTGTACTACTTACAAAATAAGATATAATATAATACTATTGTCTCTAGTAAAACTTTCTTTCTTAATATACAACATTCACACGAACATTTGTGAACATTCTATTTTAGGAACGCAAGTTACGTTTTGGGCCTTGGAAGCTGCTTTTTTAAAAAGTCTGCTTCCAAAAACTCTTGTAGCAAATTTTATTTAAGCAGAAATGACAAATGGAATTTTACAAAACTATATAAAATAACTCTAAGTCGAAATTACTGTTAAATGAATTTAAATTAGGGCCAGTAGCCTGAACAACCAACAATGTATAAGCTGTGAGGCTCAAGACTGACTGACCATCTTGGGGCTCCCGGGGTATTTATGTTGTCCCTTCCCCGCACATTTCTGTGGGAACTGCAGAGCTCATGTCTGATTATTTATTTATTAATTTATACAATACAAAGTAACAATCTTAATTCTAATAATTGCGGTTTTGTAACCTTCTGTGACTTGCACCTGCAGTAACACGTTGCGTCGGGAATACATTGTATTCACATCCGTTCTCACAATTTGCTTGTGAACTTTCATTAACCTTTTCTTTATTTATCCTTAAATTACAATGTTGCATCTTACTTAAATTTCTTAATAATTTCTATTTAATTATACATATATTGATTTGGGGATATGTAACTCGCATAGATTCTTATTTAATTGCATTACGACTTGTTTTTTAAATACGTACCTCCAATGACTTGTATTTACGCTTTTCCACTTTTGATAAAAAAAATTTTTAGAGTTTTTGAGTCAAATAAGCATAAAGTCTTAAAAGAAGGGAAAGATTTTTAAAAACAGGAAAACTTGAGTGTATCACGCTTGAAATGCTGAACCTGTGTATCGAAAAAAGAAGAATGTTTAAGCAGTACTTTCATCTTTACGTAACGAAGCTAAACAGCTTTTCGAGAATAAGGAGTTGTTTAGGGGTGTATTGAATAGCAAGGGTCATGTAGTAACCATAAATTGCAATAGGAAGCCGAAAACTGCATTTATTTAGCAGAAAATTAAGTAATTTGGATATTATGTAAATAGTAAACATTTAACACCCTGTATATAGATCATAGTTAGCTTTAAACAATGCGAATAAGCATATCTTACAACAATAGTACTAGTATTTAGCATAGAAATAGGTAATTCATACATTAGGTAAATAACAAGTATTCAACACTCTGTACATAGAGCTTTATTGATATTAAGTAATGCAAAGTGAGAATATCTTTCAGCAAAAGTACGCTTATTCAGAGAAAATGATAGTACATGTAATTAAACACGCATTGAAAAGGGTTCTATTTAGTTATAAAACAAATACGAAGATGAGAGATAAAACTTAACGAAGCTTTGTGTAAGTGCATAAAAATAATAAACATTTTGATAAGAAAACGCAGGTTTCAAAAATAAATAAACGAAAGTAAAATTGAAGTTACATCATGTATTTTTGTATAATATGGAAAAGACGATATCTAAACAAAACAACGTATGGTCAAGATAGCGAATAATAAGGTATCAAATAAACCCATGACACGGAAAGCCAAGCAAATTACATTAGAATCCACTTCAAAATGCAGGATATACAAAGACCTTATTGGTTAAGATATCTACAGACTTGTTGAAAACCCAACCCACATGCAAGTGGGAACAGCCTATATTTAACAGCGAGGAATGATAAGACAGTGCAGTTTTAACTCAAGCAGGGCAAAGCTGCGCCACTGCGAATTAAAAAGTCACGCGTAATTTTTAATTATTTAATAAAATATATCAAGTGATAAGTGCAACAAATATGAAGACTTCTTTTGCCGTTTAACAGCTCCGAATGGATGATAATTCTAATTGATGATAATCCTAATGGATGGTATAATAATTTAAATGCATGGATAATTCGAGTACATGATAATATTTCGAGTATATGGTATAATATTTGGAATGTGATGACAATAATTTAAATGCATGAATGCTTCGAATCTTGGTGAAAATAATTCTAATTGATGGTATAATATTTCAAATGTGTGGATAGATATAATAATTCAAATGTGGGGATATTTTAAATGGATTGATATAATTGGGCGATAGAATATTTCAAATGTGTTAAATCAGCGTCGACGATTTTGGTACAATTATGAGTTGCGAGATTCAATGCAAATAAAATAAAGAAGCACGAAGTAATTTATGGAAACCAAAGGGTTCAATTAAGCAGAGCAGTGATAGACGAATGAAGACAACCCGAACAACCTGTAACAGGTCAGATCTAATTAGTTTTAAGATATGTTTTCTTATTTAAATTTCAATACTGAATTTACTTAATTTATATAAAAGTGTAACGAATTCAGCAACAAACTTTGCATACGTTAAAAGTACGTCATATTATAAATGGGTTTAGAACGTTCTAGGTTTCTTTGGTAAAAAGAGGTAGTTTTTGGTGACTTTAGATTGATTGCAAAGCATATAAATTTTGGGATAAGTAATACTTATGATATTGATTGATTGAAGGGTGTATTTTAATATTTTTCAAAACTTGTAAATAATATTTCTTTTCATTATATGGAATTAATTGACTTCGTTTTATAATTCAAACAAATAAGCAATCAGAAAGGGATGGAGAAAAAAAATTGTTCATCGTAACGTTGTGCACTCTGTGTAGAATAATAAAAGCTAGCCGTGGCATAATAATAAAAATTTAGTAAAATTAAATTTGATTAGAAAACACAGAGAGGTGGAGTTATAGAAAACGTCATTGAGACCGAGTACGGCGTTATCATATCAATATAAATAGGAGATTTCCAATCAGAAATTGAAGGTATTATTTCATATTATTAATTTAAGTAATATCAAGTAGGTTACAATGCATTATAAATGTGTGGTTTGAGGTCCCTGCATTGTAGGGAAAGGACCTATAATTTATAACATGTATTGTGTCGAATACACTCTTTTTCGCGCACGTACGTCATTGCCTCAACCAACGAAAACGTTTGACGGTTGGAAGCGTTTTGACGAGTTTGTGTGAGTGTACGCGATTATCGTGGGAATCATCTTGAATTACTTTACCAAAACAAACGTGGTGACGGCTAGTGTCCTAAAGATGTACCTTACCTCTCCTATTACCTCTATCTTAATATCTTTGTTTTGAATGTTGTCGGTAAATCACAAGTTCACAGAAAATTTGCAGAAAAACGCCGTCAACCCCAACGATGACCGTGTCGTACGTATAGAGAACAATATCCGGTTTCCAAGAACCAAAGGATGTTGGGCCTACTTTAAACTATCTCTGTAATCAAAAGTAAGCCGTTCTTTGGTTAATTATTGTTCTTTCAGTATTGAAAAATCCGTGCAATATTACACCTTCTGTGTAACCAAGTTTTAAACTAAATTATGCTTATCTATAAATGTCATTTGACAAGTAATAAAGTAAAATAGTGTTTCCTAATATTTGTAGTGTTTACTAAATATTATATAATGAAAGGATATTGTGTTTAATAAAACCATACGTATTCTGAGTGCCTGTAGGGCAGTATTAATGGCGCTAAGCAAGTGGAAGCTCCTTTCAGCAACGGAACTCCAGTGCCATTCTAGTACTAACGTTTTTGAGCTAGTCTGGATTAAAGGACATACAGCGGTACATAGCAATGAGTAGGCCGATGCATTGGCGAAACAAGGATCGGCTCAAAGTTTTGTAGGTCTTGAACCGTCCGTTTCCATATTGCCAAAGGCAATATTCACTATGATGTGGTAAACTACCCACTGTTGCCATAAAGACAGGTGGATTGTACGACAGGTTGCGACAGGCAAAAATGTTTATTAAGTCTCCCTTGACAAAAATCGAAAAATTCTATATTTGTCTGCCGCCACAAAAACTACAGTTATTAGTAAATATTCCGTCTGGGCACTAAAAACTGAAAAAAGCACCTGCACAGGGTGGGCCTTTCAGTTGACTGTCGCGGTCGTCAACAGTAGGACGAGGCGGCGGCACACATTTTGTGCAGCTGTTTGGCACTCGTCAGATTCAGGAGATCTACGATGGGGAACTTCTGGCCTGGGCCGACCAGAATTAGCCGCACACCCTGGTCCAATATCCTCAAATTCACTTGGAAAATCGAATGGCAGAGCAGGAGAGGACCAAGAGCAAGAGGCAGTGCGTGTGGCGAAAGCTGCCTTTCCCAATTCAATACATGTGCAAAGATTTTTTTAACTTTTCCTTTAAATAAAATATTTACAGGAGTATTTCGTTTTTTATTGTTTTTTATTTATTTTATGGGCGCATTATTCGATAATATTACGATTGCTTTATATAAACGTACTGATGTTAATTTTTATGTACGATACCTTCTGATTTTGATAAAACTTCAGCGACTAGTTGAGCTAAACGGGTATAAGGTCTAAAAAATGAAGGAGAAACTACAGAAACTAAAAAATGTTGTGAAAATGAAGAATAGATAAAGAGTGCTTCCATACTTAACTTAAGAATGAAGGTCGTTTTACGAGAAATTTTTGCAGAAAAAAGTGGCACAATATTGAAGGTGAAAGATAAAGTTAAAATATTCTTGTTTTTTTAATTTTTCAAGTAAAGTAGATAATGTTTCTCAGTTTTGCTTGTATTTCTTACAAAATATAATACAATGTATGATAAGGGTAAAATGAGTGATAAGTTAATAAATTCTGATTTGCCCTAAAGGGAAGAGCACCCCATAGCAATATAAGGATGCGCCGGCTAACTGCATTTGTGCAAAAGTGGGTTTCTATGAAAGAATTACAAAAAAAAAGGAAAAATAATAAATAAATAGAAATAATAAATGAACGGGCTAGAATACCTAAAAACTACGATACACCTTCGCTTAACCCTGAAAGGCTTTTCATACTTGTCACAATTGAGAGTCGCTAAACCGTAATCGTCTGTCACAGCAATTTTTTTTTATTTTATCTCTACACGGAAGAACATTATTCCGCTAGAGTATCCCTTGCTTTGGTTTTTTAAATTTTATCACCTTATATTTACCTTTCTCAAAACTACCTTAAAAACACTTATTAATTCTGTCATAACTAAAGAAAATTTTCAAAATGAAATAACTTTTCTAAATAAAATTCCATCACTGGGGTAGCTGGATGTCCTTTACAAATGTCTGTTTACCTAGTTTTTACATAAAAATAAAATTCAACCTATACTTAAACTCTTAGTATAAAATAATTGCAATCTACACACAAACATACTTTAAAAGACAGTCTCCTAACTTATTCTGGCTAGATATTGCTAAAAATAATCCTAAAAGAATTTTAGATCTATTTCATTAAACTCCAACTTTTCTTGTTTCCAATATTAAATAACATGATATTTTTAAATCTCAATATCTGGAAATGTCGTTAATAACAAACATAGACAACAGTTAAATACCAACTTTTCGTTACATCATTTCATTTACTACGTTGAAACCGATTGAATACCGACCCGATCAAATTTGAACTCGATCCGAAGGCGTTTACACCGAACGTAACCAACCCGCTCGAATGAGCCCTCTGTCGATCCGCTTTAAATTATGTATACAACTTCAGACATATTATCAGCTCTAGGATAAACATAATTTTTTGTTCGATCTACTTCGACCATTTATGTCGTCAATTTTAATCCATAAATTCAACTCGACTCTCTTGTTGAAAGTTCAGTTTTCGATCCGGTTGACGATCATTTCAACCCGCTAACTTCGATCTGGTTGACTTCTATCAGGTCAAACGCATTGAGGTGAACGTAGTAATAGTCCATTTCAAACAATTAAATTTTAATTTTTTTACTAACACTATATTTCACCAATAAAATTTAAATTTGAAATTAATATCCACTACTTCCATTGCTAATTTAGTCAAACAAAATAATTACTTTTACTTTAATTCCTTGTTACACAATTACGAACAATAGATTTTTTCAGTCTACAAATGCACACCTAATAATTCTAAACCTAAAAGCTTATTTTACTCACAGTTTAATTCCAATCTTTGAAACACTCAGGTTGTCCAGATTCCTCCAGTTTTTTTCATTTTTTTGTCCTATACGCAACGGCCCTCTTGACCCAACATAACACAGTTCCAAATTAATGGAAGGGTGAACTATCCAAGTTCGAATTTTTTTAACCGGTTATAACGACGATAATTCCACAAACCTGTGAATTGAAAATATCTTGCCCATGCAAGTGTAAGTTTAAAAATTCGTCCCACGCCGCATCTATGATCCCTGCAGAAAGAAACATCAATACTTATTTTTTCCTTGAAGCTGTGTTACGTTTAACTTTTTACTATTCATACACATTACTACATTTTTACGTTTAAATTAACTTCTTTCAATTTTACTTTTCAAAAATATCTATCATACCGACTACTACACGCAGGTCTACCGCTATATTACCGCTCGATTGACTACATTTTGACTTGTTCTGATTTCCGGTTTGCGAATAATTAATTAACTTCTACGTCGGATTTAATCATTGTCATTTTATTTCCTTTCTTCTTTTTTTATGTTGGGGGTTTCTGTCATAGTATAGTATTCTTTCTTGGTCATTAGAATGAATGCCGAGGATAGTACCTGTCGTATCATGTGTTTACTTAAGTTAATATTTGTGTTTCTTTCTATCTTGCACTATAAAATGAATACATTGTAGCAAATTGTACAAAATAATTAAATCATCTGCAATCTAATCTCCATGAATTTTTCCTACTCAGCATCAGACTTTGTTACAAGGTATTGCAACTATTTATTGAATCTATATAACATTGAATATACTTTATTTAACTAAAGTTTGTAAAAGCTCTTCTATATTTTAGATGTTTATTAAAGAATTCACTGTTATTTTCTAAAGCTTTTTTAAAAAGTGACATAATTCCACTATGAAAGTTTACAGTTATAAATATTTTGTTTACACTTTTATGGTTTAAAATAATTTATGAACCTGATTTCCCTTCCAATATGTATTTAACAGAGATAAAACAAAGTTTTGTGGTCTTTAAGTTTATGATTATTATACTAATAATTTTACTGTAATGACTTGCTTACTGTACATTACTATATATGGATGTTTTAACTGGTATATACCATCAAATCATAATTGGGGAATCATTCAAGCAGTCGGTCAGACATGCTTTTCAAGCGGTTATAATTGAATCGACTAACAGGCAGCGTCGAGCGATTACGAAATCTTAAGTAATTTACGGTACGGTTATTCCAGAACTTCGAACTTTCTAGTGAAAACTCTCAAGACGCGTTTGCGAACGCGGAATTAAAGAAGTTATTGGCGAGTAGAAAAAGTTATCCGGTAGTGGACGCTTTTATCAACAGCCGCTGAACTCAAAGGATTACTTACTAAAACTTTATTATTGTCTTTTTTAATTAGATAACACATTTACATAAACTTTACATTTCTGTTGCTCTGGTTTTCTCAATTTATTTTCTTGGCACATGTAGCCGTATAAAATTTGAGTTCTTAATTACGTTACAGCTTAATTTATAACAATATACGACTGACGACTTATAATTCTGCTAAAAATTCAAGGTTTAAGTGAACCAAAATAATATTTGCAAAAAAAGAGGAAAACTTCCAGAAATATCACATCTAAAATGCAAAAACTGAGTATCATATAAAAGACTGAAAATTCTTGAAACGACGCTTTAATGCCTACTTTTAGAAAGTAGGCTATTTTAAGGGAAACTATTGTTGCGATCCACTATTAGGCAACCCGTCAAACATACAAACGCCCGGGGCACAGCGTATTCTTCAGCATTCGAGAATCCTTCTACAAAGTTCTAGATAATGAGTCATATCTTAATGCAGGGTATATATAAGGCCGCTTATGAATGTAAGAGTTAGTCTATTCTTGAATGTCTAATATAAATTATATCGTTGTAAAGTAAACGTAGTTGAGTTTTAAGAATATATACATAAATGATATGCTGTGGTTAATGTACATGCAGCTTGCAGTATACATAAATAAATAGAAGTGTATAAACAAATAGTTGTGTTAGTGTTGTTAATGAACCTATGGTGAAGAAGATAGTTTAAGAAGATATTAGTGCTTGTAAATTCATTAGTGTAATAGTGCTTCATTGTTAAGTGGACGGAAAACATTTATAAATAAGGCATATACTGTTAATTAGACTTGTGAACAGTAAGTAATAAAGACGTTTGTTATTACTTGTTTTAAATTAAAGAAACGCGGTAGTAGTAGCGCGTTACACTGGTGTCAGGCATTTGTGGGGTATATAGTGATTAATTTAAAAGGAAAACACACAAGCCTAAAGACATTTAAGTAGTTTGTATATGCCAGTGACAAGAAATCAAAGTAAAATGGAGGCAGACACTTTAATGAATTTCCTCAAGGATTTTAAATCCGGTATGGAGGAAAGGTCGGCTAAACTAGACTTGACACTTAGTGAAAATGCTGAGAAAATGGAGGAGAGGTCGGCTAAACTGGAAGTGACACTAAATGAAAAGTTTACTGAAAATGCCGCAAAAATAGATGAAAAGTTTACTGAAAATGCTGCAAAAATAGATGAAAGGTTTACTGAAAACGCTGAGAAAATGGAAAGGTTAAGTGAAAATGCTGCCAAAGTGGAAGAAATGTTGAATGAAAGTACAGCCACGTTAGAACAAAGATTAATGGAAAGTTCCATTGCATTGAAAGAAGATTTTACTGAACAAGTAAAAACAGTTGAGCAAAAGTTGGATAATAAATTGGTAAAAATGGAAGAAGATGTGATGAGGCTTCAAGAACAAATGATTTCACTAACAACGCGACCACTTGAATTACCAAGCCAAGTTGTTAATCAGAACATTCCAGAAATAAGAACAATGGAAAGAAGCGAGTCAATTCCGTCTAAATTTAAAGTAAAACCACCTACATTCGATGGTAAAACACCTTGGCCCACATATTTGAAACAATTTGAAGCTGCTGCAATAGCCAACGGTTGGTGCAACAAAGAGAAGGCTATCTCCTTAATAGTGGCCCTACGGGGGGAGGCTCTTAACATCTTACAAACGATTCCCGATCACCAGCAGAATGATTACGGCCTCTTAACATCGAAGCTTGAGATGAGATATGGAGATGCTCACCTTCAACAGGTTTACCACGCACAAGTTAAGAACCGCTCGCAAAAGACAAGTGAAAGCCTGCAAGAATTCGAAGCTGACATTGCCAGGTTAGTTAGATTGCATACCCAACGGCACCAGACAGCTTCCTCGAACAACTTGCTGTCCAAACATTTGTGGATGGCGTTAAGGATGGCGAAATACAGCAAGCGCTAAGACTAGCACGGCCAAAAATGTTGGATGACGCACTGGCCCATGCGCTTGAATTTGAAGCAGCTAAGCAGACATCACACAGGATGGGTCACAAAGTTCGGTCTGCCTTAGAGGAACCTGGTCAAGCTCAGAACAGCATAGATGAAATAATCAATCGTGTGTTTGAAAAGCGAAAGGCGGAAAGGCTGAAAAGACAACGACCGCGGAGATGGCGTCTACGATGCTGGAGCTGCGGTGAAGTTGGCCATATGCAGAGACGCTGTACTCAACGAAAGAAACAACCGGTTGTGCCAAAGCTGGTCCATGTAAGGGGGCGAACTTCGACAGCACAGCGTAGTGCCCCGGAGATTATCATCCGTGCTGCATCGTCGGTGGAAAGTCTGGACAGCATTTATATCGATGGTAGAATTAATGGTAGGGTTGTCCGATTACTTGTGGATACCGGAGCTACAAGAACTATTGTGAGACCAGATTTGGTTGGTCGTGGAAAAGTGCTACCTGTATCGGTGTGTCTCCGAACGGCAAGTGGTGAGAAGATTGGTACTCACGGAGAGACTGCCGTTATGTTGACAATTGGGGACAAATTAATTAATCATCGAGTGTTGGTAGCTGAAATTACAGAAGAAGTGATCTTGGGAATGGATCTCATGAGAGAATATGGGTTTCATGTAAACATGAAAGAAAATGTGCTTCGGATAGATGATGATGAGATTCCATTTCAAGGTAGGAGTAACCAGACGATGCAAGTACGAATGATTTGCGATGTGAAAATACCCGAGAAGGCGGAAATGATAGTAATGGGACACCCGGATGGTACGCTCCGGGAAGGACAAGTATGCATGATGGAAGCAACTCAATCGGGAATGGGTCAGGAGGGACTTCTGATTGGAAGAACGCTGGTAAAGTCTCGAAACATGGTACCAGTAAGGGTGCTGAACATTAATCCCATACAGTGACCCTGAAGAAAGGCATGATTGTGGGAAGTTGCATTCCAGTATGTCATATTAAACGTTGTGTGGACGACACGAAAAATAAACCAACCAACGGTTGCTCACAGAAATTGCTGGATATGTTGATACCCTCGTGTCAAGGATTAAATGGCGACCAACTGGGCAAGGTAAAAGAACTGGTCGGACGATATCGAGGTGTGTTTGCACTGGATGATAGTGAGAAAGGAAGGACGAATGTTGTGCAACACAAGATCAATACTGGAGATGCGCAACCGATAAGACAACACCCAGGCGGCTTCCTTTGGCAAAACGTAAGGAAGCTGAACAAATTATCACCGATATGGAAGAACAGGGGTGATTGAACCCTCGAATAGTCCATGGGCATCCCCGGTAGTGCTTGTCAAGAAAAGGACGGGTCGACAAGGTTTTGTGTAGACTATCGGCGGCTTAACAATGTGACAAAGAAAGACAGCTATCCTTTGCCCAGAATTGATGACACCTTAGATACTCTATCCGGATCTAAATGGTTTTCGACCTTGGACTTGAAAAGCGGATACTGGCAGGTAGGCTTGGAGCCAAACGATAAAGAAAAGACTGCCTTTACAATTGGAACTGGATTATGGCAGTTCAAGGTCATGCCATTTGGATTATGCAATGCTCCTGCTACTTTTGAACGATTGATGGAGTCGGTACTGCGTGGACTGTCCTGGAAGACATGTCTGGTGTACCTGGACGACGTGATAGTGTTAGGCCGGTCTTTTGAAGAACATCTTAAGAACCTAGAGGAGATATTCCAAAGATTACGCGGGCAAACCTTACATTAAGCCCCAAGAAGTGACCACCTATTTGGAAAAGAGGTGAAATACCTAGGACATGTCGTTTCAGAGACCGGAATAAGAGCTGACCCTGACAAAATAAAACGGTACAGGAGTGGCCTACACCAGCAGATATACACCAACTACGCAGTTTTCTAGGATTGTGCACATATTACCGACGTTTTATACTTGGGTTTGCGAACATTGCCAAACCGTTAACGAAATTAACCGAAGATGGACAAGAATATGATTGGAATGACGACTGCCACAGTGCATTTGAACAACTGAAACGGCTACTGGTTACAGCACCAATTTTGAGTTATCCACGGATGGAGGGGAAATTTGTGTTGGATACCGATGCCAGTAACACAGCTATAGGAGGCGTTCTTTCTCAAGTGCAGGACGGACAAGAAAAAGTTATTGGGTATTTCAGCAAGGTCTTGTCGCGGCCAGAAAGGAACTATTGTGTGACAAGAAGGAGCTGTTGGCCGTCGTCAAATCCGTAGAGCACTTTTATAAGTACTTATACGGCCGTAAATTCCTGTTGAGAACAGACCATGCTGCACTGAAATGGTTACTGCAGTTTCGAAATCCTGAAGGGCAAGTGGCAAGGTGGATAGAGCGGCTGCAGGAATATGACTTTGACACAGAACATCGCGTAGGAACTAGCCATCGGAATGCAGACGCTCTATCTAGGAGACCTTGTCCGGTGGACTGCAATCATTGCTCCAAGATGGAAGAGAAAATAAGTGTCATCCATAGAATGACGGTAACCGATGATACTTGGCAACTCGAAAGAATACGAGAAGACCAGGAAAATGACGCCGAATTGGGACGTATTATTGAGTGGAAAAATAGAGGACAACGACCAGCTTGGGAAGAAATTAGTATTTCAAATAGGAGCCTGAAGGCATACTGGGCACAGTGGGACTCCTTGATGATGGAAAATAGAATCTTGAAACGACGCCTGGAATTTGAAGATGGCACTGAGAGACTTCAAGTGATAGTGCCGAGAAGCAGAGTGCCGGAAGTGTTGCAGCACTTGCACGATGGTATTTCCGGAGGGCACTTTGGCGTGAAAAGAACTCTCGAGAGAGTGAGAGAAAGATTCTATTGGCTGAACTGCAAAGATGATGTGAAGGAGTGGTGCCGGAAATGTGAATTGTGTGCCTCTGCAAATGGCCCGGTCTCAAAACGGAAAGCCCCAATGAGACAGTATAACGTGGGGAATCCTTTTGAAAGGGTAGCCATTGATATAGCTGGTCCGTTTCCTGAATCAGAGAAAGGAAATAAATACATCTTGGTTGCAATGGATTATTTTACCAAATGGCCGGAGGCATATGCTATACCTAACCAAGAAGCCGAGACGGTTGCAGATGTACTAGTCAGGAGTTGTTTTGTCGTTTTGGAGTTCCGTTGGAATTACACTCCGATCAAGGTCGAAACTTCGAATCGGCGTTGTTTCAAAACGTCTGCAAGCACCTTGGAATCAGGAAGACTAGAACCACGCCCTTCATCCCCAATCGGATGGAATGGTTGAAAGAATGAACAGGACGTTAGGAAGTACCTGACCAAAGTTGTCTCTGAACATCAACGAGACTGGGACCAATATTTACATTTGTTCCTACTGGCGTACCGATCTTCGGTACATGACAGCACAGGATACTCGCCCGCTTGCGTAATGCTAGGACGTGGTGCGGCTACCATGTGATCTTCAGTTTGGATTTAAACCTGGAGAAGAATCGCAGGTGAAGATTACGTTAGTAAGCTTCGTGAAAGATCAAATAGTATTCACGAAAACGTCCGAAAGAATATACAGGCAGCAAGCGATCGAATGAAATCACAATATGACACGAGAGCACAAGAAGGTGGTTATCAACCTGGAGATTTAGTGTGGTTGTACAATCCACAAAGAAAACGTGGATTGTCGCCAAAACTACAAAGACAATGGGAAGGGCCGTACAAAGTGTTAAAAGGATTAATGATGTAGTGTACCGGATCAGAAGATCCCTCGTGGTAAACCGAAAGTGGTACACTTTGACCGTTTAACACCCTACACTGGCAACAACCAGGAAGACTCAAATAATGATAATGGTGTTCGGCAAGTTATTAATCATGAGCCAAATGCAGATTTTGAGAGCTTTATGGCGGCGTATGGTGGTTCCGCTAAAGCGAGATTTGGCGTTGTTGTTGAAAAACAGCAGGATCTGTTTAGAGCACCAGAAGAGTATTCCCTTGCACATTGCGTAGCTCAAGATTTGGCAATGTCAAGGGGAATAGCTGTTGTTTTCAACAAAAAGTTTGGACGTGTAGATGAATTAGTACAACAGCAGCCAACTGTAGGAAAAGCTTTAGTTCTTCAAGATAACAATCGTTATGTTTACTATCTGGTCACCAAAAATTCTTCATGGCAAAGACCTAGTTATGGACATCTATGGGAGGCTTTGCTAAATCTTAAGGCGCAGATGATGGAAAATGGAGTAACGAGACTAGCGGTGCCCAAGCTGGGCTGTGGACTGGATCGCTTGGATTGGAGGATAGTCCGAAATATGCTAGAAGTAGTTTTCCAGGAACCAACGTCCAGGTTCTTGTTTGTTGTTATCAACCGGTTGCCTACCAAGATCATGAAAAGAGTGTTGACTGTTACTTCCAACGACGCGGTGGATGCACCAGAGGAGATAGCTGCCGATACCGTCACCAGTCATCGAATTGGCGTCAAGATGGATTTACAGTTACGAGACGTAACAGTTTTAAAGAGGGGGGCAGTGTTGCGATCCACTATTAGGCAACCCGTCAAACATACAAACGCCCGGGGCACAGCGTATTCTTCAGCATTCGAGAATCCTTCTACAAAGTTCTAGATAATGAGTCATATCTTAATGCAGGGTATATATAAGGCCGCTTATGAATGTAAGAGTTAGTCTATTCTTGAATGTCTAATATAAATTATATCGTTGTAAAGTAAACGTAGTTGAGTTTTAAGAATATATACATAAATGATATGCTGTGGTTAATGTACATGCAGCTTGCAGTATACATAAATAAATAGAAGTGTATAAACAAATAGTTGTGTTAGTGTTGTTAATGAACCTATGGTGAAGAAGATAGTTTAAGAAGATATTAGTGCTTGTAAATTCATTAGTGTAATAGTGCTTCATTGTTAAGTGGACGGAAAACATTTATAAATAAGGCATATACTGTTAATTAGACTTGTGAACAGTAAGTAATAAAGACGTTTGTTATTACTTGTTTTAAATTAAAGAAACGCGGTAGTAGTAGCGCGTTACACTATACAGAAGAAAATGTAAAACAATATTTGAAATAAAAATGTTGCTTAGAATATTAACATTTTTTAATTTTTAAGCAAAATAAATCATATTTGCCAATTTCTTTTTATTACTTACAAAAAGTTATTCAATGTTTTCTTTAAAGTAAATATTTACATCAACATTTAATTTCAACACTTAATTTTTTCAGTTCATTTTGTAGGCGTATGCGCCCTTACTTAATTGTTACAAACGTTTCTTATAAAAATATACCGCTAGTGACCTTTGTAAACTCTTCCTCTTACTCCTGATAAAAATTCAGCTAGTTAATTGTGCGAAACGAGTACATGGCCTTAGAAAAGGGAGAAAACGTCCAAAAACACATAAAAATACCTCGTTTTAAGTAAAAAATTTAAGTGTTGGCAGTGGGTGACTTTTTGTACATAAACTAATAAACAAGTATACAAAAATTAATGGGTCTGTGTGAGTGACTAGGCTGAATACACCAAACCACTGAAGGTGAGTGTTGCTTGTGTTATCTTGTATTATATTCATGCCATAAGCTGTTAGAGCCCCTCAAATAAAATCACCACGAGCCGCCACTGGTGTTGGATGAAAATATGAAGGATTTTTAGTAATGCACTGGTAGTTACCATAAGAATGTGAACCGTTTTACAAAAACCTTTTTTCAAAAGAAAGTGAGACAATATTGAAAATCAAAATTAAAGTCAAGTATTTTTATTTCTTTAATTTTTTTAAAGTAAAATTTATTAATTATAATATATGACATAATATAATGATACTATGCATAAGAATTTCTTAAAATTGTTCATTAACTAAAAAAGTAACACAGATATTCTTTAGCGCTCGTGCATTAATTACGAACATATTTACATGTAAGGAAAACATTTATAAAGTTTAGCCAGTTTAGGTATGTTAGTAAGAAAATATACTAACAATTTTATAAAAATCAAGTGATTTACAATCTACCAACAGGGAGATTTCATCATATTATTAAAGTACAATGTCGAAATAAATAGTAAGGTTCTTAGTACATTCTTTTACGACCAGCAACTAAAAACCGGGACTTCACCATAGACATACCAAAATCGACAAGCACCAATATATTTTCCATGACCAATCATCCTACAACCGTAGAATCAAGGCATTCTCACTCATTGCAAAGATACCGAAATTACTGTAAATTATTTACATAGACAGAAGCATAAGACGTCCTACAGTTAAAAACGTAGAGGCTACCCAATGACGCAGATGAAGTAGTGAATAGATAGTGAAAATATCAATAAATAGATTCCTATGCACACAGTATACCTTAACCTTAACCACAAGTTCAGTTCCAGTCGCAAAAATCCTGTGAATTAGTATATCGAGTAAACCCCAAGGATATTTTTACTGGTATATACCATCAAATCATAATTGGAGGACGCTATTCAAGCGGTTGTAATTGAATCAACTAACAGGTAGCATCGAGCGATGACGAGATCTTAGGTAATTTACAGTACAGTAATTCCAGAACTTCGAGTTTCTACGAAAACTCTCGAGACGCGTTTGTGAACGCGGAATTAAAGAAGTTATTGGCGCGTATGGAAAGTGATCCGGTAGTGGACGCTTTTATCAACAGCCGCTGGACTCCAAAGATTATTTACTAACACTCTAATATTCACATGCACGAGGTTGCGCAAGCCTTGGAAGAAAAGAAACTGTAAGTGTTTTTCTTAGTCTTAGCTTGATTGGATATTTTTTCACATAAATTTGGCCAAATAAGAATAGTTTAAGTTAATCAATTTATTTTGTTACGACGATATTCATGTTTTAATATAGGTTACGAGAGCATCTCGGAGCTTTTATTTGTATATTTTAAATTAGCAGTTGCAGTAAAAAGACAAGTATATGTGCGGTGCCACCAACCAGAGTTGGAAAAACGTATTAATTATCTTAGCAATAACTCGGAGATCACGTCTAGTTAGATAGGACCAACATTTCTTACTAGACTGAAGGTTTATAGACCTTTCCAAATAGGCGCACGTGCTAGAAGTGTATATCCCTAAAAGAATTCCTGTTATTTCGTAGAATTCACCCCTCGTCACAGTAAGCTAGCTACTGTATTTCTTCTGCTACGTCTACGCAAAAATGTAAATTTCAAAAGATCATTAGCGTCAATTTCACACGTAACAATTTCATTTCGTTTTCCTGAGCGCATAGACCTTATACTTAAACTTAAAGTTTTCAATTGCGTTATTCATTTTCGTTTCTGACAAAAATTCAGTTACTTAATTGAGACAAACCAGTAAAAAGTCTTAAAAAAAAGGAAAAATCTCTAAATGCAGAAACATTTTGGCATACCTCGTTTGAAATATAAAAACCTAGTATTAGGTGAAAGAGCCATACTTAGTTTCAGAGAGCATACTGTTCTACGAAAAATGTCTTCAGAAAAAAGTGAAGCGATTTTGAGAATTGAGATTATATTTAAAATTTTAAGACTTCTTTAGTTATGTTTTGTATATTTTTGAATTACTTACAAAATATGATATAATGTGTTTACTAAGACTTTAATTTTTTTAAATAAAATCTATGGACATTTCACGTTTTCGTGTTTTTTCTTTAATTTTACTTTGTGGGTGCACAGACCTTTGCGTTAGAACTAGCTTTATAAAAGGGGACACTGATAACTTGTGACTACTTTACTTTTAATGCGTGTCATAAGACTATCAAACAAATTGTTCTCCAAAATTATTTTTAATAAAATTGTTTAAAAGAAGTTTTGGATAAGATTATTATGGAACAAAATTTAGTGACAAATGCGTGATTTGGAATAATTTTAAATCGTATATGCAATTATATCGAGTAGCGCTCAAAATATAACAGTAGACTAAATATTTATTGTCTTGCATAAATTAAAAAAATTAAATTCACTTTCGATGGTATTTTGATCGCACACACCATTACAACATCCACTGTATAATCAGACACTTCACATTCACACCAAAAATAATTTTTGTAATGATTGTATACCAAATAATAGGTAATTAAAAAAAGAATGCTTAATTTTATTATACTTTTAAAAATATAATCAAAATTATACTGTATAATGTATAGAAAGTTTACTTGCACTTGCTTAAAATAAAAGTGAAAGCTCAGAATATTTCAGCAATAAACAAATAAAGATCAAAGAACGTACTTATTCCAGTAAACTGATGTCTATGTAGGTCAGTTACGTAAAGCTGCATAATAATAAATTATATCATTCTTTCTTGGTAAAAAATAACTGGTGCCGAAGTGTCTTGTACCTAGTTGATTTCCACACGAATGTAGGACAGACACCATTAAAAGTAAAAAACGTTTTATGTAATATATAAACAGACAAATAGTTTAACAAATTGATCTTGAACTCTTAAAAGTGCAAAAAAAATTACCTGTAAGATAATCTTGAACCGATGGAAGTACATCATTTGGGCAGAGTGCTTTTTGGGTTGTAGCAATCTTAGCCAGTTTGCTTAACCCATAACTTTTCACTTTTTCGGACACTACATCACTAGAATTGTTTACCAAAAGATATTCGTCGACCATGTTTTACGTAATAATTTACGAAATTAGCTCATTTTGGGTAGACGTTCGCGTTCATATCTTATCGAGTAAGCGGAGCTACTAACAGTATGTAAAAAGGTAGGCGCATTTAATATGGGGTGTTGCGATATCCATTCTATACTTTCTTTTACCTACATATTCAATGAGTCTAGAGCCAGACATGACGCAAAATGATATAATATGAAGAAGATTGCAGTGCGCACCTGATCGGGAAGCTAGTGTGATATTACAGACATTACAGTACTTAGACAACATGCCGTACGAAAATTGTATAATTGATTATAATGCACAAGAATGCATATTCTATTGTGTTATATAGGTCATATGCAACCTATGGGTTTACAAGCAAACAGGAGTGAAATCAAAAAATTTTTATAATGAAAATTAAAAATCGTCCGTCTAGGCTGGTGTAGATTAGTCCTAGGGTCAGCTACCTGTTATAAGAGTCGACTTCTGGAGCAACTGTTCTTTCCATACCCCGAATTACCCTTGAAAGATTCTTTTACTGCTTTTAGCAGGAGGCGGAAACTGCAAGAACGTAAACACAGAAAATGGTGGGACTCTTTCAAAGAGTATAAAAGGAATATTAACAAATAGAAACTAAATGATAAAGGGGTGGCTGAAGTGACCTCGACGACTTTTACCTGCAATTTAAAATACCAGTATGAGCGTTTAGAATCCTATCAATCAATCAATCACCAATTACGATATTCCTTTTCGGAGTAATCAAACCTAGCACCTCTTTCTGGGGGGACATGCAAGATATAGCTCTAGAATTTTACACTTCTTTTACTCCCTGCACATTCACAATCCACAATCCACATTTGGAGTGCAAATGAAATGGTAATTCAACTTTAAATACAAAGTTGGGTTTTCATTTCATCTTAATAACTATTAATATATATTAAGCATTCATTTGCATTCCAAATGTGGATTATTCTTCTCTATTAATAATAATATAATTACATGTTTGTATTATTCCGTACGTTGCAAAAATGGGATGATCAAGTTATTAGTACATGAATTATGTATATAACTAGATTCAATTTCCTTAAATGCAAGACGTAATTGAAAATCGTTAACAAGAGCCAAGCTTCAGTAGTATTAAGTATAACATCATCTAAACAATTAGGCTAGATAGCTCAATTAATTAGAGCACTGATCCGGAAAATCAGAGGTTGCAGGTTCAAGTCCTGCTGTAGCCGTTCTTTTAGTGGTTTTCAATTACTAGTTCGATTTGAAATGGTAATTCAACTTTAAATACAAAGTTGGGTTTTTATAATAACTATTTATATATATATATATTACTCATATTTAGACCAGGGTAGAAAATTAAATAATCACATCAAATAATTTTAAACACCGTGTATAAGGAATTTCATTAAATAATACGCTTTATTAAAACCGTGAAGCATAAAAATTTATTAGTTTCATTAAACATAAGAGATTTAAATCATGTACAAGACGCTTTATATCAAAAGAAGCAGTATTAAAAAGCTCTGCGTGTAATGTAATTATTCCTAAACAAATGGAAATTACGTGCAAAATTTATCTTAATTAACTCTATTTCAAATAACCGGTATTGAACAAAACGTACAGATAATATCTATAGAAACTTGTAAAACCCAAGATTATAATATCAGAAAATAAAGCTCTGAGAATTAATATTATTTTGAACACCTGCGTAGTTTAAATATCACATACGGCGTAAATTTTGTAGATAATTAATAGTTTCAAAGAATCTTGGAGAAACCGGGGCTTAATATTCACGAGAATGTGCGATACGGGGTTATTAAACCCAGATAACAGTCCACATGGACTAAAATATAATCGATAATAAAGAATATCAATTTGCACCAATACGAACAGGTTAGAAAAGGAAAGAAAATGCGTCAAGCAAAGACACATATAGTAAAAGGCGGGATTTAAGCAACGTCACGAGGGTCACAATTGGTTGAAAATAGGATGCAAATATCAGAGGTAGAAACAACAATTTCTGTACAAAATTAATTAGTTTTCTCGGACATGCTTGCGTGCCGTGTGTTGAAATTTCTGAGATTTAAATGGGACGAGTGAAAATTCGTAAAACCGACGCGCGAGCGACAGACTGGGAACATAGAATGAGGAATTCTTTAGAATTACCCGTTTTGAGGACAAAAGCGACGTGCCGGCTTTTGCTATATATACCGAGATGAATATAAACAAGCCCTCTTAGACTTTTGACGATTCGATGCGTTAAAAGCTCGTACATCCGCGACTTGATTGAAGATGTTAAACAGTGCATTTTAGTTTGATAAAATAAATTAAAATTTTGCTCGTATATTTTAGTGATTCAAAATAGTTGGTTATTTACGTGCTAACATGAATGTACTTCAGTGCACTTAGATACAAGGTAATAAAATTTAGTTTCACTGTACCAATTAGCAAAATTTACAACGACAAATGTATACACAAAAGTAGGCAGTTTTGGCGTATATTGGTGAAAGAAGTATGAAGTTATTTGCTATTTTTCGGGGTGTTAATAATTAAATGGTTCAAATACGTGTCTGGATCCAGGAAACAAGGGTCAGATATACATAGATGAGTTCCGGAAAAGCCCAGAAACAACTGGTGATGGAGAAAATTTTAAAAGCGTTGAGAAGCCGTAAATATAATCCTGTTGGAATGGTGTGATTAACTAAAGGGACGATGTACTTTGAAGCTACGAGGACAGTAACCTTCAGGTAAATTATACTATTTTGTTTGACATTTTTGTGTGTATTGAATAACTTTATAATTGATTTACTTTAAATGGACATTAGTGAAATTGTACTAACCATAAAATTTTAATTTTAAGATGAAATTTGCTTGTTGAAGTAGAAAGGAGTATTTAGTTTTGATGTTCGGTAATATGATGAAAATTTGGGTATGTCTTTGAGCTCAATTAGACGAACCTGGTTAATTAACGTAAAGGGTGGTAGATGCTCCTTTATACTCAGACTCGGTCTGCTTATATTGTTATATTAATTAGTAGGCATCCAACAAGGACTTTAATTTTGGATGCACATTAAAATGATAATAAAATTAATCTTGAAATTCTTTTAAAACTGAAATTTATGCTGAGTTTAAATTTTGAAATTTTAATGTATTCTGAATATTGATGTAAATAGAGTTAACGTTGATGTTTTTGGTAGGAATGTGTTGTTTTTATGAATGAGGAGGTTTATAACATTAGGTGAGCAGCCGAGGCGAAAAGAGGATCACAGCCGTTTATGACGCCCAATCTGTGGGACTAGAATTTTTTTGTTGAAAGGACCCAGTTCCCGCATTCAGAAAGGAGGATATCACAGCAAATTTTGGCGACCACAACGTGAGGGCTCGAGTTCCAAATAAAATTTTGTTATTTTATTCCAGGAAACTGGCGATCTGAGAGAGAGTTTCTGTTTGTGTATAAATTTAAGAGTATTTTTAGAGTGTGTGTGAGTGATTTGAACGTATGCAGAGAAAGGAGTGGTTAAGGAGTCAAGGAGTGGAAATTGGAAGTGACGATAGTGCATTGTGTGAGAAAATTTCGAAAATGGAAGAAGCTGGAGGCAGTAGAGATCAGTCGAGGACGGAATCAGGGGATCAAGGAAACGAGATGATAATGAGAATGCTAGAGAGGATGAACGAAGAAGCCAATAGAGCTAGGGATGAATCGAATAGAGCGAGAGAGGACTCAAATCGAAAATTTGACCGAATGAGTGAAGAATCGAACAGGAAGTTAGAGGAGATTAGTCAGAAAATAGATAAGACGAATCAAGAAGTTTCAGAATTTAAAAATAGTCTTACCGTAAAGATGGGGGAAGTTGAAAATAGGGTTGATAAAAATGAGCGTGATATTACAGGTCTTCGACAGGAAATGGGACATTTAAGGTCCGAAGTACGCATTTTTTGTGAAGAAGAGATTAATATAAAAATGACTGAAGTAACGGACTCATGTAGGGATCAGTTAGGCAGGGTAGAACGCGAAGTTAGTAGTATCAAATACAACATGTCAAATTTAACGGGGGATGGTCCCAGATTTTCTACAGGTGGAGTATCATTGGACCAACACATGAAGTTTTATGGCGATAACAGGGTAAATCCACAAATTTTTATTAATAGTGTAAGAAATCTAGTGGGAAATTTATTTGACGAACAGACTAAACTAAATACGATAAAGGCTTTATTAAAGGACAATGCGGAGGCATGGTACAATTTAGTAGGACAGGACATAGACACGTATCAGGACTTTGAAAACAAATTTTACAACATTACTGGAGTGATCACAAACAGGATCAGATTAGGGACGACTTGATTACAGGAAAATTTAAGGAGAGTTTGCAGGTTCTAGGAGCAATATGCCATCCGCAAATACAGTGTGGCCAAACAACTGAATCCACCATTGACGGACAGACAGATAATTAAGTACCTATCACGACATTTTGAACTGGAAATTAGACAACACGTGGCCTTACAAAACATCACAGAACGGGAGACGTTTTTGGAATACTTACAGAGATATGACGATGTATGTGTTGGACGGACAAGAGAGATACGAGAACGAAACGTTAACACACTTAGGTTTGACAACAGGACACCGAATTATCCGAGACGGCCTGACTACAACAGAAATTTTCGACCGAATTGGGAACGACGAGGACAGGAATACAGGAGCAATAGTGCGACTAGGGGACCAACGCCAAGACCTAGTTACACGCGACAGAACAGTTTACCGGAGGTAAACAGGACTGTGACCAGCACGCCGAATAGAGACAGGGACACGGATATTAACACGAGGAGGACGTACGCACAGGTTGTAGAAGGACAACCAGGACCAAGCACGGAAAACAGGATGGGACAGGATTTTTAGAACGCGACAGACCACTAGATTTCTGTGTAAATGTATATGAACATCCACGTGAATTTTTCAAAATTGAGGAGGAAGTAGAGCCAGAAACTGTAGAAAAATTATGTTTGCCAATTATTAATTTAGAAATTTTTGAAAATAATGTAGAAGTATTACTTGATACAGGGGCAGAGGCGAGTTTAATATCGGAGGAATTCGTCAGCAAAATTAGGGATAAGGTTTGTGATAGAATTATGCCTATAAAGCGTAGCCATTTAGTAGCTCCAAATAAAAAGAAGTTTGCTGTAGTAAATAGTGTTGTGGTGCTTAGGATAGATATAGGAGGTTTAAGCTGTGAACAGGAGTTTGTAATTGTACCTGGACTGAAGTTTCAGAGCATTTTAGGTGTTGACTGTATGATGAAGTTAGGGGTTGTGATAGATATGGAACGGAAGGTAATAAGGGTTAATGATAGGGTAGTGCCATGGAAGGGCAGTTATGAAGTCACAGAGGATGACACGGGGTTTAGTATTAATGTAATAGAGGTAGAGGATGATGAAGTAAAACAGATCAACACAATAAGATGTCCAGAGGAAAGGAAAGTAGAGGTTCAAGCTTTAATACAAAAACATGCAGAAGTAGTGGGGGTAGAAGCAGCATATTAGGAGCAGGTGAAGGCGAAATTAAGTAAAGATGGCAAGTTTGTTTTTAATAAAGTAGATTTAAGGGATTCATTCTGGCGGATTCCATTACACAAAAATTCTAGAAGGTACGTAGGGTTTTCCATAGAGGGAAAAATCGATAATTGTAAAGTAGTATCGTTTGGTTTGTCGGCAGAAAGGGAAACAAGAATAAATGAGAAACAGACAAGTGTAGGGACTGAAGAAGAAGTAATATTTAAGAGTCAGGATAAGAGGGATGATAAGTTTATTGTATGTGAGATAACAGGGATGTTAAGTATAGATATAGAAGGGGAGAGATAGGGATGAAGAGTATTAGGATGGTAAGAAGGAAGACTTGAAGGGTCAAGAAGAGAGTTAGATTTAAATAACTTAATGAACAAAGGATAGAGATAGGTGAACTTTAGTATATATATAGAACAAGGGATAGAATAGGTGTAGATAGAAGAGTAGAAGTAAGTGTTTATAGAAAATAAAGCTAGGTATAGGATAAATATGGGAGATAATTAGGAATAGGTTTAGGATGAGAATAAAGAGTAAAGGTAGGAAGAAAATAAGATAGGTTAAGTATAGATATTTCATATAAGATTAGTGGAGAGTTAGGAATAAGGTTAGAAATAGGATAGGTATATAGGATTAAGTAGGATGAAGTAAAGTATAGTGAAGATTAGTTAAAAGTTAGGAATAGGATAGGTATATAGGATGTATATAGGATTAGATGGATGAGTAGGATGAAGTTAGGGATAATTTCAGTTTATAGAATTAGGTGAAAGTTAGGAATAGGATAGGGATATAGGGTAGCTGTAAATATTTTTTTTTGAATTGGAGACAAAGTAGGTAAGTTAGATAGATAAGGGTAGAGAGAGATAGGCAACTTTTTTTGTAAATTTGTTTTAGCAGTCTAAATGTTTTATATTTGAATTCAAATAAGTGGGATTATTTGTATTCAAATAGGGGGAAAATACTCATATTTAGACCAGGGTAGAAAATTAAATAATCACATCAAATAATTTTAAACACCGTGTATAAGGAATTTCATTAAATAATACGCTTTATTAAAACCGTGAAGCATAAAAATTTATTAGTTTCATTAAACATAAGAGATTTAAATCATGTACAAGACGCTTTATATCAAAAGAAGCAGTATTAAAAGCTCTGCGTGTAATGTAATTATTCCTAAACAAATGGAAATTACGTGCAAAATTTATCTTAATTAACTCTATTTCAAATAACCGGTATTGAACAAAACGTACAGATAATATCTATAGAAACTTGTAAAAACCCAAGATTATAATATCAGAAAATAAAGCTCTGAGAATTAATATTATTTTGAACACCTGCGTAGTTTAAATATCACATACGGCGTAAATTTTGTAGATAATTAATAGTTTCAAAGAATCTTGGAGAAACCGGGGCTTAATATTCACGAGAATGTGCGATACGGGGTTATTAAACCCAGATAACAGTCCACATGGACTAAAATATAATCGATAATAAAGAATATCAATTTGCACCAATACGAACAGGTTAGAAAAGGAAAGAGAAAATGCGTCAAGCAAAGACACATATAGTAAAAGGCGGGATTTAAGCAACGTCACGAGGGTCACAATTGGTTGAAAATAGGATGCAAATATCAGAGGTAGAAACAACAATTTCTGTACAAAATTAATTAGTTTTTCTCGGACATGCTTGCGTGCCGTGTTGAAATTTCTGAGATTTAAATGGGACGAGTGAAAATTCGTAAAATCGACGCGCGAGCGACAGACTGGGAACATAGAATGAGGAATTCTTTAGAATTACCGTTTTGAGGACAAAAGCGACGTGCCGGCTTTTGCTATATATACCGAGATGAATATAAACAAGCCCTCTTAGACTTTTGACGATTCGATGCGTTAAAAGCTCGTACATCCGCGACTTGATTGAAGATGTTAAACAGTGCATTTTAGTTTGATAAAATAAATTAAAATTTTGCTCGTATATTTTAGTGATTCAAAATAGTTGGTTATTTACGTGCTAACATGAATGTACTTCAGTGCACTTAGATACAAGGTAATAAAATTTAGTTTCACTGTACCAATTAGCAAAATTTACAACGACAAATGTATACACAAAAGTAGGCAGTTTTGGCGTATATTGGTGAAAGAAGTATGAAGTTATTTGCTATTTTTCGGGGTGTTAATAATTAAATGGTTCAAATACGTGTCTGGATCCACGAAACAAGGGTCAGATATACATAGATGAGTTCCGGAAAAGCCCAGAAACAACTGGTGATGGAGAAAATTTTAAAAGCGTTGAGAATTAGAAGCCGTAAATATAATCCTGTTGGAATGGTGTGATTAACTAAAGGGACGATGTACTTTGAAGCTACGAGGACAGTAACCTTCAGGTAAATTATACTATTTTGTTTGACATTTTGTGTGTGTTGAATAACTTTATAATTGATTTACTTTAAATGGACATTAGTGAAATTGTACTAACCATAAAATTTTAATTTTAAGATGAAATTTGCTTGTTGAAGTAGAAAGGAGTATTTAGTTTTGATGTTCGGTAATATGATGAAAATTTGGGTATGTCTTTGAGCTCAATTAGACGAACCTGGTTAATTAACGTAAAGGGTGGTAGATGCTCCTTTATACTCAGACTCCGGTCTGCTTATATTGTTATATTAATTAGTAGGCATCCAACAAGGACTTTAATTTTGGATGCACATTAAAATGATAATAAAATTAATCTTGAAATTCTTTTTAAAACTGAAATTTATGCTGAGTTTAAATTTTGAAATTTTAATGTATTCTGAATATTGATAGGTAATTAGAGTTAACGTTGATGTTTTTGGTAGGAATGTGTTGTTTTTTTATGAATGAGGAGGTTTATAACATTAGGTGAGCAGCCGAGGCGAAAAGAGGATCACAGCCGTTTATGACGCCCAATCTGTGGGACTAGAATTTTTTTGTTGAAAGGACCCAGTTCCCGCATTCAGAAAGGAGGATATCACAGCAATATATATATATATATATATATATATATATATATATATGTATATATATATATGTGTGTGTGTGTGTGTGTGTGTGTATTAAAATGAATCTGGGTAGCTTAAATACAGAATTTCCCATAAAGTAAGGATATTCAGGCAATTTTTAATATTAAACGTAATAATAAACCAGTTATGTGAAGTGTTTGACATGATTTACTGAATATTTTGGCTCCAGGTCATTTTATGCTGTGCAATTTAGAGGATTATACTTGCCAAGGGGTGTTTGACTCTATTTGTGTGATTAACAGTTATATTTTACCTCTTATAATAATTATTAGTAGTTAGCACCTAAAAGGAATTAGGTTATTATTGTTAATTTGATAATTGTATACTTAACTGGATTATGAATAATTATTGAACCAATCATAATTAATATGAAAAGTAATAAGAGGCTTGTCTTCATTGTATAGATGATTATCTGTGTTTTTTAATGTCATTTTAGGTGCATAAAGGATCATAGTAGGATTGTTGTTGCAAGGTGATAATTTTTGTTTTTGTTATTATGGATGATAAAAAATTTTGTGTGCTGTTCTAATATTGCTGGCTGCTGCAGAACGTTTTTTGAATAAAAAAGTTGAAAATTTTTATGTGTTAAAGTTATTTCTGCCTAAAATAAAGGTATAAACGATATTAAAGCTTAATCTAAGCGATTTTTTGCATCGAGCGTAAGAAACAATTTGTAAATTTGTAAAAAGGACATTAGTTTGTCTACTTAAGGAGTCCTAGAGTTTTTTTGTAACAGCAAGGAAACGGTTGGAGAGATTTCCATTTCAGCACATGGTGGTATATTCGTGTAGGAGCTGGAGTTTCTTTTGATTGTCCATAGAGAAGCAGATCCAGGATCCAGAGAGGCATTTAACCAGTAATCGTACATCAACTACAATTTTTTTCTATTAAACTTTTTATTTTACATAAAACTATATAAAGCTAATACTTACAGTTTTAATTTAATAGATTTTCTACCTGTGACCAAATGTTTGACCAGATCAGTTGGCTGTAAAAAGAAACCACCCCTGGATTGGTAAGGTATAATTTGTAATTTCAACACACCAGTAGACTTGTTAATTGAAAGCTGGAATATTGAATAAATTGCAAACATTTCACACATTTTTTGGTTATGCCTACATCTTAAATTTTTATAAAGACCTGTATTTATAGCATTTAGGTTTGTTTCTGTGCTACTATTTAAATTCAGAGAAGACAGAGGGTGCTAAGTGTTGGTTTGAAGGCTTTGCTATTAGAACCCACTAGCAAAGTTTTCAAAATTTATTTATTTACTCTGAGTTTTAAGTAAAGAAAGGACGGGGGTAGTTTCAGTTTAATATATATATATATATATATATATATATATATATTGCTGTGATAAGATGTTGTTTATGGGTGTATTGAGCAGTAAGGGTCGTGTAGTAACTGTAAATAGCAATAGGAATCAGAAAACTGCATTTATTTAGTAGAAAAATAAGTAATTCGTACATTATGTAAATAGCAAGCATTTAACATCCTGTATATAGACCGTAATTAGCTTTAAGCGAGACCAGTAAGCATATCTTTCAACAATAGAACGCGTATTCAGCAAAGAAATAACCGTACATGTAATTAAACGACGTTGAGAAGTGTTCTACAAGTTTATAAGATAAAATATGCAGAAAATAAGATGAAACCTAATAAATCTTCATGCAATTACGCTGGAACCATGAACGCTTTGATAAGAAAACGCACTTTCAAATAAATAAATACATGAACGAAAACAGCACTAGAGTTACATCATTTATTTTTGTACAATTATCCAAAAGAATTATCTATACAAAGCAACAGACGTAAGTTGAAAGTCTGGCCACGATAACAAATAATAAGGCAATCAAAGATCGCAAATATACACCATGACACGGAAATCCGAAGGAATTTCATCAGAAACAGCTTGAAAATACAGAGAATATTAAAGAAAACCTGGTTGGTTGAAACAATCTGTAAAACTGCTTAAAAACCTAACCCAAAGGTAGTGGGAAAAACTATTTAACACCCACCGGTGATAAGACAGCTCAGTCTACACTTGATGCACGTTGAATCCACATCACTTTTAACCAGAAATCTACGCGTCAAATAAATTAAATTTATAATATAGTGAAAATAGTGCTACATAAAGATTGTGTTAAGAATACATGAAGAGTTTTTGCCGCTTTTTTTGGAAAACGTGAGTAGAAATTGGTTAATTAATTTAAATTAGATATTTATAATGATAGGGCTCTAATCTGCGTGGAAACAATTCTAATTTTGGAACGATTCAATTCTAATTGGCTTCTGGACTATTTCTGGTTCACTTATAAAACAATTCTTATTTTAATTTTGGTATAATTATGGAACAATTCTAATACGCGGCTAATTTATGATCCGAAGTCTCGAATTTCAAGTGGTATTTAAGGAAAGAGATTCAAAGCACAGGCAGAGAAATATAGAACAAAGCACGAGGTGATTTTTGGAAAGCAAGGGATAACCGTACTGAAATATTGGTTCGACAAAGCAGAGCATTGGTATTCGATTGAAGACAGTAAGAGGGTGTTGATCCACAACACGAAACAAAACAGGTCAAACCTACCTAGTTTTAAGGCATCTGTTCAATTTAAATTTTAATACTGAATTTATTCAATTTATCCAAAACTTGTAAAGAGCCAACAAGCAACATTGCATACGTTTAAACTTACGTAATAAATCATAAAAAGGTTTCGAACGTTCCTGATTTTTTTTTGTAAAAAGTGTTTTTGATGACTTTATTTTAAACTAAAAGAATATAAATTTTGGGATAAATAATACATATGATATTAATTGATTGAAGGGTGTATTTAAAGAATTTAAAAAATTGTAAATATTATTTCCTTTCATTATATGAATGTTGATTGACTTCGTTTTATCAATTCAAACAGGTAATCATAAAGGGGTGATAAAAAGAAAATTGATCATCGCAACGTGGTGCACTCTGTGTAGATTAAAAAAAGCTAGCCGTGCATAATAATAAAATTAAAAGATTAAATTGAGAGAACACAGAGCAGTGGCGTTAAGTAGAAAGTTTATTACATCCGACTACAACAAGTGAGGGGGCTACTACAGCAACTCTAAATATAAAATATAATATATACAATAACAGGCTTTTAGGTCTGCTGGTTAATTAAGTGTACTTTTATTATAACTCTAAGCTTTAGGTTTTATTTTTAAACCATTATATATATTACTCAAATTTAGAACCAGGGTAGAAAATTTATTAATTACATCAAATAATTTTAATCACCGTGTATAAGGAAGCTTTGGGAAAAAGTACGCGTAATTAAATGCCTAGTGTAAAGATTTAAATCATTCAATTAGAAGGTAGGGTTTGTATAGACGTTTATTAGATAATACGCGTTATTAAAAAAAAACCGTGGAGCATAAAAATTTATTCGTTTCATTAAAAATAAGAGATTTAAATTATTTACTAGACGCTTTCTATAAAGAAAAGCAGAATTAAAATGCTCAACATGTATTTAATTTAATTGTTCCAAGAAACAAATAGAAATTACGTGCAAAATTTATATTAATTAATTCAATTTTTAAGTAACGAGTATTAAACAAAATGTACAAATAATAATTAATATTTAATTAGGATTCACTAAAAATTAAAGGGTAGAAGTCAATGCCATTCATTATTATTTTAATTGGAGTTAATTGAACGATTATTAAGGGATAATGGGCATAAAAGCTTTTAAAAAACCCAATAATATCAAATATGAGACGCATTGCTAGCATACAAATATATCTAGAAAGTTAGAATACGTGTAATATTCAAATCGTAGAAGTGTTATTTAAAATGTTACGATTGAACACACCTGCGTATTTTTAAAAGTCAATTTCAGTTTAATTTGTTTAGATAAACATGTAAATTCTACGTATATTGGAAACGGTCGGATGCTTTAGCACGAAAAACAAAACAGCGTTTATTTCAAAGTTACGTTCTGCTTAAATTTTGTAGATAACAAATGGTTACAGAGAACGGTTGGATAAACCGTAGCTTATATTAACGGGAAGGTTAGATGTGGGGTGATTTAACTCGAGAAAGTCACGTCGCGAGTCCACGTGTAGTTTAGATAACCGATAATACAGAATATCGATTTGTACCATTCAGACCAAGGTAGAAAAGGAAAGAGAAAATGCGTCAAGCAGAGACACTAGAATTAAAGGCGGGATTTGTGTAGCGTCACGAGAGCTACGATTGGTTGTAATCAGATGCAGATATGAGAGGTGTAAACGTAACGATTTCGATGCAAAATTAATTAGTTATTCTCGGACGTGGTTGCGTGTCGTGTGGAAAATTTCTTAGATTTTCAACTGGCGCGTGTGCAAATTTAATAGAATCGCGTGCCCGACTGTCGAAAAGGGAACGTAGAATGCGAAATTCTGAAAAGTGTCCGTTGTGGGACAAAAGCGACGAACAGGCTAGCCATTATATATACCCGGTCTTTAAACAGTTTCGTTCTCTTAGATTTTCGATTTTGATTCAATACTTTAAACAGTTTGCTCTTATATTTTGTGATTATTGAATACTTTAAAACAGTTTGCTCTTTACGTGCTACGATACAAGTTATTATGCATTAGTGCACTTAGAAAAGAAGATACAAGGTAATAAAGTTTAGTTATATTTGCGAGTATTACTGTACCAAGTATCCAAATTTGTAACAATAAATGAATAAACAAAAGTAGGCAGTTTTGGGGTATAGCGTGAAAGAATTAGGAATTTCTTTGCTATTTTTCGGGGGTGTTAATAATCAAATGTTATTCGTAATCGTGATTGGATCCACAAAACAAGATTTTGATATACTTAGATGTGTTCCTGAAAAGCCCTGAAACAACTTTAGATGAATGGTGGTGTAGAAAATTTTTAAAGCGTTCAGTATCAGAAGCCGTAAACATAACCCAGTTGTGTGTGATTAACAAAGGACGATGTACATTGGAGCCACGAGTGCATTAATCTTCAGGTAACTTATGCTTTGTTGTTCGATTTTTGATGTTTTGGTGTGTGTTGAATAACTTTATAATTTGTTTGCTAAAAAAAATGGACAGTGGTGAATTTGTACAAACAACAAATTTTTAATTTTAAGGTGAAATTTTCTTGTTTAAGTAGAAAGGAGTATTTAGCAGTTATGTTCTTGATTATGTTGAAAATTTGGGTCTGTCTTTGAGCTCAATTAGACGAACCTGTTTGATTAACGTAAAAGGGTGGGAGATGCTCCCTTTGTACTCAGACTCAGGTCTGCAAATATTGTTAAATTAATTAGTAGGCATCCTACGAGGACTTTAATTCTGGATGCAAATTAAAATGATGACAAATTTAATCTTGAAATTTTATGATACTGAAATTTATGCTATAATTTAATTTTAAAATTTTAATGTATTATGAATATTGATGTAAATAGAGTTAACGTTGATGTTTGTGGTAGGAATGTATTTGTTTTTTTTATGAATGAGGATGAAAGTTTTATCTAGGCGAGCAACCTAGGCGGAAAGAGGACAGAGGCGATTATCAGAAGAGATTCAACAGGGCGAGAATCACAGCAAATCTTGGTGCCAAATTCGAGAGGTTCGAATATCTTTTTTTACTCTGGTGAGGCTTTTTTGTAGATTTCACAGCATATATATGACGGCCCAACGCTGGGGCTCGATTTGAAAACCTTAGTTCACGAATAAAGGTGAGATTTTACAGCAATATATATATATATATATATATATATATATATATATACAGTGAATAAGATAAAATAATAACTTAGACTTTTATGCAAAGCCCAAATGATCATTTCAAATCGAGCTAGTAATTGAAAGATGGAAAATATAAGGTCTTGAACAGGTGGCGTAATTGGTAAACGCATGGTTAATGATCATTTGGGCTTTGCATAAAAGTCTAAGTTATTATTTCATTTTATTCACTGTAATACGTTAATATTTATCAACTTATCTTGTGTAATTAACTATCTAAAATATTTATATATATATATATATATATATATATAATTTCTCAGACTTCTCACCTGTCATTCTTTCCTAACCTCATTCACTTTTTCCAACCATCCTTTACGCAGTCTGCCCCTTACAGCTCTACCAGTCATCTTACTTGCATATATACGCTTGGTAAGTCTATCTTCATTCATTTTTTCCACATGTCCAAACCACCTAAGCGTGCTTCGATCGCTCAACTCCTTAAGAGTTACTTGCACCCCACACTCTGGTCTTACCCATTCGTTTGTCACATTGTCTCTCAATTTTCTTTCGCACACACTTCTTAGAAACCTCGTTCCTGCAGCATTTATACGATTAACAAGCTTCTACTGCCAAATCCAAGTTTCACTTCCATACAGAACAGTTGACATATGCACACTGTTGTAAATGGACAGCTTTGCATTTATATTCATTCCTTCAGTCCTGTTCACTGCCCATATACTTCTAGACACTTTTATTCCGGCATTTGTCCTCCTTTCTATTTCATCATCTATTTTTATATTACTCAAAAACTTTCTACCAAGGCCATTCACCTTCTCTATCGTGTCATTGTCCATTTTAAATACAAAGATCAATTCCGTCATCTCTGTCAAAGATCAATACTTTCGTCTTAGTTCCATTCACCTTCAATTGTATATTTATACACGTTTCCGACAGTCTGTCAAGCATTCGTTGCAAATCTTGTGACGATTCGCCCAACAATACTGCGTCATTCGCATATAACATCACGCTGACATTTGTTTCACCAATTTTCACTCTTTCCATTTTTTCGCAAGCCTTCTTGATACATTTATCCATAAATACATTAAACCGTCATGAAGACATCACACAGCCCTGTTTTACACCTTTCACAATTTCACAGTATTGCTCGATGTTACCAATCACACGTATACATGTTTTACTGTCTTAGTGCATCTCTCTAATAAATTTTATCAAGCACTTGCTTATACCGTATTCACGCAGTACCTTCCATGATTCACATCGTTTTACATAGTCATGAGCTTTTCCAGATCAATAAATGCTGCATACATTTTCTTTCTGACATGTGTACACTTTTCGATAATTTGTTGCATTGCAAACATATGATCCACACATCATCTTCCAAGCATCAAACCTCATTGAAAGTCCCATACCTTACTCTGCGTTTTTTTGCGAACTCTCTCGATCCCAATTTTTCCATACACGTTACTGGGTACACGCAACAGACTTATCCCACGATAATTTTTGCATTCATACTTGCTACCTTTACTTTTGTGTAAAGGGATATCGATCGCTTTTTTCCAATCTTCGGGCAACTTCGCTTGTTCTATACACAACTGTATCAGTTTGCACAAATATTCAATCAGCATCCCGGGCCCATACTTAGGCATTCCACTTGTTACTTAATCTACACTCGCCGCTTTGCCATTCTTCAGAGACTTTACCGCCTTCCATACCTCATCTACACTGCAATGGTACTTTAGACTATTATCTACGCTTTCGGCCAGTTCACTACTGCTCTCCTCATCATCCACACAGTTATCTGTATTTTTTGCCACCACTATACAGCATCTTAAAATACTCTTTTCAGAAGTTTTCTATACTTCGAAACAATTTCATTTCTACCGGTAGCAACGTCATTCACAGGTTTATTTTCACCCTTTCTTGTATCCCCTGCTCATTTCCAAAACAAGTTTTTATTGTCTTCAAAATCATTCTACATTTTCTCACTCTTACTCTCCTCAGTTGCTTTTTGCTTGTTCTGACTACTTCTTTAGCATATCGCCTTTTCCCTTTGTATAATTTTTGAAGTTGCTCACTTAACTCATCTTTTTCGGCATTCATTCTCTTATACGTCACTTTCTTTTTCCCTACAATCTTTTTGACCTCATCGCTCCACCATGCATTTCTATTACATGTACCAATCATTTTCGTTCCACATACTTCTAAAGCACATTTTATCAAACCGTTCTTCAAACAATCCCATGTCTTCTCCACATCTCCAGAGCATTCTCTCATTTCCGTTTGCAGTCATACAATTCTCTCTCTGACATAGTAGCGTACTCTCTTTGAGTCGGCTCTTTCAACAAGCGTTCTACTTTAACTTTTGATTGTCTCACATTATGCTTTCTTGTCCACATCCACTTTCGGCTAAGATCAATTCTCAACAAAACCACAAAATGATCGGTTCCACACTAAGAACCTCTTATTATTATCTTTTACCAGTTCTCTTAAATTTTCATCAAATACAACCAAATCAATTACACTTCTCGCATTTCCTCTTTAGCATGTATACTTGTGTATGTCCTTATGCTTATACCATGTGTTGGATACAAACAGTTCTCTTTCCATAAACATATTCACTAACGTATCTCCATTTTCGTTCAATGAAGTTCAATTTATCTACATATAAAATCACATAGAAACAGAAAAATTCAAAATGTAGTTTGACTTTAACCTTTTGAAGCCCACAGCAAAAAAAATTGTAACTTCACTAACAAATTCTAAGAGCTTTATATTTGATTCTTTACTTAAATGATTTTGAAAGTCATAACAAAAAGAACAACTGCAACCTTAATCAGCAATGTTCTAAAGGTTATATATTACATTTTTTACTTAAATGATTTTGGCACTTCATGATTTCGAATTATTCAACTACAACCATCTTGATTTACTATATTTTATATGATAATCCACGTGTTCAATCACAATTCAGCACCCAGACATCCATTACAAGTGGCTCCAGAAGTAAAAGTCCAACCTTACTTACTGCGGGTTCCTTAAACAATAGTAGGCAACTAAAATTATTTCAAACCCACTTGAAATAGTATCTTGTTGAAAGTTTATTATTGCAATAACCCACCACCACGTGCATCGTTAGGAGTTACATTTAAATATAATCCTGATTGTATTGATAACTGCAAATTCTTCCCTAATAGAAGTTAAAAGTGTGAACGGTACGGTTAAACTTAGCCATCTTGTAATACAATCGTGTGTAGCCTTGCAAATTACATTTAGAGCTTTTGTACGTGCGAATAAGTTTAGCCAGAAGAATTAGCATTTCATCACTCTAATGTTAATCGCATTTTCCAGCTACAGGATCTCAAAAACAGGATGTCTTCTTCAAACGCAACCTCTTATTCAAAATGGCTTTCCCACTTCAAACAAGTTCTAAAACTCAAGCAACTACAATTTCGAATGCGAGTTACGTTTCAGGCCTTGGGAGCGGTGTTTTTAAAAACTACTTCCAAAAATATCGTAACAATTTATTTATTCTTCAAACAGATATTAAATATGTAATTTTGACAATCTTGATTTAATATTCTTAGTCGCAAAAATAATTACTAATTGAACTAATATGAGTGAGTAGCCTAAGCAAACTGCAATGTTAAAGCTGAAATACTTGAGACTGACTGACTGCTATTGGGGCTCCCGGGGTATTTATGTTGTCCCTGACCCTCACATGTCTGTGGGAACTTGCAGAGCTGTAACGTTCGGTTTAATTCAACGTTTAGAATTATATATTTCACTTTAGCAAGCATATTAAACATGCCGATTTGTGATAAAGAACAGTTAAGTAAACTGTACACTTTTTCAAAATTGCGAAGAAGGCTAGAAAGTGACAGGAGGGGATTGTCAAATTTTAAAAAAGTGTCGAGTCGCGTTTTTACGTTTGGATGTGTTTTAATCAATCTTTTGTAGGTCCACTCTAACATCCGATTTTATATACCGTCATTATTATACCTATAATATACCAATTCATATTGGGAGTTTATTTGGATAGAAGAAAAGTGACCTCAGATTACATTTGCCGTACGCTGTAATCAACTGATTTAGTTGGGAACCTAATGCATTAACACACACCTATGGTAAAGTTAGTTGGGAGGTTGCATTATCCCGACACCCACTCTTCTCGCTGTGTCTATAGTGACCTGATTCACCCCACAAACCCTTCAAGGTAAGCGTTGCACTGTAGTAGTTACTGAGTGACCAAACTAGTTCGCACGCTGGTATTGGGATATTTTACCCTGAACTATAGAATGTTCTTTTGCATCTACCATCAGTGAAGCTAAAAGTAGATAGTGTATTTCGCCCCGTATTTACCCTACTTTCACTGTAGTCAACCATGTAAAACAGAAAGCCGCTTGTGTGCGCATTGTATATTTATTAGTCCGTAAAAAATGTTAAAGTTGCGATACTTTTCCAAATTGTACAACTTGTTTCGTAACATAAGACGGTACCAGTTGTAGCGCCTAGATAGTTCAAGTAGACTTACGTCTACCGTCCACATTGTTACCGGAGGTTTGCATGCACCCGGTGTAACCCGCGTGCTATTTCGGGCTATAGTCTACACTCTTTTGGTCGTCAAACCTAAGAACCCGTACTGCCGTGAGGCTCAGGTGCATTCAACCCTACCCCACTTTAGAAATAATTGTACTCACAAGTATATCTTTGGTAGCCCTGGCCAGTGCGAATTTCCACCTAGTTTGTTACTTTTGGTTAGTTATCATAATTAATTTGATCGTAGTTGTGGCGTAGTCAATATACGCCGTACCTACATTTGCTTATATACACCTTTGTTTATGTTACTTACTGTACTTAATTAATGTGTTCTTTTCAGCCATGTGTTTGTAAATAGAGTTAAGAGTATAATCCAGGTGCATTATTCTGTTGTAGTAATTTGCGTGAGTAGGGTGAATCAGTACATTCTACACCGTGAGTTTTCCTTATTTTTCATATTTACTTATTATAACAAGTGCAGGGGCGTTTGCTCGACCAGTAACGAGATCCCCGAATATATATATATATATAACACAGTGACATTACTGGTGGTGCCCACCTAATTTTGCCGTCATTCCCGATTTTGACATACTACCAAGTTTACGCCCCACTATAATTGTCATCTTAGGGCATTTAGCAATCCCGACCTACGACTTTTATCATACCCACCCCTCACCGGCTAGAGCTAGGCCGCGCACGGATTCCGATCCGTCCCTTGGTGTCGTAGTGCTGAATTGGCCCGTAACAGAGCTCATGTCTGCTTATTTCTTAATACTATTCATTATACAATGTAACAATCTTAATTTCTAGGTAATCACGGTTCTTAACCGTCTGTGACCTGCTATCTGCAGTATCACTATCGTCTGGAATACAATGTATTGCATCCGTTCTCACAACTGTTATTAACCTTTATTTATGTATCCTTGAATTACATTGTTGCACTTGACTTAATAATTTCTAATAATTCCTAATAAATTGTATTTTATTATACATACATAGATTAGGGGATACATAACTTGCGCAACGCGTGACGGTCATCTGGTGACGACTTATTATATTTGAACAAAACCAAAGAATAGGAATGCAACACAGAATAAACTTTGACCTCAAATAGGGAAACTAAGTTTTGATGACGACCAAAATAGATACCATTATTGCTTTTTTAAAAAACTAAATGCCATGAAATATTACTGAAAACAGAAATTTAATTAAATTAGCTATGACGCGAAATTGTATACCTGATAGCATAACATGATACTAAAAAGATCTTTCTGAAGCCCATTTTCATTCTAATCCACAAGATACGGGAGACCCAATGATATTGTTTGACGCACGCTTTTGCTTAATCATTTAAAAGTAAACTAACACTTTTTGCCCCGAACTCATTGCTCTGTACTCCAGACCACAAACCCAACATACCGTCATCTAATGCAACAACGTTTTTCCCCTACCGTTTCGTTTTACTTACATACATGCGCCTTTCTTTCATTTCATTCATGATTTATGCTGTTTACCGTATACTTTCTGACATTCCAAGTACCAAATCTCCATTCCTGGTTCATGTGGTCGTTGTCTGATGGGCCAGATGTTTTCCTCTCAGTTGCCCACAATGACTTTGACGGCTTTTGCATAGGCCCTGTTGGTAAGTCTTAATAGGTTAAACCAGGTTACCAGCCTAGACACAACCATGCTGTTGTAGCTATCCTTACTAACAGTAGCACACCTTACCGTTCAGTGTTGGCATGTTTAACCTCTCTGCCACAGATGACGTCACGATTTCCGGTCCTACAGATGTGACTAAAGTCTTTCAATACAAGCTAAAAATTCCTCTTCCAAGTGGGTTACCTTATAAGTCAGCAGAAAGTTGCCCCGCGCTACGACCACTAGAAGGTACATGTCGTGCACTGACACACATCGAACGCTTAAAATTCTAAAGGTTTAAAAACGTAATCATATCATGTTAAAACTGTTAAAATGTACATAAACTTATAATTGCCATGCAGAGGGGCAATTTTTGTGAATACAAAGAAATGCAACATGCAATGTTTACTTACTTAGTTATCAAACTCCTTGGTACTGAATGTGTGTGTGTGTGTGTGTGTACGCGTGTGTGTGTGTTAGTGTGTGTGTGTGTGTTGTGTGTGTGTGTGTGTGTGTGTGTGTGTGTGTGTGTGTGTGTGTGTGTGTGTGTGTGTGTGTGTGTGTGTGTGTGTGTCTACGTGTGTCTACGTGTATCTGTGTGTGATTTCAACAACTTATTCCAAGGCTTTGCTTTGGTCTTTGGCCCATTTTAGCCTGTTACATGCTAAAATAGCCTTGAGCGGGTAGATTTTGACTTTCCTCTTCTTGTGGATGTTGTCAGTATGTTGCTCGTGTTGCGGGTGGGTGGTTTATTTTTGGCTACGAGGAGTTCCTCGCTTTTGGTAAACCGCAGGTTGTGGGTCAGTAGGTGGAATAGGTGATTTGTTATGTAGAATTTACTGAGGGAAATCATTCGGTGGTAGAGGAAAGTTTGTAACAAGATAAGTTAGATCAGGGACTGGAGAGTAAGGATCAATACATGCGATGGTGTATTGTCGTGCAGTAACATTCAATTTCCGGTCTCGATCATATGTGGCCTAGCGCGTCGGATGCATTATAACAAACGTTTTAGAACCTCCAGGTTAGAATGCAGTATACAGGGTTTATTAAGCAGGGACGAATTCTTTATGTATTTTCTCTTTGTCGAAAAACGTGATCAGCATTGTTTTCGCCTTAAATTTTGGCATACGACTTTTTGTTGCGGGGAAGAAAGTGGGCCTACATTTGATTTTCTAATGCCCCAAATCAAAGATGCTTTTTTGGTCAGGAAGCGAATATTTTTATCTGGAAATTTTAATTAAGCTGAACCCTTACTATTTCAAAAAAGGTAGGGATCTTTAACGTCCATGACAACACTCACACACGGGACCTACATTATACCTCTCATCCGAACTAAGGCGCGTTTTTGTGAAAAATGCTTGTTAACATTTTTCAAGCGGTCCGTATCGGTAATCGAACTCAGAACACGTCACGCACATCGATGAAACCCCCATCGATTGCTTTTCGCTGTTTATTTGAACATGCAACACAATTCGTGAGCAAATCTTGCGTCAATATGTCGTTACTAATACCCTCTTCTTTTGCTACTAATCGCAAACGATTTTTTGCTAACACACACACACACGCACACGCACACGCACACACACACCCACACACAAGTTTAATGTTTTCTAGTGTCTTGTTCATGAATGGATAGCTCGAACATGGTTCGTCTTCCACCGATTTGTTAAAGCGTGCAAACCAATCATACATACATTTTCGACACATAGCATCTTGCCCTCACACTTGCACCAACATTTCATTGATTTCCTTTGCCGTTTTACTCAATTTGAAGCATAATGTAATATTGTGTCGTCGCTCCATGACTTTTCGACACACTGCTCAAAACACTTTGTTGAATGTAATACTGCTTTAGCAGCCTCACGCATTCTCCAATAGAAGACGGGTCAAGACAAGCCCATCCATAGCTTTACATGCGAGCTACCTTTTTTAAGGGTTGAATTCCTATATACTGGATTTTTACCGAAAAAACTCGTCTATGTTTCGCAGCCGTACAGCGCTGCGTTCCAACAGTTGACCTACCCTATCCTTTAGTATCTCACTTTACACCATAAAAGCTTTCTTTGAACTATTCTATTTTTACATTCCTTTTACTTCTATTGTCATTTATAATTCAACATTTCTTTTTCTAAACCTTCTGACTCTGCCTTTGCTATTATTATTATTATTATTATTATTATCTTTCTACCGCTACTTTGTTTACTACATTACATTATCTTTGTATTGGTATTGCAGTCTGTAATACCTAAATCTCAACATTTGAATTTTTCTATTCTTGAACTATGACACGTATTTCTTCTATTTATTTGATTTTTTATTGCTTGTTTCATGTACAAATTAATTAAAATTGGCCATAAAATACGCCTTTGTCTTATTCCCTAATCAGTGTTACGTGTGTAAGTGGCGTTAAATTATTAAGAGACAGGAATGCCGTAACAAATTAAGGATGCACTGACTAACTACAGTGGTGCAGGAGTGGGTCCTTGTACAAACAATTAAAGAAATGGTACAAAAATCGAAAAATGTAACAATTAACTAGGTACAATGTCAAGCTACGTCACCAATAACACTTTACGTGAAAGGTTTTCGATCTGTTTTAAATCATGGACACTAACTCGTCTAGTCTAGTCTAGTCTAGTAAGAATCCTCTGGACGACGAGTATTCCAGGTGAAATGAATTTTTTTTACAAAATGCTACATAATATATTTAAACAAATAAAACAACAAATTTCAACTTACTACGTCACCTAAATCTATATGAATACAGCATCATCTCATTTTTCCTGTAAACAGACATACTTATAAAATATTAACGTTACCTAAATCAATTTAAATATCAGCAACACAATAATATTCCTATAAACAAGTAACCATACAAAATTGTGAAATTGCATAAATCAATTCATATTCAATTATACTAATATACATTATAATTTGAATTAGGGCCGCTATACTTGCGGCCACGTCCCCAATGCTCCACCCGGAGGTACTACATTGGGTTTAAACGCGAAAAATAGTCGTGCTCTAATTTATTCTTACTTCATAGTTGATTCACCCTAAATAAAAACTAAATAAAAATCTAACAAACCTAAAAATCTAACAAACCTAACAAACTCTAACAATCTAATAAACCTAAAAATCTGACAAAAACTGGAACAAAAACAAAACAAAAACTAAAAACAGGGTTGTAAATAATGGTATCCCTAGCGCTGACTTTCGAGTGTACCCGATCAACAAGCAAAAATGAGAGGGGGAGGGATCCGTAATACCGGATAGCAGACGCCGGTTCTGCTTACCAGTGCGACCTGAAGGGTCGTCTTAAAACTATCCAAATCTAGCTAACTAATTTAAATCCATCCCTAGCTTTCCTATCGTTCCCTAACTGATTTACATATGATTACAATCTTCGCAATTCTGCTCGTCCTTCCCAAATATATACTGCAACCAAAATGGCGACAGAACGTCAAACAAAACAAATAAGCCACATAATACATGCTATATATAAATAAATATAAAGTGTAAATATAAAATATAAATAAATATAATTATGTAAATATATAAATAAATGTTTAATAAGCGTTAAGCATATAGCAGTGCACAAAATAGCGAAAGCATCACCCTATTTATCAGGTGCACTCGCACAAGCATTATGTCGGCTAGCGCCTTTACACACCAAACGTGCTTCTTAAATTATTTCAAAACTACTAATTAATGTAAATCAATGCTTGTGCGAGTACAGCCGCCACATTTTAAGTCTTACCTCGATAATAAAATTCTCCAGCATCCGAAGATCTGGTCGTCTGTAACTTACTTCTAAAGGTGGGACGGGTGCACTGCTAAAGTCCTGGTGGGTATGCACTAAATGTTTTGGGGGATCACAATCACTATCACTATCACTTCACTTTCAAGTCCTGGGGGATGCGCGGTTGCACTCTGTTTTATTATCCTTGTTTACTTTATTGATTTAATTTAATGAGGGTTTATGATTTATTTGTTATTGTTTATTTGGTATTATTTATTCCGATTTTCCGCACATAATTATGAAGATAGGCAGTGATTGTATTAATGGAGTGGGGTTTCTCGTGCATATTGGACATTTTGGTATAATTATCTTTTTTTTTTTTTTTTTTTAATATCAGGTTTTGGTTATGCTCGTATCCTTACTCACGCCAAGTCAATCTAAAATTTTCAATCCTCCCACCAACCCCACCGAATTTTTACACGCGGTCGTCATTGATTGTCTAATCTCGCGACCCTTCCGGCGAATTCTTTTAAGGCTGTCCAGAACGCCTTCTGGTTAACCACTTCCCCGACTTCCTCTAGGCTCTTTGGCCATGCCAGACCTAGGATAGCTAGTTTGCTATCAGCCAACACTCGATTTCCCGCCTCAAGCGGGCAGTCGAAGAGCACGTGCTCTGCGCTTTCCGCGCCCTCACCGCATTCGCAGCGGTCGCTATTGGTTAGACCGAACCTTTGTAAATACGCCTTCAGGGCGCCGTGCCCTGTTATCAACTGCACCATTTTGTGATCGAGCTTAACCTCGATCTTACCTCTGGCTTCTATGCTCGGTATGAATTTGTGGGTCAACCTGCCCGTGGCAGCGTTGTTCCACCTCTCTTCCCATTGTCGAATTGATTTTTCGCGCAGCTTTCTTTTGATTAAAGACCTCGGTATCGACGAATGTGATATTCGAAAGTCGCCCGTCGCGGCCTCTTTAGCTAATTCGTCAGCCCTATCGTTTCCTACGTTACCATTGTGCGACCTGACCCAACAGAACTTTAAACGTCGAAACTCTAGCGCCGTACGCGCTATCCTCCAGACGTCCGCTTGGAGATCTGTCGAGGTGTTCATGTTTGTTAAAGCCGTTAGCGCCGATTTACTATCACTGATTATATAATACTCGTCTCTGCCCGTATGGTTATTACGTAATCGATGGCCTCTCGTATGGCTACCAATTCGCACTGGAAGATAGTGCACCAGTTCGCGAGTTTGGTTTGAAACCGAAACACCTCCCTTTCCTGCTTATACACGACAAACGCCGCGCCTGCTTGCCCATCGTCCATACGTGAACCGTCCGTATAAATTCTGATACCCATCGCGTCCTCATCACCTTCGACAAACTCGATCCCTCTAATATCAGCCGGGTGCCCTAACTCAGATACAACAATCTTTCTTGCAATTTCCTATTACCAAGATTAAGATCTTCGATAATTTCGCGCCCTTTTCCTATATTTATTAATCGTCTATCTCTAATCTCCTAACGACATATTCGATAGGAGAGACCTACTGATCACCAGGACAGCCTCCGTGGAGGTGGTCCTGTACGCCCTCGCCGCTTTTACCGCGGTTATGCGTTGTACGCTCGTCAATTGACGCATCTCCCGGACTTTACAACCTTCTGCCCATACAGAAGCTGCGTACAGTATTGCCGGCTCAATTGCTCCGGCATAAACCGTCCTCAGCGATTCGCCCTGAAACCCCACTTTATTTTAGCCGCCGCCATCATTTTATTTGATATTTCGCCGCCCTTACTTTTTACGTATTGTACGTGCGCTTTCCAATTTAATTTATTGTCGATCTTGACGCCGAGGTAGGTAATACAATCTTTAAACGGGATTTTCTCCTCCTAGCTCTAACCTAGGAGGTCTCTGTCCTGTTTTCGTGCCGAAATAAAGCGCCTCTGACTTCGCCGTGTTAAATTTTAATTTTACCGCCTGCGACCATTCGTGTAATTTATTAAGCGCCTCGTTCGGTTTTGTGCGCATATCCATTAACAATCTCGATCTTACAATTAAAAGTGTGTCATCTGCAAACCCGACGATTGAGCATCCTGCGGGCAACTTGACCCTAAAGATGCTCTCATACAACAACTTCCAAAATGTGGGACCAGAACATGACCCTTGCGGGCATCCCTTTCCACCTCACGCGACAGAACTTCACCCGGAATTTCAACCTGTGCTAATCGCCCCGAGAAATAGCTCTTGACCAAAGACATCAAGTTTCGCGGACAACCCCTACGATCTAACTCGCAAACGATTAATGGCCACCAGGCAGCATCAAATGCTCCTGAAATGTCCAAAGCAACAACGACACAGTACTCTTTGGCATCTCTTGCCTGCTTAATTTCCCCGACAACGAACTCTAACGCGTCGATAGTCGACTTGCCCTCCACGAAACCAAACTGTCGGTTATTAAAACCGCCGCTGTCTCGCACTAGGTGTTCAACACGCGTAGTCATAACGCGATCTAAAACTTTCCCCAGCACCGGTAGCAAGCTAATTGGACGATAGCTGCCCGGATCTGACGCATCCGCCTTTTAGGTTTGGGTATAAATTTCACATTCTGGATTTTCCAGCAACGCGGAAAACGCCCTTTCTAAACAAAGATTAAACAACCCAACAAAGACACACGGGCTAACAGGCACGCCTGCAGAGCTGCGTCTGAAGTGATTCCATCATGCCCCGGTGCCTTCTTAGGGTTCATCCTCCTAAGAGCCCTGACGACCTCGTGAACTAGGATTGCCTTATCGGCACCTGTTCCTTGCGCATTTGCAGCTTCCCGACGTATTAAATCGTGCGACCCTTCATCCCCCTCGGGATTATCCGATGGGAAAAATTTCTCTAGTAAATATTCCGCTGTGGTTTTAAAACCTTCCGTGTATTCGCCATTTGTTTTCTTTATATTACTGAGCGCGATTTTTTGTTGTTTTCCTCTAATTACGCGGTATGCGGTTCCCCAGGGTTCTTTCTCTGAGTTTTGCGTGCAGAATTCTTTAAATTTATTCGTTCGCGTTTCTTCTATTAATATTTTATATTCGCGGTAACTTTGATTATATTCTATTCTCCGTTGTTCTCTTATATCTCCCGAGGCGCGTTGATAGCGGCGCCTTAGGTTACGCGTTTCTGCCCGCTTGGTGGTTAGTTCCCTACTCGACTTGGCGTCGTGGCGCGTATCGACCTTCGCGCCACCGCCAGTTCTGTCGTTTGCCCTAGCGCAAACCACACAGCAGGGGACTGCCTTCCGGCAATTCTTGAATTCATGCCCGACCTCGGCACAGTTACCGCACCACTGTACCTTCTCCCTGCACTCCATCGATCGATGGCCGTACTCGTAGCACCGGTAACACTGGGTCATCGAGAAGTGGTCCCGGGCCCATACTCTTCGCCACCTGAGGTTAATAGCATCAGCTAATATACGTCTTCGAAGTGTGGGGGTCACTTCGAAGACTACGTTGGCGAAGGGATCTCTAGGGCCCTTTCCGCCAAACCTGAACTTCTCTCTCAGGTGGTCTTCTAGCTTCAAATCGCCGAAACGGGGATTCTGGCTCGCAATCAACCGCACGAGCTCTTCAGCCTTCATCCCCGCTTCGACCCCCGGAAGAACGACCCGTGGACGTTTCTTCTCGATGGTCTTCGCCACGAGTTCCTTGCAGTTCCGCCGACCTTCAACTGCAGTTTCTTGGCGTCGTCGCGACCTGCGCACTCCACAACGACACCGCCCCGGCGCGTCCTACGAGCTCCGACAACAACAAACCCATCTCGAGCGGGATCGACCTTCTGCTTCAGGGTCGTCATCACGTCGTCCTTCTTGCCTGGCCTGGCGTCGACCCTTACAGCAAACGTAGGGGCAGATCCTGAAGCTGCAGCGGCGTAGGAGACCTTGCGCTGCACCGACGCACCCTGACTCTGGCCTCCTGAAACGACAGAATTCACCGCCGGACTTCCCCAACAACACTTGCTCTCCTGAACCATCTAAACAAAGACGCAGCGCCCTAACCATACCTATCAGTTGGTTCGTCACGTCACGGATATCATCCACGGCGTGCCGAACCATCTTCCTATCCTCCACGACGATAGTGGCGGAGGTCGTCGGCACCTTCCCATAGACGGCAGCGTGCGCCTTCCTCACCCTAAACTTTAAGAGTTCCAGCTCATCGAGGTCACTAGCATTAACGCTACCGTTGCTGCTAGTCGACATCGTGCGCTGGGCTCTCGAAGAGAGGGCAATTCTGGCGCCGCGACCACCACGGGAGGCCCCGACTCCCCAGACACGACCGCCGCAGACGCAGGCTCCTTCCCTACCTTCTGTACCTCCTCCTGAGTTTCTAACAAGAAGTCCTTTAGCACTACCTTAAGCTGTTTCCCCAACAGCGCCCTCCGCCGCCGACCTAGCAGACTCGACCGATCGCCCTCTTCCTCCTGGGCAGCGGCTCCTCATCGCGGTGGACCACCATGCTGACAAAACTAGCAATAAAAATGACACCTAAAACGCAGCTCAAAAACGTCCTAACCGTTACGACGCTAAAAGAACGACGCTAGAAGAACGCAAAACGTTGGTCCAATAAAATGTTTTGTTTAAAGGTGAACCGTAAACAACCTTGTATTTATTAAAACTTCAACCGCCCAATTAAATATCAAATTTTAACAAAAATACAACAAGCACTAAGCGTCAAAATAACAACTAGAATCAAATAAATTTCCTAACGCAATAAAAATATCTCGATTTAAAATGTACCGTAAAGAACGCTATTTATTTATTTTAAATTTTTAAACCGCCAAATCAAATTTAAATAAACTAATTACTTCAAAATATTAAAATATCTAATTTATAAATAAGAACACTTTATTTTTAAATGTGTAATTAACAAAATAAGGTCGAGCGCAATCGGAATGTGGTAACCGGAAATGACCTTTCACTTAATCGCTTGCTAACTAGCACAACCCGTAACTGTTTCAATGCTTAATTACACCAAAATCGATTTTAAAGGAACTTTTAAATACGCGTGAACTTAAATTACGGAAAATTTATATTAAAATTGTTTTAAAATTTACAGTTTTTGAGTTATTTATTTGATTTAAAAGGGCTTAGATTTTTGTTTTTGGTTATTATTTTATTATACGCGCACTATAAAAATTCACACACTTTTGGTTGTTTTACCCGGTTTTTACTTGATTTAGGCGGATTTTATTTTAAATTTATTATTAAAATGCCTTTTAAGTTATTTCGAAATTGTTTTGAGTATTAGTTGAGTAGACCTTTGTTTTATTAACCCGAAATTTATTTAGTTTATTTTAAAACGCGGATTTGGTTTAAATTACAAAGAAGACGCGATTTATTTAGTTTTTATTTAGTTTAAATTCTGTTTTAAAATTTTTATTTTACTGCCCTGTATTTAAAATTTGATGGCACACAATTAAAAAAAATAAAACACAATAAAAAGCAAAGCTTCAAATAAAATAATACAACAATAAATAATATAAACCCTAGATAAAAACTTACTGTTATTGCTGAAGCGGGAGCTCGGCAAAAACACGTCCGCTCGCTTCAAGCGGCAACTAGAAAGTTATACTAATATACAACACGTCCTCAAATCTTCATTTCAATTTGCAAATATCCAGATTTTATGCATCTAATAATTTTGTACTATTCATTAACCTAGGGTGGATGTTGTATAGTGTTATCAATATTTTATGGAACAAACGTCATATATAAATGCCATTAATAATTGTAAAACTATTTATAATGAGCTATGACTTGCAGTTACGTCTTAATGTAGATAAAGAATTCCATGGAGCCAGAATGAATTAATATGCCATCGAGTTTTTCATTTTTAATCCTTGTTGATTTGGAATTAATTCATTCCAATCTATTAGTGTTTTGGAATCTGTCAAAATACGCGGATCTCACTACGTTAACGCCCGTTTTTATTATGGTTTGCGAATAATTAGTTCATGGTTTTATGCTCAATGTCTAGCGTTCGTCATTTTCTTTTTCTTCCATACGTTTGGTTGGGGCTCTGTCATGGTATACAATTTCTATTGCTTGTGTAAAAACACGTAAATCAGGCGAGAAACGGATACCGTTTCGTCAAGTAAAGGTCACATGCCACGATTATTTTATATTCTTAACAGTTTGAATAAAAACATTAAAAATATTTTTACTTTGTAGTAAATTATATGATTCAGTTATCTGTAACTTAATATTTGCTAGTATCATTAAGTAAACGTCTGTATTTTTAAGTAATGAACAACATTGTTTGCGTGTACTTATGATGTTGTCTGGGGTTTACTTTGTATTATGATTACAGGTGTGTCCCTGTAACATTAATCCTACTTCATTTTACTAAAATTTGTAAAAGGTTTTTCTATATTTAGAATAATTATGCTATGGAATATGTATATTAATAATTATACAATTTACTTTTTAAATTATACCAACAGTCTTCCTAAAATGACATACTGTAAAAATTTACTTTGTAATTATCTGTTTACACAATTACTCAGATAATTATTTATGTTTACATTCTTATAATCGAATTTATAAATTGTGATATTGAACTTTGTTTCGCCTTTAGTGGTATTTTAAATAATTTGTGAATCTAAGTTATGTTCAAATATATATTACATAGAGATAAACTTATGCTTTTGTTTTAAGCTTATTACTTTTTGTAAAACTAAAAATTTACTGAAACGCATACTTAATAAAAACTACTGTTCATAAAAAAGAATATACAGAGTATATCAATATTAATTTGTCCGTTTAAGATTAATTTTCCTCTGTTTGCTTTCTGTGTATATTTAACGTTAGGCTGACGCGTTACACCAGTTTTAAATAATGCTTCATTATTTATTTCTATTACATTTAAAGCCAAAAATGTACATAATTCATTCATTATAAAAAAGCAAATACAAATCAGCCTGTGTAAAATCATTTACAAGCTACAATTAATTAAAAGAAGCTCACTCCGTAATAACTTTACTACATTTTATTAAAATAAATAGTTGTGAAGCAATTCAATCATTTTAGAACATTTAAGGACATTTTTGAGCTCAAAACACATACAAATTCAACATATTTGAAGACAAATAACCGTGAAATGAAATGTCTATCAATCTAAACGTAGTTGCGTAAAGTAACTAATAAATGCGTGTAAGTTATACAAGTTTGCAATAGTCAAACACTTAAGAACAAGCATATTTTATAAAGTATGGATATTTGAGGCGATGGTGTTACGTACAATTTAGAACGTACATAAAATGCCATATTAAATACCATTTGTTAATCAAGTCTTTCTAGAAAGTCAGATGTACGTACAATTTGAAATGTATATTTTGGATCATCCAAAATCCAACACGTTACAGATATAACCATAATTGAAACACCTTTTCCACGTACAAACAACCGATGGCGTTCTGTCAATCAATGAGAAAGCGTGTAACATTCGAGAAAGAATGTGATTCTATAAAACTAACAAAGCAAATAAAGGAGATTCATTTTTATAATCCACGCGCCGACTGTGCTATTTTAAAAGAAAATTATTACGTGAATAGAAATTTTTAGTAAGAGTTGCTAATTTTAAAAGTTGAACATTACAAAATTTAAAGGTAAAGTGATAAACAGTAGAGTGCGTGTAGTAATAAATTTATATAAAAATGTTGCGGTTGATATAAACGTAAGTCCAGAAATAATTAATATAAATAAAAATCTTTGCAATTTTTTTATTAATTTAGGGCACTAAGTCGCTGGTAAAAACGCTAAGTCGCTGGTAGATACTCTAAATCGCTGATAAATACTTTAAGTTGCTGGTATACACTTTAAGTTGCTGATTAAACGACCCTAAGTTACTGAATAACAATCAAGAGTGATTTCTAAGCCGAATTGTCGGAAGTTCCAGAACAAGTGGAAAGTTGGGACCAGAAACCTCCAGAAAGAAGAAAAGAACAGGGGAACTATAAGTCAGAATTTCTAGCACCTTGTATTGTGTAATTTTACATAATTTGTGTATTCAGAAGTGAGCTTAAAAATTTACATGTGATAAACTATAGTGTGTAAGGTCAACAAAAATTTGGTAGAGTGATATTAAAAAAGTGGATATTTCTTTAAATGTTTTACGAATTCGTGGTAAAATACATTTTTTTTGCTGGCTTTAATTTGCTTTAGAAAGGTGTGAAAATTTATAATCTTCGTAAACAGCTAATTCAATAGGATATTTTTTTATTATTTTGATTTAAAAGTTCTATAAAAGGTAAATGAGATTAAAAAGGGCGTACATTTGTAAATTGTAATATGACAAAAATTTTATTTAGTTCATTATACAATTTTTGGTGAATTTCGTTTGTCTTATTTAGGTGAATTAAAGGAGTGAGTAAAAATTCTTTGTTATCATACCGTCGTTTCACTCCGTGCGTGGTATAACTGAGCTAGTCGAGGCACAAAATTGATTGTACTAATTCTAATTATTATAAAGGCACCGAGAAGTGGCGATCAGCAGGCAATTGATTGTTGCGCACCTATTGAGTACGGCGATATCGTACCAATATATATATATATATATATATATATATACGATATATAGTATATATATACTATATATATATATATATATATATTATCGTGTAAATTATATATAAAGAAGGATAGATAAGTCAAGAGAGTAATTTTGTAAGGACCGTGTATATAGAAAACAGGGATAAATTATTTACGCTCCAAATTAATTAGTTTTGGCCTTAAAACAAACGGATAAAAGCATACATTTGTATTAATAAATCGTAATGTTACATTTGCATAGTGTAGAAGCTTTGTAGTATGTAAAAACTCAAGGATAATACTAGTATAATTAGTTTTAATATTCGAAGGTTGTAAATTGGGCATATCAAGTAACAAGGGAGAGCTTTTGTCTATATAAAATCGATAATGTAAACGCATATGTTCATTTAAACTAACAAAGCGTCTGTTAAAAACAAATCCTAGGAAATCTACAGGTTAAACAACATGGGAAAGTACAATTTCAAACTGGCAAACAGTTTATAGAAAGACTGACAGACAAATAATCAAATTCAAGAAACTAGAATGTACGTTAGAACATAATTATTTAGAAATTTGAGTTAACGGTCGAAGCGAAGGCTGCGAAATAACAGGTGCTTTGAAAACAAACTAGAGACGGGGTATCAATAGCATAGGGTAAACAAGGATAACAAATAACAGACGTTGGATAAAACAGCTATGTAAAGCGCGCGATAAGTTGTAGAGGCTAACCACAATATCGATTTTAAGTTGTTGTAGTGTAATTTTAACAAAAACAACGAATATGAGTTAGACGAGGAAAACATAGTTGGATGATAAACCTACGACAGGGGAAATGGTCTGGATAGCCTGAGTGTAAATGAAGTGAGAGACATTTCTGGGAGCATTGTAACCATTGTGCTTGATAGGCAGTGTTTTCGGACTAAAGCGGAGTGGAACGAGAAATTCTTAGTTTTAAAAGGTCGTTGTAGTTTAGATTTTCAGAATCGGTTACAGTAGTAGTGTTTTTTGATAAAAACGGGGTACAGGAGGTAGGTTTCAACGCTTAAAAAACACTAAGAGACGTAGTGGGGCTCTATTACTTCTTCGGCCCGCTTCGGATCTATATAGTAACATCTACGTTAAAAATTTTTAAATCGGTGATAAGTGCAGTCCGTTTTAATCTAAATTAAAAGTGTTTGAAAGCACGAGTAGGTGCTAAGTTATAAACGGTGCTGTAAGTACATACAAGTAACGCATAAAAGATGTTACTAAGGTAAGCGAGTTTAGTTATTTTTTTGAACGAGGGTGCTGGTTGTATGGAAGATTCAGAAGCTGACTAAAATATTTAAACAATTATATGGATAGATGTATTTAAGGCGTCTGCAGAGAATTGGATAACGTGTGGAAATGAGTTTGGTGTACATATAGCAAAGAGAAGTTGGATGGAATGCAACGACGAGGTTTGGTTGGACGACATCTTTAGAGGTGACGGTGCAAAAGGCTTCCACCAGGTAACGAAATTTGTTTCCTTTTGTTATTGCTTGAACATTTTGTGCTGTTATTTTGTGTACTTTCTAGTTACCGCTTGAAGCGAGCGGACGTGTTTAGCAGAGCTCCGCTTCAGCAACTAAGAAGTAAGTTTTTATCTAGGGTTTTTATTATTTACTTTTAATTTATTTTATTTGAAGCTTTGTTTTTTATTGTGTTTTATTTTTATAATTGTGTGGCATCAAATTTTAAATACAGGGCAGTAAAATAAAATTTTAAAACAGAATTTAAATTAAATAAATACTAAATAAATCGCGTTTCTTTGTAATTTAAACCAAATCCGCGTTTTAAAATAAACTAAATAAATTTCGGGTAATAAAACAAAGGTCTACTAAACTAATACTCAAAAATAATTTCGAAATAACTTAAAACGGCATTTTTAATAATAAATTTAAAATAAAAACCGCGTAAATCGAGTAAAAAACCGGGTAAAACAACCAAAAAGTGTGTGAATTTTTTATAGTGCGCATATAATAAAATAATAACCAAAAATAACAAAAATCTAAGCCTTGTTAAATCAAATAAATATCTCAAAAACTAGAAATTTTAAAACAATTTTAATATTAATTTTCCGTAATTTAAGTACAGGCGTATTTAAAAGTTCCTTTAAAATCGATTTTGGTGTAATTAAGCGGTGTAACAGTTACGGGTTGTGCTAGTTACCAAGCGATTAAGTGAAAGGTCATTTCCGGTTACCACATTCCGATTGCGCTCGAGCTTATTTTGTTAATTACACATTTAAAAATAAAGTGTTGTTATTTATAAATTAGATATTTTAATATTTTTTTATTTATTTTGAAGTAATTAGTTTATTTAAATTTGATTTGGCGGTTTAAAAATTTAAAATAATTAAATAGTGTTCTTTACGGTACATTTTAAATCGAGATATTTTTATTGCGTTAGGGAATTTATTTGATTCTAGTTGTTATTTTGACGCTTAGTGCTTGTTGTATTTTTGGTAAAATTTGATATTTAATTGGGCGGTTTGAAGTTTTAATAAATACAAGGTTGTTTACGGTTCACCTTTAAACAAAACATTTTTATTGGACCAACGTTTTGCGTTCTTCTAGCGTCGCTCTTTTAGCGTCGTAACGGTCAAGTCGTTTTTGAGCTGCGTTTTAGGTGTCATTTTTTGTCGTTAGTTTTGTCAGCATGGTGGTCCACCGCGATGAGGAGCCGCTGCCCAGGAGGAAGAAGGGAGATCGGTCGGAGTCTGCTAGGTCGGAGGCTGAGGGCGCTGTTGAGGGGAAACAGCTGAAGGTAGTGTTAAAGGATGTTATGTTAGGGATTCAGAAGGAGGTAGAGGAGCCTGTGTCTGCGGCGGTCGTGTCGGGGGAGTCGGGGCCTCCCGCGGTGGTTGCGGCGCCAGAATTGCCCTCTACTTCGAGAGCCCAGCGCACGATGTCGACTAGCAGCAACGTTAGCGTTGATGCTAGCGACCTCGATGAGCTGGAGCTCTTGAAGTTCAGGGTGAGGAAGGCGCACGCTGCCGTCTATGGGAAGGTGCCGACGACCTCCGCCACTATCGTCGTTGAGGACAGGAAAATGGTTCGGCACGCCGTGGATGATATCCGCGACGTTACAAACCAACTTATAGGTATGGTTAGGGCGCTTCGTCTTTGCCTAGATAGTCCTGGGAAAGCTGGTGTTGTCGAGGGAAATCCAACGGTGGTTGCTTCTGTTTCAGGGCAGCAGTGTTCCCGGGGCCAGGAGGTGCCGATGCCGCGGAAGGTGTCGTATGCTGCAGCTGCTGCGGGTGCAACGCCTACCTTTGCAGTTAGGGTCGACGCCAGGCCAGGCCAGAAGGACGACGTGATGACGACACTGAAGCAGAGGGTCGATCCCGCTCGAGATGGGTTTGTTGTTGTCGGAGCTCGTAGGACGCGTCGGGGCGGAGTGCGCAGGTCTCGACGACGCCAAGAAGCTGCAGTTGAAGGTTGGCGGGAACTGCAAGGAACTCGTGGCGAAGACGATCGAGAAGACACGTCCACGGATCGTTCTTCCGGGGGTCGAAGCGGGGATGAAGGCTGAAGAGCTCGTGCGGTTGATTGCGAGCCAGAATCCCCGCTTCGGCGTTTTGAAGCTAGAAGACCACCTGAGAGAGAAGTTCAGGTTTGGTGGAAAGGGCCCTATGGATCCCTTCGCCAACGTAGTCTTCGAAGTGACCCCCACACTTCGAAGGCGTATATTAGCTGATGCTATTAACCTCAGGTGGCGAAGAGTATGGGCCCGGGACCACTTCTCGATGACCCAGTGTTACCGGTGCTACGAGTACGGCCATCGATCGATGGAATGCAGGGAGAAGGTACAGTGGTGCGGTAACTGTGCCGAGGTCGGGCATGAATTCAAGAATTGCCGGAAGGCAGTCCCCTGCTGTGTGGTTTGCGCCAGGGCAAACGACAGAACTGGCGGTGGCGCGAAGGTCGATACGCGCCACGACGCCAAGTCGAGTAGATGCCCCACGATGCAGCGTCTGAAGAACGCAATCATACGAAACATCGATTATGGACTGTGAAGATAAAACAAAGTCCATAAGAAGCAAGAAGATTAAATTCGCGCAACTAAATCTCGGGAAAGGTAAAGGGGCAACAAATAACTTCGTAAAGTTATTCTCCGAAAATAATATCGACATCGGGCTTATACAGGAACCGCACCTGTATAGCCACAAAATAACAGGTTTTGGGAAGGGGGTTACCGTTTTAAACGCAAACAGCGAACGACCGCGTAGCGGAATAATAATAAATAATGGGACGTGCGCCGGAATAATCCTAAACAATCTGTCGAATGAGTTCATAACCACCGCAGAAATAAAAACGTTTTACGTGATAAGCACTTACTTTCCGCCGATCGATTCCCGGCGGGAGAATCCTCAAACAGAGGACTTAATAAATCAAATTGAAGGAATCCTTCGTAAAATCGGTAGAAATAGAAATTTAATTATCGCGGGAGACTTTAATGCTAAGTCGCCATTATGGGGCAGCCCTATCGAAGACGATAGAGGCTCGCAGGTTGCTGATCTTTTTACGGGATGGGACCTTAGTGTGATAAACACTAATGATTCACCTACGTTTGAGACGCATAGAGGCAGCAGTTTTATAGATATTACTGCAGTATCGCACGAAATGTTAGAAACGATTTGTAATTGGAAACTAAGGTCGGACGAGGAAACGCTCTCTGACCATAAATTAATAACATGGGACGTTGAAACCAAAACAAGCGCAAACGAGCAGCTAACTGTATTTCCGCGGTTCTGTAATAAAAAAGCAAATTGGGAGCGGTTTAAAGAAAAATTTGGCGAAAGTATCCCTGCGCTCGAAAATGAGCTATTTAACTGCAGAGAGGCAGACGAAGTAGAAACACTCGTGAAAAAATTGAACGACGCGGTGGTAGACGCGTCGTCGTATTCCATGCCGCAAAAGAAAACATTTAAAGACAGCGTACCCTGGTGGACCCGGGAACTAACCACCAAGCGGGCAGAAACGCGTAACCTAAGGCGCCGCTATCAACGCGCCTCGGGAGATATAAGAGAACAACAGAGAATAGAATATAATCAAAGTTACCGCGAATATAAAATATTAATAGAAGAAACGCGAAGGAATAAATTTAAAGAATTCTGCACGCAAAACTCAGAGAAAGAACCCTGGGGAACCGCATACCGCGTAATTAGAGGAAAACAACAAAAAATCGCGCTCAGTAATATAAAGAAAACAAATGACGAATACACGGAAGGTTTTAAAACCACAGCGGAATATTTACTAGAAAAATTTTTCCCATCGGATAATCCCGAGGGAGATGAAGGGTCGCACGATTTAGTACGTCGGGAAGCTGCAGAGGCGCAAGGTGCCGATAAGGCCATCCTAGTTCAGGAGGACGTCAGGGCTCTTAGGAGGATGAACCCTAAGAAGGCACCGGGGCATTATGGAATCACTTCAGACGCAGCTCTGCAGGCGTGCCTGTTAGCCCCGTGTGTCTTTGTTGGGTTGTTTAATCTTTGTTTAGAAAGGGGCGTTTTTCCGCGTTGCTGGAAAATCCAGAATGTGAAATTTATACCCAAACCTAAAAAGGCGAATGCGTCAGATCCGGGCAGCTATCGTCCAATTAGCTTGCTACCGGTGCTGGGGAAAGTTTTAGATCGCGTTATGACTACGCGTATTGAGCACCTAGTGCGAGACAGCGGCGGTTTTAATAACCGACAGTTTGGTTTCGTGGAGGGCAAGTCGACTATCGACGCGTTAGAGTTCGTTGTCGGGGAAATTAAGCAGGCAAGAGATGCTAAGGAGTACTGTGTCGTTGTTGCTTTGGACATTTCAGGAGCATTTGATGCTGCCTGGTGGCCATTAATCGTTTGCGAGTTAGATCGTAGGGGTTGTCCGCGAAACTTGATGTCTTTGGTCAAGAGCTATTTCTCGGGGCGATTGGCACAGGTTGAAACTCCGGGTGAAGTTCTGTCGCGTGAGGTGGAAAGGGGATGCCCGCAAGGGTCATGTTCTGGTCCCACATTTTGGAAGTTGTTGTATGAGAGCATCTTTAGGGTCAAGTTGCCCGCAGGATGCTCAATCGTTGGGTTTGCAGATGACACACTTTTAATTGTAAGATCGAGATTGTTAATGGATATGCGCACAAAATCGAACGAGGCGCTTAATAAATTACACGAATGGTCGCAGGCGGTAAAATTAAAATTTAACACGACGAAGTCAGAGGCGCTTTATTTCGGCACGAAACCAGGACAGAGACCTCCTAGGTTAGAGCTAGGAGGGGAGAAAATCCCGTTTAAAGATTGTATTACCTACCTCGGCGTCAGGATCGACAATAAATTAAATTGGAAAGCGCACGTACAACACGTAAAAAGTAAGGGCGGCGAAATATCAAATAAAATGATGGCGGCGGCTAAAATAAAGTGGGGTTTCAGGGGCGAATCGCTGTGGACGGTTTATGCCGGAGCAATTGAGCCGGCAATACTGTACGCAGCTTCTGTATGGGCAGAAGGTTGTAAAGTCCGGGAGATGCGTCAATTGACGAGCGTACAACGCATAACCGCGGTAAAAGCGGCGAGGGCGTACAGGACTACCTCCACGGAGGCTGTCCTGGTGATCAGTAGGACTCTACCTATCGAATATGTCGTTAGGGAGATTAGAGATAGACGATTAATAAATATAGGAAAAGGGCGCGAAATTATCGAAGATCTTAATCTTGGTAATAGAGAAATTGCAAGAAAAATCGTTGTATCTGAGTTGGGGCACCCGGCTGATATTAGAGGAATCTAGTTTGTCGAAGGTGATGAGGACGCGATGGGTATCAGAATTTATACGGACGGTTCACGTATGGACGATGGGCAAGCAGGCGCGGCGTTTGTCGTGTATAAGCAGGAAAGGGAGGTGTTTCGGTTTCAAACCAAACTCGCGAACTGGTGCACTATCTTCCAGTGCGAATTGGTAGCCATACGAGAGGCTATCGATTACGTAATAAATCACACGGGCAGAGACGATTATTATATAATCAGCTACAGTAAATCAGCGCTGACGGCACTAACTAACATGAACACCTCGACAGACTTCCAGGCGGACGTCTGGAGGATAGCGCGTACGGCGCTCGAGTTTTGACGTTTAAAGTTCTGTTGGGTCAGGTCGCACAATGGTAACGTAGGAAACAATAGGGCTGACGAATTAGCTAAAGAGGCCGCGACGGGCGACTTTCGAATATCACATTCGTCGATACCGACGTCTTTAATCAAAAGAAAGCTGCACGAAAAATCAATTCGACAATGGGAAGAGAGATGGAACAACGCTGCCACGGGCAGGTTGACCCACAAATTCATACCGAGCATAGAAGCTAGAAGTAGGATCGAGGTCAAGCTCGATCACAAAATGGTGCAGTTGATAACAGGGCACGGCGCCCTAAAGGCGTATTTACAAAGGTTCGGACTAACCAACAGCGACCGCTGCGAATGCGGTGAGGGCGCGGAAAGCGCAGAGCACGTGCTCTTCGACTGCCCGCTTGAGGCGGGAAATCGAGGGTTGGCTGATAGCAAACTAGCTATCTTAGGTCTGGCATGGCCAAAGAGCCTAGAGGAAGTCGGGGAAGTGGTTAACCAGAAGGCGTTCTGGACAGCCTTAAAAGAATTCGCGGGAAGGGTCGCGAGATTAGACAATCAATGACAACCGCGTGTAAAATTCGGTGGGGTTGGTGGAAGGATTGAAAATTTTAGATTGACTTGGCGTGAGTAAGGATACGAGCATAACCAAAACCTGATATTGAAAAAAAAAAACATGATAATTATACTCAAATGTCCAATATGCACGAGAAACCCCCACACCATTAATACAATCAGTATCTATCTGCATAATTATGTGCGGAAAATCGAGAAATCGGGAATAAATAATAACAAATAAACAATAACAAATAAATCAGAAATCCTCATTAAATTAAATCAATAAAATAAACAAAGAAAATAAAATAGAGTGAAACCGCGCATCCCCCCAGGACTTGAAAGTGAAGTGATAGTGATAGTGATTGTGATCCCCCCCAGAACATTTAGTGCATACCCACCAGGACTTTAGCAGTGCACCCCATCTTCTCCTTAATAGTAAGTTACAGTTAGATGTAGGCAGACGACCAGATCTTCGGATGTTAATAGGTATTTAGGGCCGGTCCTAATTCAAAACGCGACAGACGTATTTTCCATGTGTAAAATACGTCTGTCACGTTTTGAATTAGGACCACCTATTCCATGTAAAATAGTTGTGAAAACATTTCAATGTAAGATAGTTGTGAAAACATGAATTCTTATATACTTTCAATGTAAAATACTTGTGGGCACGTTTTGAATTAGGATCGGCTTTATATTACTTTCAATGAAACACACGTATGTTGAAAAATGTAAGTGCAGAGAAAAAATGTGTGTAGCTGTTTTGAACTCGGTTTTCTAGCGAGAAGTTACACGTGCACCGTTTTGAATTAGGATCGGCGTTATATACTTTTAATGTAAAATGTGAAAACCTGAATTCTTTTCAAATGTAAAATACTTGTGGGCACGTTTTGAATTAGGATCGGCTTTATATTACTTTCAATGGAACATATTTCAAAACACACGTATGTTGAAAAATGTAAGTGCAGAGAAAATGTGCGTAGATGTTTTGAATTTAGTTTTCTAGCGAGACAGTATGACAGATGCAAAATATCGCATTCAAGTCAATTGTGTTTTAATTAAAGTGGATTCTGATTTATGTTTAGAGGCTGCAAATACACATGGGCCGGCTTCAATTCAAAATGTGTTCACTCTTGTAATAGGTTGAAAAGTGGGTTGGCAAAGTACGCAGATGGTGGTAATCTGCTATATAAAGAGATTGCTCCTGATATTAATTTAATTAGTCGAAGTTTACTGCATATATTTACATACAAACATGTATATAATTGATATTCAGGGATTTAAATACAAGAAAAACGAGTTTGTGTGTAAAGAAATTGCGGTTTTGGACTTGTTGAAAGGTGATGTTTGGCATCAAATTTTTAAACTGCTAATGCAGTCCAGTTGTTTGAGTCAAGATCATATAAAACATAACGACTGGGTGACAAGGAATATTCATGGTATTTCTTGGGATGAATCTTCAACGGCTGGAATGGTGTCATCATATATAGCGCTTTATTTGAAGCAAATTATCCGACCCGGTGAAGAAGTATTTGTGAAGGGTCTAGAAAAGAAGAAATTGATTGAAACATATATAATGCAAAACTTTGTAACTGATATGCTTGCACTAGGTTGTCCTAAGCTATCGGAGTTAAAATCAACAATCGTTTAAAATATAACATCCATTGTTGTAGACACAGCAATAATAATTTGCAATGCGCAAAACAAAATACCTTTTATTAAAAGAATGGCTTGATAATAATAAAAACAATAGAAAGATTTTGTCTGTATTATTTATTTTAATATAATTTTACAATGTTAGCCTTATTAACTATTATTATAACAACTTCTAGCAAACATTATTTTTATCGATCCAGCTATTGTGTACGTTAGAGAAGCCTAACCATTTTACAAATACTTTATTTCCACTCTTTCTTAGGACTTTTCTACCAGGTAAATTCCTGGATGTTTAACCTTTGCAACTCCGTTTCATAAAATGCACCTTTGATTTCTTTCTCATCTTGATCTTTTAATATATATGTTGTAGGATTGGTTACGTTTACCTTTTTAATCTTAAAATTTCATTTGACCAGTTTGGCGTGTAACCGTTCGTAAATGCTTCCTGTGTTTACTAATCCTCACACTGTCTTTAATTGAATATTTTGGTATTTTGGTTGCAAGTTTGATGTGGGTAAATGATGATTTAAGAATAGTTTTTCATTTGATTTATCAACTTTTACAGGTTTGATTCCGATAGTATTGTGAACTGTATTGTTGTATTGTTTCACAATATCGCTTAAATTTTTATCCAATTGTAAGAACCGTTCAGGTTAAACAAGCGCCACATTTTTCCCTTTAAAGTTCTAATTACACGTTCCACAATGCATGCTTTCTTTGTAGAAAAACACTATAATGGTTTATGCCATATGTCTGCATTAAGGATTGAAAGTGTTTGTTATAATATTCTTTACCAAAATCAGACTGCAAATTTCTTGGCGGATTTTAAATTTATTTAAAATTGTTTTCATTGCAGCAGTAACATCAATACCCGTTTTACTTTTAAGTGGTACAGCCCATACGTATTTGGAGAAACAATCAATAACTACTAAAATGTATTTAAATCCTTTGTTTGTTTGCGAATATGGTAGCATTTCAATCAAATCGGTCTGAAGAAGGTCATTTAAACCTTTTACTATCACTTTGCGTCTCTTGAAATTTATTCTTGCTGGTTTATGAAGTTCATTTACTATATCCTCTTTCACTTTTGATTGAGCAACTATCACAATACTTTTTTTCTATTCAGGATTTATTAAATACAATTAATGAAATACTTCTATGTTTGAATGTCGTGGGCTCCACTTGCTTTGAAAGGAACTTTTAATATAAAATCAAGAAACATTGTGGTATTGTTTATGATAGCACCGCTGTCACGAAAGCTGATTACATCCATACGTTTAAGCAAAAATCCTTGTAACTGTGCAATTACATAACTTTTTCGTTTATAAGAATTTCAATGTCTTGGGGGTATCCTTTAATATTCTCAATGACTGCTTCCTCATAAGGAAATTCATAATTATGTTTAATGTTGAAAATAAGGAATGTCTTGTCACCGTCGAGGAATGTATTAGAGTAAAACGTTGCTACTACCGTGTAATGTAGCATATGTAACTTGTACTCAATCAAGGTTTCAAAACTTTCACTTTTGTTTTCATATTCCTGTTCACTTATATCTATTTTACGGTTATGTAAGTGCCTTCCAAATTTGTCAATTGTCATATCATCTAATTACTTTTGCCTCACGCAATTCTTCAATGATCGAATTTATTTCGTTGCCGTGACCTGTGTGTCCAGCAGTCTGAGATGAAGCTAAAAGTCGTAATCTATCAACAAGTTCATTGGGATCATTCCAATATAAATAATTTATAGCGTTATTTGATACTTCCATTGTCATACCGTCTCCAAGACGCTTTCTATAGGGTAATGTTCTAGGTCTACGGGGTGTTTGGGGAAGTATGTTTAATGTAGATATTATATTTTTGTACTTATATGAAGTATTACCCTGAATTTGTTCTGTTTCAGAATAATATCTTCTATTAGCATTTGTTCTTTTACAATATCAAGGTACGACTTTAGATCTTGATGACTGTACCCGACAGGATATTTTTTAAACAGTAGTTAGTATAATCCAGGAGTACCTTTATATTTCAAATCATTTATTAGAACATTTTCATCATCCAACGCGAAATTCGAATTGCCTATCATAAGACCATTTGAATCAGGGTTAAAGCTAATACCATATTTATGATCAAATTCGTTCTTAACATCTTTAAACATATTGTAAATATATTCTCGAGGTAGCGGATGTAGCTGTTCGAGATAATGTGTCATACCAGGTGAATCGGCAAAGCTTTGAATATATTCCTGGGCTTCTTGTGCATTTCGATTAATTTCTGCTTCGTATTCATTCTCAACATCATCATCATCATCATCTACCTCTATGGCATCATTTTTTATATTTGGTATATGCTGAGCAATAACCGGCGAATCAATATAGTCAACGTTCCTTTCTAGCAATTTAGGTTTAATTTTTTTTACACTGCTATGAGGCAGTTCTTCTTCTTCTTTAAATTTTTCTTTCTTTACCACACTTTCCCCATCCAGTTTATTAGCAATAGTTTCTAATCGTGATGTTATGGGTAAGATTGATTCCACTTGGACGACTTCATTATCTTTTAACTGACGCAATTTGTTTTTTACAATGTTTCTTTTCTTAATTAAAATTCTTCTAAGTTTTATCGCCTCCTTGTTCATTGCGTAAAAGTTTATTGTAGTAAAAAAAATTCTTCGATACTAACGATACTTGCGTCTCTCAAGGTTTAAATATGTATGAAGTGATCAAAACCTATTCGGTACCTTCCTTGATCTGGATCACTATCTTTGTCTACAACTAAGAAACCGTATTTGTCTTGCCAACAAGCAGCATATATTTCACGGAATTTATCATACTTCATGTCAGTATTGACGTGATCGTCATATATGTGTTTTAAGTTTAAATCATCTTGTTTAAATAAAACTAAAAGATTAGCATTATCACGTAGTAAGTGCTTAGGTATACGAGTATAACTTTGACAAAGGTAAAAAACTGTCTACTTGTTTATGACGCCCCATACTAAAGTATTCCCTAATGATACCTTGTTTATCGCAAGCTACATCATCAAAAACAAATATAGAATTATTTCGCGCATCAGATGGTGATATAATATTATCAGAACTGGAAAATGTATAATATTTGATCCCTTTTATTGGTTGCAGTAGTCTTTCAAGGTATTGATACTTTGGTTGATAAAGTGATTTAGAATAAACATATACGTTTTCAAACTTTAAACCATTAGGATGTTCTATCAGACCAATCATAACGTTGGTTTTACCGCAATTTGATGGACCAACAACTAGACATCGAATAGATGAAGGCAGAAGAACGCTATGTTTTTTCTTTTTAGCTAAGGATTGCACGCCAATGTCATTATTGTTTATGGTTAAAGGTGTTGATTGTTTCACAACACGCATGTTTGCAAGTACTAAATTCGATTTGTAAAAAAAGTGGAATTATATATAAGAAACGGCGAGTATATAAAGAATCATTAATTCATAATATTTTATTTATTTACTGCACAGCTTGAGAGGATAGTTGTCCGCTAATGATTACATATAATAATTCTAAAACTACTGGGAACGGACTATTAAATACTGTAATTAACAGTTTACCATTTGAAGCGCATATTCCGGGTTACAAATTTTGCGGTCCGGGTACAAAACTAATCGAACGGTTAGCTCGGGGAGACAAGGGAATAAACAAGTTAGACGAGGCTTGTAAGGAGCACGATATTGCATACTCCAAAGAAAAGGATCTATCTAAACGTCATCTAGCAGATTCGAAGTTAGCTCAGTTAGCTACAGAAAGACTAAATTCTGGTGACTCGTCTTTAGGTGAAAAAGTAGCAGCATTTGGAGTAGCTACCGCAATGAAAGCTAAAGTAAAACTTGGTATGGGTGCCTGTGCATCACTGAGAACAAAAAATATCAATAAAATAAGAAAACTGATAAAGAAACGTAAAATAAGAAGTACGCTAGGTATTAAAAGTATTATCAAACAAGCACGTACAGCTTTAAAAAAGGCTAAAGGATCTAATATTATGGATGAAATCAATATAGCAATTAAGGCAGCCAATACAGCAAAACAAAAGAAGCATATTAAATCAGCTCGTATTATATCAATTCCTAAAACAGGTGGTTTTCTACCACTAATACCAATTTTTACAGGCCTAAGCGCTCTTGGTACTCTTACTGGAGGTGCAGCTGCTGTTGCAAAAGCAGTTTCAGATACTAAAATAGCTAAGGACAACTAGCGGAAAAACAACGTCATAACAAGGCAATTGAGGACATTGCAGTAGGAAACGGCATGTACATCAAACCTTATAAAAAAGGTTTTGGTCTTTTTTTAGCCCCTGCAAAACCTCAAAGGAACGCAACTTGATTTTACCTAATCGAGCACTAAGCAATGTAGAATTAATAAAGTTTGTTAAGCAATTAGAAGTACCGTATTTCCGTGGAGTGTTCATGAGAAACAATCTTCCCAAGAAAGTTAATTTAAAAGAATGTGGTATAATTAATTTAGATGGAATAGAAGGTTTAGGCACGCATTGGACCTCTTACAAAAAGTACGGTAGTAGCGCTATTTACTATGACAGCTACGGAAACCTGCGACCGCCAACAGAGTTGATAAGTTATTTGAATAGCGGGGGTAAATGTAAAATTCTTTATAACATTAACCAAGAACAATCATACGGTACTGTGTTTTGCGGTCATTTATGCTTACAATTTCTAAGTAGTGCATAGAACTGCGTACGAAGTTGTTATGTCGTACACTTTTACTCTAACGGGAAACACTTCAGTTTTAACAAGCAATTTTAATCCGCCTATAAACTTGAATAATGATTCGGAGTACGTATTAAGATTAACAAATTTTGAGTCTTATAACACAATTCCAAACATAGAAAAAGGAATAAATAATAAATTTTATTATGGATCTAACGGAGAATTCATAGAAATACCTGAAGGTGCTTATGAGATTAGAGAATTTAATAAATATCTTCAAAAAGCTTTAGGTGATAAAAGATGGCGTGGTCGTATGGAACAATCACGAAGCGCTAGAAAGACGCCAGTGTATATAGAAATTACAGCTGACAATAATACACTTAAATGTAGTCTAGATGTGGATTTTACCAAAAAGGATTCAATTGGTTCTCTACTTGGTTTCAATCCGCGAAAATTGCTAGCATTTGTCACGCATCAAGCAGACTACGCGATCAACATTTGTAAAGTGAATGCAGTTTTAATCGATTGTAATATTGCAAGTGGATCCTATTTAAATAGTAAACCAGCCCATGTAATACACGAATTTTTCCTCAAGTACCTGCAGGTTTTAAAATTGTCGAGTGCCCACCTACGATTATATATCTACCAATCAGGTCACGTATAATAAATGAAATAATAGTTAAAGTGTTAGATCAAGATGGAAATTTAGTTAATTTCAGAGGAGAACTGCTAACTGTAAGGTTGCATTTAAAAAAAATCTGCAATAGCCATGGGTATTAAGTATAATGCACGCAACATGTCAAGAATTGATATAAATGCTGGAAATTTCAAAGCAATCGACACTCGATTGATTGTTTCAAGACCGCTAACACCACAAAACCGGCAGTTTCTACAATCGTTAGGACTGCATTTAATTAAAAAGTAGAATGAATAGTGAAATACTGAACGTGCGTAAAAAAATTTACTTCGACAATGCAATTGTTAATATTGAAAAACATACTCATCAACCTTATGCTAACACATCTTTAAACAATAATGATGAAATTCGAATCCCTATACAACAACAAGATGTATACACCTTACCATCGAAGAGCATGCTGTACATAGAAGGCAAATTAATTAGAACAGATGGAACGCCGTCTCAGACAGCAAAGTTTGTAAATAATGGAATTTTGCTGCTTTTTGATGAAATTAGATATGAGATTGGTGGTATCATTGTAGATCGTGTTCGGAATCCTGGATTAACGTCTATAATGAAGGGATATGTTTCATATAATAGCAATCAAAGTAAACATTTACAAAACACTGGGTGGTTTCCTATAGATGATTCGCAAATAGTTGATGCCAATGGGAATTTTAATGTTGCAATAAACCTTTCAATGGTTCTCGGATTATGCCAAGATTTTAAAAAAATTATTTTAAACCTCCGTCATGAGTTAGTTTTACTACGTTCTAGTTTTGATACTAATGCTATAATTAATCCTACACCCGATGAAGAAATAAAAGTTGTTTTAAACAAAGTTTTATGGAAAATGCCGCATGTAGCCGTTGATGATACTCAACGAATTAATTTAATAGAATGCGTTGCACAAAATCAGGATTTGCATATTCCGTTTAGAGGATGGGAGTTGCATGAATATCAACTTCTACAAGAACGAAACGTCATACATGGAACATTAAAACAACAACACAATTAGAAAAACCAAGATTTGTGATTGTTGGTTTCCAAACCAACCGAAAAAATAGATACATGAGCAACTACAGTCGTTTTGATCATTGCTATTTAACCAACATGAAACTATATTTAAATTCAGAAATTTTCCCGTACGATAACTTAAATTTGAGGTTCGAGAATAAACAGACTGTGTTGTTATATGAGATGTATGCTCAGTTTCAGCAATCATACTACGAAAAGGAAAATGAACCACTTTTTAATCCTGAAGATTTACGAAGTATTGCACCATTAGTAGTCATAGATTGTTCTAGACAAAACGAAGCGTTAAAATCTGGTACTGTCGATATTAGATTAGAATTTGAAACTAGCAGAAACGTTTTGCCAAATACATCTTGTCATTGCCTTATACTTCATGATAAGATAGTCAAATACAATCCACTCTCAAACAGCATAAGAATATTATAATTACTTTATTATTATTATTACTGTACCTTTACAAATTATGAAAAAATAATAAATCATTTAGCAATCACAGTCTATTTATTAATATTTTTACATGTTTTTACAATATCTTTTACATGATTGAATTATTAAGTAATTTAGTAAACAGCCATAAACATTGACAATTTTAAATAAAAGTTTTGTTATACATTTCTCAAATAAACTAACTGGTATGTTATTAACAAACTGGATTTTTTTAAACAGAACGGTTACTACTACTATTTTTCTCTACAATACATTTATACTAATATATAGTTCAAACTCGGGCAGATTGAAAGGTATCCTATTTTTAGATACATCCAAAAACGAAAAACGGCGTACTTGTGCAGGTATAAACATAACACTGAAGTTTTATAACTAAAAAATATTATATGTTAACCTAGTTATACCCCCAAGGTTTAGTATCAGTGGTTAAGTTACTAAGAATTCTTTTATCACCACTTGGATTAAGAACAATTTTGTTTTGTTTAATAGTACAGACATCATGTTTGACTGATCTAATTAAATATTGCTGTTTCTGTACAGTCTGTTTATAAAACAAAGCATTCTTATAATCGTCAAAAGAAATTTGCTTAATACTTACTAAGGAAGATCCCTTTGATTTTTTTATTATACTATCCTGAACTCTGTAAGTGTACATTTTAGATCTAAGTCCTACAAACTCTAGCATGATGTCACCATTGTTTTCATCTTTCATAATACCAGGAACTTTTTTATTTGATAATGGAATATGATATTTGTTATGAGGGTCGTAATCGGAAGTATCAAATCTATGAATATCTTGTTTGATATAAGAGTAAATATCTTCAACGCTAAACTCGTATATCAAACTATCCGTATCTGTGTACAGCAGCTTTGCTTTGTTAGCAAATTGCGATTTTATATAACTATAGTGAAATTCATATAAATAGGTTTTTGAAATATCTAGAATAGAGAAACCTACATAAATAGGTTTGTTTAAGTAAACCTCTAATTTATTCATTTCTATTAAGACTAGATCTTTATCTAACACAGTGCAACTATGAAAATTAGGCTTCGCTATGTAACTACGAGCTCCAAACCGTCCTTCCCATTTGGTCACTAATTTCACATCTTTCCTTTTCCGTACGTTTTCCATCATCTTTCCATAAACCGAATTTATCATATTTTATAAAAGCATATATCGAAACTGTTTTTGACTGTTGTCTTAATTTCGTATTCAAATCAATGTATTCTTTTAACCAAGGAGCTTGTTTAAACCGAAGAACCTTATGAATCTTTTCAGTTCTAAACCGTAGCTTAAAACATTTTAAATTCTTGTAGTGAATAATATAGTTGAGTTTTGGATATAAAGTTGTAAGTAATTTCTTTAAGTTTGATTTATTAGAAGGTAATGGTGGTATCATATGTTCAGGCGCCAAAGGTAAGTCACTGTGAATTTCATGTAAAGATACTGGATAGTGTAAATCGCATTCAAAAATATATCCTACATCAGAATCATCGGGAATATTAAGTATGTCTAAACGTATTATATCTGGACTGGTACCATTTAAAAATTCAAATTCTCCATATGGAAGATATTCAGACATTGCAGCCCCATATAAATTATTAACATCAAAATTTGGATCATAATCTGCATTCATATATTTGTTATTTGCTTTAGCATATCTATTCGAACATTGAGAAACACTGCCACGAATTCCCCGTTCTAAAAACATTATTTTTTCAATATCAGTAAGCAACTCGGGTTAAACTTTCGTCGTTTTTAACATTGCATCTAGAGCTAAACCAGGAGCCGTAAAGTAGTGAAGCGGATCTAACTTATACGTGAACATACAAGTTTTTCTAAAGTTTTCAAATATATCAGACAAAAGCAGTACATCTGTTTTTAAATATAGGTCTGAATAGTCCCCTAGTGTTTTTATATTAAATGTTTGCCAAACGTGTTTAGCATGATTGTAGTCTTCATCTGAGATTTCTTCATTGCGCAAACGATTAAAAAATGCTGTTTTACAGGGTAAATCGGTTTCATTGAGCCTATCCCAAGAGTTAATGTAATCATAGGGAAATATGCCTTTACGCGTAAGTAACTGAAACTCATTATCGGTGTTTCGTATTAGTTAAAACTCAAACTATAGTGGATTTAAATTGTGCAGTGCGCTTGCGCCTCTTAAAGTAAAACGCGTGCGAAAGTGGTTTTGTGACGTTTATCGACGACTCTTCTTTCGAACTAGTAGCGGGACGGTTGTGCGTGACGAGTTATACACAATAAAGTATAGTGCTTGCAACAGTGCATTCAACCGACTCCCCCGGGGGCATTCCAGCAACATTGAAGAGGACCACACACCAAGGACCATACTGGTGAGTGAATTTATGCCTTTTGTTTGTTTATTTTACATGCATACAACTTTGGTATTTAAAGCTCGCGTTTTGTTCTATTTCGCATTACAGTCCACGATTAAATAAGACGCGCCAGCACATTTATTTAAGTTAATCAAATGACAATCGGTGTTACAATTTTCCCTGGTGATGGATTTTTTATTATCATTGAATCGATAAATCTAAAACTAACTTTCGTACCATTTACATATTTTGTAAAAGATATGTATTTGTCCTTATTTATTGGTAGAATTCTTACCAAACCTGAAAACCCTAACGCATTTTTTTTAATAATGAAATGCGAATCGTAGCCTGATAAGTTATGAAAAACTACCGGTATCATATAAAAATTATGATAATTGATGTTGCAATCTTGATGAGCCGCTCCTCGAAATTCACCTGTAAAGTGGCAGTGATCGCGAACTCTAATATCATCTATACTAAAAGGTTTATTGCAAATGTGACAGTGAAGGGCAAATTTAAATGCTGACTTTTGTTCTTTCGTTAAAGGATTCATAGGTTTTGGGTTACAGAAAATTTTATTAGTCGTTTCTGAAATCAGTTTCAATTGAGCAACAAACCATTCTATACAATCCTTTCCGCGATACAATTGAAATTTGGAATATTTATTATCATACGAGCATTTCAAATAATACGCTACACTAAAGGGTATATGCCTTTGGTAAGAGACTGTGTTTAGTATTACCTCCGACTCATTGCATGGTTCTAATATACATTCGAGATCTGCATAAACTACAAATGATACTTTTTCTTGATAGTGGAAATGTTTAAATGTTAGATACTTTTCGGATTCTTCGGGTAATCTTATTGAGCAAGTATTCTGTTTTTCGCAATAATTCGAATGACGCTTAAGTAATGCTGCTGTACTTAAATTATTTAAACATCTATAACAAAAAAAATTTCTATGTTCATGTGAAGACAACTGTTTTGCAAATAATTTTGACATATCCTTAATCCAAGTAAAATGAAAGTGATTCTCATCAGCATTTGTCGGACGAGAATATTGTAAGGAATCATTATTTAAAACTAACAGATTAATAGGTTTAATTTTTTTAAAATTTTCACTTAAACAAAATGGCAGTATTTTAGTATTTTCTATACAATATAGGTTAATTGCGAGATTGTTAAGCTTCTCAATTTTTTTAATGTCTTTTAATGCGATTGGAAACTGAATTGAATCGTAGCGTAATACTGTATCAAAATGTGGATAGCTAGATATTCTCTGACTATTTTGTTTAGCAGGATATAAAGCGGAAACCAAGCTCCAAAGAATACAATGTTGATCGTTATTTATTACATTTACCACAGCTTTTTTCTTTTTTATAAAGTCCGGAACCGGTACAAACGTTGAACACCCTACTTTAAGTGGATCATGATTGTTTATATTTACCTTCAAGTGTAAAACTTCTTGGATTGCCCAACCAGAATCTTTCTCGCTAAATTCTTCTAATCGCTTCGAAATCTTGTTCAATACGTTCTCCTTATAGCACAGCTTGAGATTGGTATTTATATCGATGTGACGATTTGCAGTAGGAAACGTTTTCAAATCTATTTTGCCAGTTGTAGGCTTAACAAAGTTAGCGGCAAATATTACATTAACTTTCAACATTGACTTTTTTAAGCAAGCAACAATCTTGCGTTTAAAACTAGCGAACGCCTTGTCTAAGAACACTAGAGGATCTCTATAATTTAAATTGGTAATAAGTCCCGTAATTATTCGACTTCCAAAACATGATTGTACATCATGCCAAATCAAATTTTTTCGAGTATGACCTCTAGAAAGCGTTGCATCAACACCTTTACCACGATATTCCAAAGAGCGTTTCAAGTGCCTCAATCGTACAAGGTAGCTTTTAAGATATGCCAAATTAGATTCCAGTCTACTAGGATTTTCGTATACCTTATTTCTAATAGCAAGCTTCAATATACTAATATTTGCTTTGATAATTAAAATGTGTTTCGTTATTTCATTCACTGATTTAATTAGATTCACGCATTTTACAGTTAATCTCAAAATTGCGCTACTAATCTCGGATACAGTTTCAGCATTCATGATTTTATAGAAAATCAAAATACACTACTTAATATACGTATTTTCTCTATTTACTATTTATACAAAATATTATCTGACGTAAGCAAAACAACTGCAAAAAGGTTCATTCATCTGAGTTTACGGAAAACGCGTAAGCAAAACAACTGTAAAAAGAAAATAGCATACAAATCAAAAATAATTGCATAGCGAATTGCTTTGAATGCAATTGTTAAAAAAAAATCTCCTTTATTTACGTTTTTATTCAAGACGATTTTCAAGCTTGAATCGTGCATGCGATCTAAAAAATTGCAGAGTTGCCTTCAGTACGTTACTATGACAAACAATTCGCTATGCAAGCATTTCCAATATTTACATACTGAAGGCAACTCTGAGCAAAACAAACTGCAAAAGGAATTAGCATTCATCATCATTTTTCATTCCGTATGCGTTTACTACAAAAAATGTTTTATACGACCTTTGATTTATTATGTGTACAGAAAATACATTATCATTACAGCGCTATTTTTTATGATTACATTGAAATATTTTTTTAAATAAAAACAAAGCAAATTTGAAAAAAAGTCTCAGATTAAACCGTTGTTGTGGTTTAATAATTACACGCACTCATGGTTTTTTAAAAAACCCAGTATTAAAAAAACATTCTGCAGTTTTATCATATAACAGTGCCTTTAAAGAATTTCTTATTCGACATAAATCTACAAAACATTTCTTGTTTACAGTATAGTAATAAAAACGTTTAAGGATCATTTTTTGCATTTGCATTATTTTAAACGAAATTAATCTAAAGAAAAATATAATAATTTACACGCACTCATGGTTTTTTTAAAACCCGATATTAAGAAAAACATTTTCCAGTACGTTGATGGAATTTACAGAATTTTTCTTATTCAGCAATGATTCGCGTAACATACACACAAATTACTATATACCTATATATATATATATATATATATATATATATATATATATATATATGCATATAAAGTCAATTTTTGTTAATTTTTATGGAAAATAAAATTATGCTAGCAGTAATATAAAACGAAATTAATCTAATTTAGGTTTTATTATGCGCCTTCATTGCAAATTTCTTTTTCAGGCAATGAATGTAATTCATTATTTCTGCTGAGCAGTACCTTTAAAAAAATTTCTTATTCGGCATAAAATCGCGTAAACACACAATTACCTATATATGCATATAAATTATGTCAGCGGTAATCTAAAACGAAATTAATCTAATTTAGGTTTTTTATTATGTACCTTCATTGCAATTTCCTTTTCAGACAAATGAATCTAATTCATTATTTCTGCTGAGGTATAATTATACTCGCTTACATACTGTTTTGTTCATTAGAATAGATTACAGAGCTGAATTTTTTCAGAAAACGATGCAAATTTTTAATTTTTTCTAACAGATCAGTTTATTATTTAATATAAATACTACACTTAGATTTACCAACAGTATTCAATCAGATCTCTTGTATAATTACTAGCAACTTTTAAAAATGAGTAGCTTATCATCAATCAAAAATTGTAATAGTACCAACGTAAAAGTTCTAATTTACACGCTTGTTGGGGGTTGGCCGTGACGGATACGGCTTTCTGCTAAAATCTTTAAAAACTGCGTTGTGGAAAGATATGGGAGCCTGCCACAATATTTCCCAGGTGTGCGTGGCCTAAAACACGAAATATATATGATGGAGAGCTCACAAGTAAAATTCTTGTCCGGAGGTAAAATACTCCCTCATTCGGATCTCCGGGAGGGAGTACTTGGGGCTCGTTATCATAAGAATATAAAACAACAATTCGATTTAGTGATAGGGACTTGGAATGTTAGGTCATTACTTAGAGTAGATAAGTTAACGAATTTATTAGTCGAAATGAGAAAGGAAAAGCTGGACATTTTAGGTATTAGCGAGGTGAGATGGCCAGATAGTAATGACTTTTGGAAAGATAATTATAGAATAATTACAACTTCTTCAACTAATGGGCAGGCAGGGGTAGGAATAGTGTTAGGTAAAGATTAGGCATAAAGTTAAAGAGTGCTTACAATTTAGTGATAGAATAATTATGGTTAGATTGAGTACAAAACCCACAGACACTGTTTTAGTACAGGTTTACATGCCAACAACTCAGTACGAGAATGAGGAAGTAGAAAAGGTATACGAGGATATAAATAGTATAGTGAGAAAAGTAAAAGGAGATGAGAATTTAATAGTTATGGGCGATTTTAATGCGTCAGTGGGAGAAGGTAGTGAGGGAAAAATGGTAGGAAAATTTGGGTATGGCAGACGAAATGATAGAGGAGAAAGATTAGTTGAGTTTTGCCAGGAACATAGATTAGTAACTGTAAACACCCTATTCGAACAACATGTTAGGAGAAGATATACCTGGAAAGCGCCAGGTGATAGGGCTAGATACCAAATAGATTATATTTTAATTAAACAAAGATTTAGAAACCAAGTTAAAAACTGTCGTAGTTATCCAGGGGCTGACATAGATAGCGATCATAACTTAGTTAAAATGAAGTGTAAACTAAAATTCAAAAATTGAGAAAAGTTAAAAGAGAGGATGGGATCTAGGTAAGCTTAATGATAGTAGGGTAAAAGAGGAATATAAACAAGTATTAGATAATAAGAGCAAAGAGATAGCTGTAGGAGGAATGTAGAAAATAGATGGAAAGAAATAAAACTGACTGTACATGATACAGCAACACAGACTATAGGTAAGAAAAAATAGAAGCGAGAAAACCCTGGGTAACAAAGGAGATATTAGATTTAATAGAGAATAGAAGAAAGCTTAAACCTTTCAGAGAAGTGGATAGTGAAAGTAAGCAAAAATATAATACAGTTAGAAATAAGATAGTACATGAGTGTAGAAAAGCTAGAAATAAATGGATGGAGAAGAATTGTAAGGAATACAAGATGATTTGAGAGTAGGTAAGACAGGCAGGGCTTACAGGGCAGTTAAAAGTTTTTGGGAAGATAGGAAAAATGTAATGGTATTAGAGACGAGAATAATGAGCTTCTAATAAATAAAGTTGAGGTAGCAGATAGATGGAAAAGATATTTAGAAGATTTATATAAGGAGACGATATAGATGAGTTAGAGAACGACCAAGAAGAGGATGTAGAAATAGGGTTCTCAATATTAAGAGAGGAATTTGATAGAGCTGTTCGGAATCTTAAACTAAATAAAGCGCCAGGGATAGACGATATTCCCGCAGAATTAATAAAATATGCTAGTCAGAAAACTTTAGATAGATTATATGAACTAATAAAAGTAATATATGACACAGGTGAGGTTCCAATAGATTTCGAAAAAAATATTATTATCCCAATCCCAAAAAAGTCAGGAGCTGAGAGGTGTGAGAATTTTAGAACGGTTAGTTTAACTTCTCATGCTTCCAAAATACTAACAACAATAATTAAAAATAGAGTAGAAGCTTTGACTGAGAATTATTTAGGCGAAGACCAATATGGTTTTCGTAAAGACAGAGGGACTAGAGAACCGATACTAATGATTAGGGTAATTATCGAAAAAGGTTACAAAAAATAAAAGACTCATTTTGCGTTTGTAGATTTAGAAAAGCATTTGATAAGGTTAATTGGATTGTTATGTTCAGGGTTTTGCAAAAATAGGAATCTCTCATAGGGATAGAAAATTATTTACGGTCTATATAAAACCAAAGCGTAGTAATTAGATTGGATGAAATAGAAAAGGAAGCTAAGATTAGAAATGGTGTTAGACAGGGTTGTATACTGTCTCCCTTCATTTTTAATGTTTATATTGAGGAAGCTTTAAACTTAGCTAGAGAGAGAAAAGAGATAGGTATTAGTGTACAGGGACAGAAAGTAGACATGTTACGTTTTGCAGATGATATAGCCATTATAGCAGAGTCTAGAAAAGAGTTAGGAGAGTTTTTAAATATTTTAGATGAGATACTACAGAGTAACTATAGTATGAGAATTAACTCAGTAAAGACAAAGATAATGACAAGTGAGTTACAGCCTAGTTCTAAACCAAAATTAAAAATAGGTAATACCGAGTTAGAGGAGGTAGATGAATTTTGCTATTTAGGTAGTATAATTACAAAGGATGGACGTAGCAGAAGGGATATAGTAGCTAGAATAGCTCAAGCTAGAAAAATGTTTTTAAAAAAGAAAAACTTACTAATAGCTAATAGTATTAGTTTAGATAATAGAAAAGTTTCTTAAAGTCGTACGTATGGAGCGTTCTACTATACGGTAGTGAGACTTGGACAATTAAAGAAGTAGATAAGAAAAGATAGAAGCTTTTGAAACTTGGTGTTATAGGAGAATGTTAAAGATTAGTTGGACAGATAGAGTAACAAACGAGGAAGTTTATAGAAGGATAGGTGAGGAACCCTGTATGTGGAAACAATTGAAGGTCAGGAGAGATAGAATGATAGGGCACCAGTTAAGACATGATGGACTATTTAGTAAAGTCTTAGATTATAGACTACCAAATAAAAGTAGAGTAGGAAGGCCTAGACAAAGCTATATTAGTCAAATTATTAGAGATCTAGGTTGTGAAGGGTATGCAGACCTTTTTAGACTAGCTCAGAATAGAAAAGAATTTAGAGCTGCGTCAAACCGACTTTAAGTAAGTTCGAAAACAAAACAAAAAAAAAATAAAAATCAGGTAACTAAATGTCACCATGACATAACTTACAATTAGTTAGCGGTCTGGCATGTTGGTAGCGTTTCGTTGCTTAAGCCTTACCATAACATATAATTTAACACTTTTCCTTTTTGAAGCGGATAACCAGGTTATATTTCATTTCCTTATAAATGGTAATTATGTAACCATGTTAGAGTTCTTTAACAAACATCAGGTTGCTAATATCTATGTAGAGCCAGGTGGATAGGAAAAAGATAGAAGGATATAGGAAGACCTAGACCAAACTATATTAGTCAAATTATTAGAAATTTAGGTTGTGAAGGGTATGTAGAGCTTTTTAGATTAGCACAGAATAGAAAAGAAGTTAGAGCTGCGTCAAACCGACCTTAAGTAAGGTCGAAAACAAAATGATGATGAAAAGTTCTAGAGCAATTTATATTACATTCTGACGAAGACTTGATTAAAGAAGTTTTTGGTTCTTCTTCTTCGCCGCAACTCGACACTGCTGCTATTTTTGATAGTGACGTAATAGATATATCACGGTAAGTGCTTTTTCACATTTATACATGTGTTTTAAAACACTACTAATTTATAAGTTACATTAGATCAAAAAACCATTCTGGAAATTCTGAGGCTATCATCGGATCGTTGACACACTCTGATCCTCTCAGAAACATCAGGTAGTATACAAAAAGAAAAGGTGAACCTACAATAATCTTTTTATGTTATGCTCGCAGATCAGGCAAAAACATGTTGGCTATGAAAAAGTTATGTACAGAATCTAATATGGCTGTTTGCTGTGAAGATGATAAATCCTACGAAGATGATACAGTAGAGTTGCTTAACGCATTTAAAAAGCGTGGAGAGAAGCTACTGCGTCGTATAGATTTGGAGCTAGAAATAATAAAGCAAAAAAGAGAGGAACTAACAGCGAGGGAGCAGCAGATACTTCAAGAACGGGAGTTAATAAATACTTTTTCATTTATAAATAGTTAGATCAATATATTCAACAATTTGTAAAATAAAAAAGTATTTTATAAAAGTTTCTCTTTTGAAACAAGACTTTCTCTAAACAAGGTAGTAAACTCAAAGTAAAACGCACATAAATCAGAATCCACTTTAATTTAATACATCATTCTTTATACAATCGACTTAGATGTGTTATAATAATTTAAACAGTAAAGAACAAGATGTATATTATTATAATAATAAACTAATTTCTTAGATTAGTGACATATTATTCTGAAAATTCTATGTTGACAGTTAGACCGATCGATCCCTTACTAGTTATGTATACGTGTTTGTTCGAGCCAATACTTTCATTTAATTGTTTCACTCCATGTGCTTGAAGGTATTCAAAATATCTCAATGGCAATATACTCTTGAACTCTTCTGTTTCCACTAATACTCTTTCTCCATATTTTGTCTTAATTGTTTCCACTTTTAAAACTTTAAACCTCTTATTCACTACAAGATCTTTCGAATTTACATAAGGTTTGCGATATGTGGTTTTATTAAGAGTATTAAAATCCATATTTGCTTTTCTTTGACTAATTAAATTAATATTAGGAGCAATCTCCTTATATAGCAGATTACCACCATCTGCGTACTTTGCCAACCCACTTTTCAACCTATCACAAGAGTGAACTCATTTTGAATTGAAACCGGCCCATGTATATTTGCAGCCTCTAAACATAAATCAGAATCCACTTTAATTAAAACACAATTGACTTGAATGCGATATTTTGCATCTGTCATACTGTCTCGCTAGAAAACTAAATTCAAAACATCTACACACATTTTCTCTGCACTTACATTTTTCAACATACGTGTGTTTTGAAATATGTTCCATTGAAAGTAATATAAAGCCGATCCTAATTCAAAACGTGCCCACAAGTATTTTACATTTGAAAAGAATTCAGGTTTTCACATTTTACATTAAAAGTATATAACGCCGATCCTAATTCAAAACGGTGCACGTGTAACTTCTCGCTACAAAACCAAATTCAAAACAGCTACACACATTTTTTCTCTGCACTTACATTTTTCAACATACGTGTGTTTCATTGAAAGTAATATAAAGCCGATCCTAATTCAAAACGTGCCCACAAGTATTTTACATTGAAAGTATATAAGAATTCATGTTTTCACAACTATTTTACATTGAAATGTTTTCACAACTATTTTACATGGAAATAGTTGGTCCTAATTCAAAACGTGACAGACGTATTTTACACATGGAAAATACGTCTGTCGCGTTTTGAATTAGGACCGGCCCTAAATACCTACTGATGTTGGAGAATTTTATTATCGAGGTAAGACTTAAATTGTGGCGGCTGTACTCGCACAAGCATTGATTTACATCAATCAGTAGTTTTTGAAATAATTCAACAAGCACGTTTTGTGCGTAATGGCGCTAGCCGACATAATGCTTGTGCGAGTGCACCTGATAAATAGGATGATGCTTTTGCTATTTTGTGGACTGCTATATGCTTAACGCTTATTAGACATTTATTTATATATTTATATAATTATATTTATATATATTTTATATTTACACTTTATATTTATTAGCATGTATTGTAGTATTTTGTGGCATATTTGTTTTGTTTGACGTTCTGTCGCCATTTTGGTTGCAGTATATATTTGGGAAGGAAGAGTAGATTTGTGAAGATTGTAATCATAATATAAATCAGTTAGGGAATGATAGGGAAAGCTAGGGATGGATTTAAATTAGTTAGCTAGATTTGGATAGTTTTAAGACGACCCTTCAGGTCGCACAGGTAAGCAGAGCCGGCGTCTGCTATCCGGTATTACGGATCCCTCCCCCTCTCATTTTTGTGTCTTGTTGATCGGGCACACTTCAAAGTCAGCGCTAGGGATACCATTATTTAAACCCTGTTTTTATTTTTTGTTTCAGTTTGTCAGATTTTTAGGTTTGTTAGATTGTTACAGTTTGTTAGGTTTGTTAGATTTTTAGGTTTGTTAGATTTTTATTTAGTTTTTTTGTTTAGGGTGGATTAACTATGAAGTTAGAATAAATTAGAAGCACGATTGTTTTCGCGTTTAAACCCAATATAGTACCTCCGGGTGGAGCATTGGGGACGTGGCCGCAAGTATAGCGGCCCTTATTCAAATTATAATGTTATTTTGTGCTAGAGTGATTTGACACATTGGGTGTATATTTTATGAACAGAAAAGCTAATTTGAAGGTTATATGAAAAAGACAAGTTGATTTTATTATTTAAAGGTGTAAATAAATGACGTATAATTTTGATGTAAAGAGTAAACGGGTCTTTAGAGTTGTAGAAAACAAAGATGCGATTCATTTATGCATTTAGAGTAACAGGGTTTATATTGGGCTCACCATAGACCAACGTAAATTTCAATTTAGGGTTTCAAGATAGGCCCATCTACTTGAACTGTATATTAAAAAAAAAGGTTGAAATAAATTAAATTCATTAAACATTAAAAGGATTTAATGGTTGATATTGTAAAATTTTATGAAGATGTTTATATACGATTTTGTAAATATTGAGCTGGTGACGTAAATTTTTGATTTGTATGAATAAAAGGTTGTATGTTTCGTTGAATTATTTGATTGGTAATTTGTAGTTGGTAGTCTAAGTGAGAACGAGTAAGCATAGGATAGGTAAGTATCTCTGAAGAAGCTGGAAGCAGAGCTAACCGTGATATATTGATTTAGGGGAGCTATTTCAGGAGATATTGTAATGAAATTTTTTTTTAATTTTTGAAGGTGTTAACTTTATTTTACAGTAGGTACTCTGCAAATTTATGCAGCTCGATTTTAGGGCTTCATATATATATATATATATATATTGCTGTGTGCATGGTCTAAGAAAGAAGCCCTAAAATCGGTGTCAAAACTGTGAAGGAAAATATGTAGGTCACACATCAAATTGGCTGTCTACTAGATTAGCTTCTCATAAAAGCGACTGCAATAGAAATAAAAAAAACATGTGCACTGGCATCTCATGCAATTGAAACTGGACACATAATAAACTACGATGGTACTAAAATTATTTATATTGAAGATAATTACAAAAAACGATTGTTTCTGGAAATGATTGCCATTTCTTTGGAAGAAAACTCTTTAAATAAAAAAACTGATACCCAAAATTTAAGTAACATTTATTCATACCTTTTGACCATAATTAAAAATACCAAAAAATCCAAAACCTTACATAACTTTAGATGACTAATTGTAATTCTCTAAAGAAATATTTTATTTTTATGATCTGAATTAAACGCATCAATTAAACTTAATTGTAATCTAGGATTAGCTATATTTTTAACATCAACTGTCATGTCACTGTAGTTTTATAAAAATTGTCACCTAAATTTTAATTTTTTACCTTTAATGTTATTATACACTTTAGATTTTAAGCTTCACTAATCGTAAGTAACCTATATAAAAATGTTGTTTAATTGTTAATGTTTCTAGTTTCCTGAAGAAGAAAATAATAAATTTTCGAAAGCTTGAATGATTATAAGGAGTTTATTTTGAATCCAAATCGAATCTGACTGAATCCCCGATATCGTTATTATAATTATTATAGAACAGTCAATATACACAATTCATATATATATATATATATATATATATATATATATATATATATATACATATATATTTATATAAAAGAGAAGTAAGTTTAATGAGTCTTAAATTAATACAAAGTAAAAAAGAATTAAAAGCAAGTGACTTAAATTCAGCCACTCGGGCATCCTGTCGACGCGTTTCGTTCTAATTAGGGCTCATCACGACAGGAGTAGCAAAGTTGTAATATTTAATACAGACACATTATGGGAAGTACAGCATCACTTAGCTCGCAATTTGTGTCTTCATGTCGTTTCACCTGACATCACAGACTTTAGCAACAGTCGGCACGTAGGAGATCCGGCTCAACCGCCTTTTTCCATAGCCAAAAGTTATAATTTAAAATTTAAACTTACTTCTCTTTTAAATTATAACTTTTGGCTATGGAAAAAGGCAGTTGACCCGGATCTCCTCCGTGCCGACTGGTGCTAATAACCTGCGATGTCAGGTAAAACGTCAAAAATACACAAATTGTGAGCTAGGGGATGCTGTACTTCCCATAATGTGTCTGTATTAAATATTACAACTTTGCAACTCCCGTCGTGATGAGCCTAATTAGGACGAAACGCGTCAACAGGATGCCCGCGTGGTTGGAAAAGTACCACCCCAAATACAATACCTTATCTAATTATGGACTCCACGAATGCGTAGTAAATCATCTTAAGAGATAAAATGTTTCTTAATTGGTAGAATTTATAAATACAGTATCTTATTTGAGATGTAATGTATGCAATATGTGCGTGTCATCTTAAATGTTGGTCTAACATTACACCCAAATATGTAATTTTGCTAACTCTCCTAATAACGGGACACATACATGTAGATCTTATACTGTCTATTTTATAAATGGCTAGTTCGATCCAAGCAGATGGCATACCAGCCAAGCTAGGGCGATATGTAATATATTTACGTTTATGTAAATTTAAGGTTAGTCAAGTTATTGACGTATTAATAAAGTTAGCTGATTTCTATCTTGTTTGTAAGTTTTAATGTTTTGAGTGTTCGGATTTTTTGATATAGCGTGTTTTAATTCATCGCGTATTCGAATTGATTTGAGAAGACCGTTTCTAACCCATGGTTTGATTTTTTTAGGAACTGATAGTAATATAGTTTTAACATTATTAATTTCAACTAATCTTTCGAAAGTGTTAATAAGCTTATTTGTAGCCCCGTTACTATCAGTAATATTATTGAAATAGTCATTCGAATCAATATTTGAAAGGCAGCAATTTATATTTGAGTATAAAACTTTGTGTGAATACTGAGGTTTGAAAATATTATTAGCATGTTCAAATCCAGATGGTTTTTGTACAATATGTAATGACGTAGAGTAATGATCGGTTATACTGTTATGAATGATATTAAGATATAAATTTAGTTTTAAGTTACTTTTATTTAATTTAAGAAAGATATCATCAATACAAGTGCTGCTAAGGTGTGTAATTGTTGCTGGAGTATTAATTAAAGATAAAAAACCATTTGCTGCTAGTACGTCTAAGTACTTGCTAAAGGTACTATCTCTTTTGCTACACAAGTAATTTTTAATATCTCTGTAGTGATCCAGGTTCAGCTGGATGGATGTTGTTCAAGTAACCATGGGGATAAATAAGTTATGTCAATGTAAAATATAGTTAGAAATATATAATTATCCAAGCAGAAGGAATTCTTTATATTTTGTATTCAATTCTATTCATAAGAGTCACAACAATTGGCGACGAGGATTAAACTAAAAAAAAAAGAAAGAAAATGAATCCAGAACAGTTTCAACAAATGATAGAAATTTTTATTAAAAATCAAGAAGTATTAATCAGTCAATATCAAAAAGTCAACATCCAGAATGCAAATACTGAAAATAATACACAAAGTTATATAAGTTCAATTCCAGCATTTGAAAATTTTGATGGCAAGAAAGAAAAGTTCAAGTGTTATTTAGAGAGGTTTGAAAATTATATGACCATTAAAAACGTTTATAATCAACAACAGAAAGCACAACTTTTATGTATATCAATTGGATGTATACATTACAATAATCTTTCAGTGTTTTTGGGTCCAACAAAATCAATTAAAGAGCTGCCATACGCGGAACTAATAAATGCTTTTCAATCAATGTTGAGTCCTCTCAGAAGCACAATAATTTCTCAGCATTATTTCTTGAGCACCTATCAGCAGGAAAATGAAAATATTGGGGAGTTTGTTGCGACTTTACAAAAAGATTTGGACGAATGCAAATTTCAAGTCAACAAAGGCCGTAGCTTTAGAAGCATCTCGAATAGAGACCAAGGAAATTTCAAACCAGAAATCCATGCCAATTAGCCAAGTAAATAGAATAGGTAATAGTTCAAGCAAGACCTATAAGTCCAGTCGTGATGGAAAACATCGCTTACATTTAAGATCAAAACATAAATCAAAAATAGATTATAAATCTCTGGGGATTGCAGATTTGTGCATCAAATGCGGCAGGAATAATCATTATACTCCAGACTGTCGTAGTAATCGAGATCATCTACATTGTTCAAGCTGTCATAGAAAGGGACACGTCGCAAAAGTTTGCATTACCACACTCCTAAGACATAAAAATTATAAAAATTATTCAAATAACGAAACACATAATTACATTAGTGCGAATGATGATAACCAATTTGGAGTTAATTCAATTAGTCCAGGCGACTCCAAACTTTTCGAAGCATTACAAATAGTGGAAATTTATGATCATCAAGCGATTAATGCTCCAATTCAAGATTGTCAAAAATACATTATTACTGTAGAAGTGAACCATAAACCAGTCGAATTTGAGGTAGATTCAGGGGCAGGATTTACACTATTACCAGAAGACAAGTTTAGGATGTTAAATCTACAATTAAATGAAACGTCAATTTGTTTCCGTGCATATACAAACGATGTATTTATTCCTAAAGGAAAGGTTACAGTAAGTGTCTGTTACAAAGACATTAGTTCAATAGAAGAAATGTTCATAGTACCTAGTGGTCGTCCGGCAATTCTAGGGCGCACTTGGATACGCCACCTTCAAATCAGCTTGCAAGAGATCGACAACAATGTTAACACTGCATATTCAAATAATTCAACACATCAAGTGGATAGTCTTTCTATAGAGCAAATTATATTTCAATATTCAGAGATATTCGAATCAAAAATTGGATGTGTACCAAATTATTCTGCCAAAATAACACTACGCAAGGACACACAGCCAGTTTATATAAAAGAAAGGAGTATACCATTTGCATTACGTGCCAAAGTCGAAGCAGAATTAAATTCATTGGAAGCTGCAGGAGTAATTTCTAAGGTAATCACCAGCGATTGGGGTTCACCTCTGGTGGTAATACCAAAAGCAGATGGAACAGTTAGATTATGTGTCGATTACAAAACAGGAGTCAACGAATGTCTGGTAAATGCTAAATATCCAATCCGAAGGATACCAGATATTTTGCATAGTCTAAGGAATTCAAATTACTTTTGCAAATTAGACATATATAAGGCATACTTACACATCGCAGTAGATGAGGCCAGTAGCGAAATTCAAACAATTACAACGCACAGAGGGATATACCGCATGAAGAGATTGAGTTTTGGTATAAAGACAGCACCAGCAGAATTCAACCGCATGCTGAGTAGAGTTCTTCAGGGTTTAAGAAAAACGGAATATTATTTCGACGATATCATTGTACATGGCACTACAAAAGAGGAATGTTTAAACAATTTAAAGGCGTGTTTGTCTCGTTTTCAAAAAAATAATTTGCATGTAAACAAGAATAAATGCACATTTTTAGTCCAGAAAATAGAATATTTGGGGTATGTTGTTGAGAAGAATAAAATTCTGAAATCACAAAAAAGGTAGTAGTTTTAAAAATGTCCAGGCCTAAAAATGTGGAAGAAGTTCGAAGATTTTTAGGATTAGTGACGTATTATTCCCGGTTTATATATGATTTAGCAACTAAAACCGCACCATTAAGGAAAATTTTACAAAAGAATGGTTCTTTTAGGTGGACATCAGAGTGTGAAAAGGCATTTCTGAATCTAAAAGAAGAAATAGCAAGTGAAAAAGTTCTTGTACCATTTGATCCAGACTTACCAATTGTGCTAGCGTGTGATGCAAGTCCAAGTGGCATTGCTGCGGTTCTTAGCCATGTAGTTGGGAATGAGGAAAGGCCAATAGCTTTTGCTTCAAGATCATTAACAAGCGCAGAAACAAATTACAGCCAGTTAGATCGGGAAGCACTTGCGATAATGTTTGGCGTGCAACATTTTTTCAAATTTATTTACGGACAGCATTTCACTCTAGTTACAGATAATCAGCCACTTACAAGAATATTTCATGAAAACAAAAATTTACCAGCGATGTCTTCAACCCGTCTTTTAAGATATGCCAGTTTTTTATCACAGTTCGATTATAAAGTTCAGTTCAAAAAGGGGAAGCATCATGAGAATGTTGATTGCTTGTCTAGAGCAACAGCGAGCCAGTTAACTAGTTCAACTGATATAGTTATTAATAATGAAGTTTCTTCAATATACATGGAAGCTGTTGTGGACATAAGTTCTCTAAAGCTTAACTCAGAGATATTTGTTCAAGAAACGGCAAAAGATGTTACATTAGCAGAAATTCAAAGGAATTTACTTACAAAATCAATCGAATCTCCATATACTTTGGAAGGGGAAATTATATTTTTCAATGACCGAATAGTTATACCTCAGAGCCTTCGTGAGTTAACACTTCAAGAACTACATACAACTCACGTTGGAATAACTAAAATGAAGCAATTAGCAAGGCGTTACGTTTATTGGCCAAAAATAGACAAAAATATAGAAACTTTAGTAAGATCATGTGAAGCTTGTGCTTCAGTACAGTCAAATCCAGTAAAAGCTATTGTACATCCATGGTCTACACCAGAAGGCAACTGGGAGCGTGTACACATTGACTACGCTTCATTTGGGAAACATAATTTATTTATTTGCATAGATTCAAAATCGAAATGGGTTAAATGCAAATCAATAGCATATGCACCAAATTCAACAAGCACAATGGAATTACTTGAGGATATATTTTCGTTAAATGGTTATCCGAAGGTTATAGTATCTGACAATGCTACCATTTTTGTTAGCGAAGAGTTTAAAAAAATACTGTAAACAACGTGGAATATTCCAGAAACTCATAGCTCCAGGACATGCTGCAACAAATGGATTAGCAGAACGGACAGTACAAACCATCAAAAGAAAATTAAAATGCATGGGTAACTGCAACGCACCTATATTATCAAAATTAAGAGCTATTTTGTTTCGATATCGTGCAACTCCACTAGCTTGTGGGAAAAGCCCAGCAGAGATGTACTTCAATCGTAAATTTCGTATTAGTTTAGATGCTTTAATACCGCATAAAGAAGAGAAAATTCAAAACAGTTTATTTCATTCAATAGTTAGAACATTTCAAGAGGGGGAGAGAGTACAGTCATGCGAATTACGTAACAACAAATACGTATGGATCTTGGGAACAATTCAAAGAAAATTAGGTACCCGACATTACGTGGTAAAATTAGATACCGGTTATACATTGAAACGTCACGTAAATCAATTGAAAGGTACAAATGTCAAGCAGATTATGTCTCATCCGGACATGATGGACACACCACAGAATGAACGACAGATACAAGGGATACCAACATTGAGACGTACAGTAGAATTGCAACCGCGTTCACAAGAGATGGCGACTGATGTTCATGATCCCAGCAATGCAACGGTCGCCGAAGCTGATCCACGAATCAGACGTTCGGAGCGCATTCGTAGACGCCCAACTTGGCTAAAAGATTTCGAGTGTAGATAACAGTCATGGTTACAAAAGGAATTGGGGTATGATCCTTCTTACGGGGGAAGATTGTAGTGGTCCAGGTTCAACTGGATGGATGTTGTTCAAGTAACCATGGGGATAAATAAGTTATGTCAATGTAAAATATAGTTAGAAATATATAATTATCCAAGCAGAAGGAATTCTTTATATTTTGTATTCAATTCTATTCATAAGAGTCACAACAATCTCCTACAAAAATCTCACGTGTTATGGATGTCTTGGATAAAATGCTGTTTAAGTCTTGTATGAAATTCATTGGGTTTGTAGAAGGTAGTCTATAAACAGCAGTAATGTCAATTTTAGGTTACTCTTTTGATTTACCGAACGAATAAACGTATTTTTTGGAATAAATAGATTTTGAGATTCAATAATGCAGTTATAACTAACATAAACTATTTTGCCATCATTTTGACTGTACGGTCTTCACTATATAAACCAAGTAGTTGGGAATAGTAACAGAATTTATATCATTATTTATCCGAGTTTCTGATAAAATAATATCGTATTTCTTACATTCACTAAGATGGATTAAAAGGAAGTTTACATTTTCAAAACACTTCTTATATTTAAATGGTAAACGCTAAATCTTTTCAAGTCTCCAATTCTATTACAAACAAAAACATAAGCCTGATAATCTTCAACACAATCAAAGGAATTAAGTGCAACAGGGTAAGCACTTAAATCATCGATAATAGTGGGTAAATCCAGTATAATATAATAAGAATACTATTTGAAAACGAATAAAATTATATAATAACAGTATAGAACTTCAGTGGTGGTAATAAAATACCAAAATTAATTGTTTGCAACACTGTACCACACTATAGCATATATACAGTAACAAAAATCAAAAATTCAATATAAATAAATCAAACTAATGTAATCTAAATTAAACGAATTGAAATTATTCTTTGTGTTATTACGAGCTCAAGGTTAACAGGTGAACTAGTAAATGTCTATTCATTATTATAAGCTCGTAATTAAAATAGTAACAGATGAAAAAATTTAAACACCACCAATATTAATAATTATATTATTTTTTAGTTATGTTAATGAAATCAGATATATTGTTTAATTTATGAATTTTATTGTTAACCTTAAGAAAAATAGTACCATAATTACTACTACGATAATTAGAATTTTGGTGTACCTTCAAATTTTGACAAGCCAATGTTAAATCCTCTTTAATAACTATGCCACATCCTTTTAACTTGAATCTTTGTTTGTAAACAAGATTTGGTATGTTATAACAATTAAATCTTATAATAATCGGCTTAGGTTTACCTTCAACTTTTTGAAATATTTGATGACTTCTATCAATGGAACACGTGGATACAACAATTCCTAACTTTTTCTGAAACATAGTTACTTGGTATAGTATCAGTATTTTCATCCGGGGATTTTGGCAGGCCGTAAATACGCAAAGGTGTCAAGTTTGTCTTCTTGAATGCTGATAACCTTTTGTGCTTGTTTAACTGTGAGTTTTGAATTGTATTAGCGCAAGCTTTAAACATGCCCTCAATTTTATCAGAAATTCGTTTGGTTATTTTGTTGCACATATCTTAGATAAATGTAGGTGAAGCTGAAACTGTTTCAACCACGCATAGTACAACAGTATAATCTTTTTCATCACTGTGTGAAACAGCAGACCTTAGATTACGTTCACTTCCAGGCATATTGAGATCAAACTAATAATATTCTTGCAATAATATTTTCGACTTGTAGAACAGGTATTGTAAGAGTTCACGAGCATATAGTAAACACGCCTATTAATTTTTTGTTTCTGTAGTTGTTATTCGTTATATTGGTATAATATGCATTTTCTTAACTTTTAGCAACATAATGGTAAATCAATTTCCCAATAGGCATTGCGTTTCTCTATTAAATGGAAAGTGTTACGCTGATGTATACTACAAGAATATTTAATTAATAATTTTAAACGCTGATATAAAAAACTACGTACCTGCTAACTCAATCATAATTTAATAATTTGCCAATAATAATGCTACTGAACAAAGCAACTAATAACAGTAAGAAAGAGAACTATGCTAAAACCGTAATATAATTAGTAGATATTTTAAACACCGACTTAAAAAATGGAATATCTGTAACATCAATTTTTTGAATTTCGTAATAAACAACAATACCATTAGAATTAGCTTCAAGATGGTGAAGGGTTTCCTAAACAAAACAAGAGAATGGAGGTTAGCTTATTTATAGTTCTTCATTCATAAGCGGACACATACGAAGGCTAAATATATTTCCATGATACTGCAGCGCCTCTACGCCGTACTGAATAAGCGCGTAATTTAGTTCCCATTCTTCCCATCCACCGGAAAATCTGCCCTTATTTATCTATGAACCCGCCCTAAAACCGCAAACTGATAGTTGCGAGGACTTCCTTATACGCCTGATTGAATGTATCTGTCCTTTGATTTGTTGTCATGCGCAGTGTATCAACGTACGTGTATTACAACCGCCCAGTTCTTCCCTACATTATCTTTTTTTATTTAGTTCTATCAACGAGCTTTTGTAAACGACACGATCGATAGATAATGAGCAAAAAGTGCACTCAAGAACCCATTGTTTTTATTAATAGAAAATGCGTGGTAGTAAATCAAAATTTCTTCATGAACATTCAATCAACTTTAAGCAAAAGTAGATTATTAAAATTTTTTAATTCCATAAACAGACAATTAATGTAATTATTATGTACCACCAACAATTGAGCTAGTAAAACGTGTGAGGCCTCATACCCAAAGACTACATTTTTATGCTTTTTGCATTAAAAAGAGTAATTTATAAATACATAACAGGGTCACATACTAACGAATGCTCGTTAGCACGTAATTTATATAATTAGTCTGCGTAATGTAAGTGTCTCCAAAGTCAGATTTCTTCACATACTAATGAAGGTCTATTTGCATGCAAAGTGTGTAATTACTCCGCATCACAAAAAATTACAACTACATATGCGGTCGCATACTAACGAACTAGCATGCACTTTGTGTAATTATTCTATATCACGTATAGGTACTTTATAAAAACATATGCGGTCGCATACTAACAAACGTCCATTCGCATGTACTTTATGTAATTATTCCGCATCATTTAAAGGTACTTTACATAGACAAATGCGGTCGCATACTAACGAACGTCCATTCGGATGCAATTTCTGTAATTATTCTGCATCACAAAAAATTACTTTACAAAGCCATATGCGATCGCATACTAACGAACGTCCATTCTCATGCGCTTTATGTCTTTATTCCGCGTTACATAAACGTAATATCAAAATACATATGCAGTCCCATACTAACGAACGTCCGTTCGCGTGCACGTTGTGTAAATATTCCGCATCACGTAAAGATACTTTACAAAGACATATGCAATCGCATACTAACGACCGTCCTTTCCCATGCGATGTGTGTAATTATTCTACATCACGTAAAAATATTTTACAAATACATATGCGGTCGCATACTAACGAGCGTCCATTCGCATGTACTTTATGTAATTATTCCGCATCACTTAAAGGTACTTTACATAGACATATGCGGTCGCATACTAACGAACGTCCATTCGTATGCAATTTCTGTAATTATTCTGCATCACAAAAAATTACTTTACAAAGCCATATGCGATCGCATACTAACGAACGTTCTTACCTATGCGATGTGTGTAATTATTCTGCATCACGTAAAAATATTTTACAAATACATATGCGGTCGCATACTAACGAGCGTCCATTTGTATGCAATTTCTGTAATTATTCGGCATCACTAAAAATTACCTTACGGAACCATATACGATCGCATACTAACGAACGTCCATTCGCATGTACTTTATGTAATTATTCCGCATCATTTAAAGGTACTTTACATAGACATATGCGGTCGCATACTAACGAACGTCCATTCGTATGCAATTTCTATAATTATTCTGCATCACAAAAAATTACTTTACAAAGCCATATGCGATCGCATACTAACGAACGTCTATTCTCATGCGCTTTATGTATTTATTCCGCGTTACATAAACGTAATATCAAAATACATATGCAGTCGCATACTAACAAACGTCCGTTCGAGTGCACGTTGTGTAATTATTCTGCATCACGTAAACATACCTTACAAAAACATATGCGGTCGCATACTAACGAACGTTCATTAGCATAATTATTCTACATCACGTATAGGTACTTATAAAGACATGCGGTCGCATACTAACGAACGTCCATTCGCGTGCACTTTCTGTAATTACTCCGCATCACTTAAAGGTACTTTACATTGACATATGCGGCCGCTTACTAACGAACGTACATTCGTATGCAATTTCTGTAATTATTCTGCATCAAAAAATAACTTTACAAAGCCATATGCGATCGCATACTAACGTACTTCCATTCTCATGCACTTTATGTATTTATTCTGCGTTATATAAACGTAATATCAAAATACATATGCAGTCCCATACTAACAAACGTCCGTTCGCGTGCACGTTGTTTAATTATTCCGCATCACGTAAAGATACTTTACAAAGATATATGCGATCGCATACTAACGACCGTCCTTTCCCATGCGATGTGTGTAATTATTCTGCATCACGTAAAAAAAATTTTACAAATACATATGCGATCACATACTAACGAACGTCCATTCTCATGCGCTTTATGTATTTATTCCGCGTTACATAAACGTAATATCAAAATACATATGCAGTCGCATACTAACGAACGTCCGTTCGAGTGCACGTTGTGTAATTATTCCGCATCACGTAAAGATACCTTACAAAGACATATGCGGTCGCTGTTAAGGCTTTATAAGTATTTTGGTTGTAGTGTAGTATGCCAATCACAATTAATTTAAGTCCTTAAACTATTCCCACCTAGAAACCCTCCATTATCCCTACCTTTAGTGCAACGACATAAAAGGGTTGGTAATGTACGAGTGGACGACAATTCAACTTCGTTCTCGCTTGGCTTTGGTTCGTGATTTAGTTCGGTGCATCGAGCATCAGTAATTAGCAACAATTAGTGAACATTATACATACAGTCCATAATTATCTGATAGCAGTGCAAGTACAATCAACCACTACAACCAGTGAAAGGTAGGTGATATATTCCTTTAAATTATCATTTCCTTTATGTGATTGTAAATGCAAATTAACATTTTGATTAACATTTTTGGTCCTTTGAGCAAATATTTTGCTTATTAATTGGTTTATTATTGGCATTTTGGCATTCAATTTAACTACATTGTTAATTGCTCTTCGCTTAAATTAGGGGTTGACCGCATTTAGAAGAAAAGTGTAGTCATACCACCAGTTTCATAGTCAATTGTGTAAACTAACTTATAGTAGATGCAATCTCGCATTAAATTTGAAATTTTGTACTGATACAGAATCTTATAAAGCCTTAAAATGACAAATCTTTGTAAATTTTAGGGATAGTTAACGTAAGAATTTGTAGTCAGAAAAGTGTTTAAGCAATACAGTTATTTTAAACTTGTAATTCAAGTTCGCTAGAGAATTCAGGTATTCGTAAAACCGGGTAGAATAAAACCCTTTGCTCTTTGTCATATTGAAACTTGCAAGCTCCCGTTAGGCACGTTGTAGTAAAAATTCTTTAACAGGTAGTTCAACATTACCCTTGGTATATCCTATTATTAGGTGAACAAACCCTTCATTTTTGTAGCTGAAATCAATATAAAATCGATATTAGTAACCTTGTTCGTTAGGATGGCACATATTTCATCGGATAGGTTGATAGTGGATTTAAAGGCCGCACTCGATAGATTATCTGATATATCTGGTGCGATAGATAAATTGGAGCATATTAAAGGCAATTGTATTTCTGTTAATATTATGGCTGAAAGCGCCTTTGATATCAAAAACGATGTAGATACTGCTTATAAAACGTGCATATTGGATGAGGACAACTCTGAATTATTAAATGCAATTACAACACTAAGAATTGAAATAGATAGGTCTTTGTTAAACATTAAAATTATTAAAGCTCAGTTTGATAATATATCCACTGCTGAAAATGCTTGACTGAAAATATTACTAGCATCGGCTCATGTACTAATATTCGTCTCCCTCGGATAGAAATGAAAAATTTTCTGGAAAAATAGAACATTTCAAGAGTTTATTCAATTTTTTAATAATTTAGTTCATGAAAATAATCAATTGCTACCGATCGAAAAGTTCTATTTTTTAATTGATGCATTGGATTTTAAGTCTAGAGAACTCATTAGACATTTGCAAATTTCGAATAATAATTATATGCTAGCTTATTCAATTATTGTGGAGAGGTTTAATTCAAAACGTTTAATTGCAAACACGCATTGGAATGCTTTAGAATCGTCACCAAAAGCAAAATTTAATTCACATACAGATTTAAGAGAATTGCTTAATTGTTTTACGGAAAATCTATCAAGCTTACGTCAAACTAAGATTGATTTGCTCGACTTCGTATTGTTTAATTTGTTATCAAAAAAGGTAGATACAAATCTTTTGAAAACATTTGAGTTAGAAAATACATCAGACATTCCATCTTATGATCAATTAAAATTATTTCTAGAAAAACATTGCAAGGCATTAGAAATTAGCAATATGGTTGTTTCCGATACACCGTCCAAATTTAATACGTCCATTAAACAAACCATATCATCTAGTGTACCTTCTAAACGTTCCTTTGAATATTCAAAACCCCAAGTTCGAAAGTCATTCGTAACAACTTCATTCGCTCAGAAATGCAGTCTTTGCAGTGGTACTCATAACTTATACCAATGTGAAATGTTTCTGAATAAATCGCCACAAGACCGTTATAACTTTGTTAAAGACAAACACTTATGCATTAATTGTCTTCGCAACTCTCATATGGTTACACGCTGCTCTTCCAAACTTGTTTGTAAAAGTGTGCAAGGGTCATCATACTTTATTGCACTTTGAAAACCCTACAGTTGCACAGAAACCTGCAATCACTCAGGCAACAGATCAACTTCCCGAACCCACCTGCAACACTACTACAAGTACGTTGTTATCATCTAGATCGTCCAACACAATGACGTTATTAGGCACCGCAAGAATTTCAATTACAGATGGGTTTGGTAAAGTTCAGACAGTAAGAGCACTTGTAGATAGTGCATCAATGGAAAATTTCATGACTGATAAGTGTTGTCGACGCTTAGGTTTAAGAAAATCGAATATTTCAATGAAGGTTGAAGGCTTAGGTCTATCTGCTTCTCATGCGTATGGACAAGTATCGTGTAAAATTAGTCCTCAAGGTAAAACTGTTCCAGAGTACAGTATTGATTGTTTTGTTTTACCAGACATTTGTGGAACCCTTCCTTCATCAAGGATCTCACCAAATAGTTGGCCTCACATAGTTGGATTAGATTTAGCAGATTCGGACTTCGACAAACCTAGCCATATCGATTTATTGTTAGGTGCAGATTTGTTCGCGCGTGTTTTATTAAACGCAACTCGCATTGGGTCACTAGAAGAACCCGTGGCAATTCACACTACCTTTGGGTGGATATTAACAGGAAGGTTCTTTCTTCTGTTACATCTCGTATATCATTAGCTGCACTTGTAGAAGATGCTAACATTACTCGATTTTGGGAACTGGAAAATATTCCAGATTCTAACAAATTATCTCCTCATGCGGAAATTTGTGAAAGGCATTTTGTGGACACTCACAAGCAGGATGACACCGGTCGTTTTATTGTTTTGTTACCTTTCAATGGTCCTGAACCGCTATTTGCTGGCTCTCGAAATAGCACTTCGAAGATTTCTTTCACTAGAACGCCGTTTGAAATAAATCCTCAACTGTATAATTCGTACAGAGAATTTATGCAGAATTATATCGATAGTGGTCACATGTCTCGTATTGTATCGGATTCAACTCGATCGTCTACATTATCGCCGGTATATTACATACCACATCACGCCGTGTTCAAACCAGACAGTACAACTACAAAACTTCGTGTCGTATTTGATGCTTCAGCCAGCGCTCAAAGTGGAGGGTCTTTAAATGATCATTTACTCGCAGGCCCCTCTTCAAAAAGATATCATGGAGTTGTTATTACACTTTCGTTTACATTCTGTAGTTTTAACTGCGGACATTAAGCAAATGTATAGACAGATTCTTATTTCTACTAGCCATCGAGACTATCAACGTATAGTTTGGAGATTTAAGTCCTCGGAGTCTGTTATCGATTATCAGCTAAACACTGTTACATACGGCATCACATCATCACCATTTTTAGCCATGCGTGTAATTCAAGAACTTGCAAAAAGTCAATCGTTACGTTTTCCTATTGCTTCCAAGATTTTAGCATCGGATACGTACGTGGATGATTTGATTACAGGGTGTGATTCGATAGAGGATGGCAAACGACTCGTGTATGAATTAAACCAAATTTGCCAATCAGGTGGTTTTATGTTGCGAAAGTGGAATAGCAACGTGCCAAGTGTCATTGGCCATTTACCTGATTCCGTTCGGTATCAGCAAGCATTTTGTTTGAAGAGGTAAACAATACTTCTCAAAAATTTTAGGACTGCAATGGCAACCATTGAGTGATGTGTTGTTTTACAATCTTAATATCGTTGATCGGCCTTGTACCAAAAGGAATATGGTTTCGAAATTGCAAGGATCTTTGACCCTCTGGGGTTATTATCACCATTGGTCTTCTTCGCAAAACATTTGATTCAATCTGTATGGATATTAGGAATTGGCTGGGATGAACTTCCTCCAACAAATTGTTTTAAAATGGAATCTGTATCTTCAACAATTACCTCGAGTTATTGAAAATTGAAATTCCTGCGGATTCTTTAAGCGATAACTATCAACACTGTACAAATTCGGTCGCATTTTGTGATGCATCGGAACGTCCATTCGGATATGCAGCATTTCTGTAATTATCTCCGCTGTGTCGATGAGAAAGAACATCCAAGTATCATTGGTACAAAGCCATATGCGAGTCGCATACTAACCGAATCGTATATCATTACCTCGATTAGAATTGTGTGGTGCAGTGTTGTTGTCGAACGTTGGATAAACGTAATGTGCAAAATACGTATAGCAGATCCCATTTACCATTGGACGATACGTCCGTTCGCGTGGTCACGATTCCACAGTAGTATTAGCATGGATTCCGATCTTCGTCGTATAATTGGAAGACCTTTATTAAGACAATCGTGTCAATCGCATATCCTAACGAACCGAGTGGCTTTCCCATGCGATCGTGTGCAATTATATCTAACATCACAGGTATAAATCCTGCTGATTGTGCATCAAGAGGATTATTAGCTGCTGAGCTTGTTAATCATCCTTGTGGTGGACGAGCGTCCATTCGCATGGTTACTATTACCTAAAGTAGATTATTGGCCTGCATCACTATGGAACCAGTACTCTTACAGATCATACTGCAGATCGCATATTGAAAAAGAACTTTATCCTTAATATACACGTATGCAGATCATTCTCGTAATTATTCTGCATGGTAAATCAAATTTTCAGATTTGCGAAACCATATGCAGGATTCTGGTATACTATTTGAACAGTTCATTACCGTATGCTTGAAAGTTCGTGCAATTATTCTGGATATTCGAAACTTAGAACAATTATTGGTCTCCCCGAACAGTATGCGGTTCATTTATTAACTAAAACGAGCGTTCAAGAACAAGTTTGTCATGTCAGGATTTCTGTATATTATTCGAAAGCGAAAACTTAGTAATTAAACAACTTACGGAACCTCATCAGTCCTTTCCTTGACAGTGATGGGTTGTTAAGGGTGGGCGGTCCGGTTGCGCAATGTAGACGTATCTTATGATACAATTATTTCCTGCATCACTTCCTAAAGGTCACACCGGGTGACATGAGCTCATTATTCGAGATTGCCATACGAAATATTTACGAACGTCCTGGACTTCGAACTACTGCAATTTCTTGTTAGTACAAAATTTGGATTCTGCATCTGCAAAAGTGACTATTACAACAGTGCCTAATACTGCTTGTATTCGCATGTTTTCGTCAACGAACGTCTATTTCTCTATGCCGCTCCTATGGGCGACTTGTCCCGCAGACTTACTGCCGGTAAAGCGTAATATCTAACATACTGGGGTATGACTACGGTGGACCCTTTTCTATCACCATGAATCGTCCGTTCGAGGTGCCAAATCATTGAAAGCTTGTTTGTAATTATTCTGTTTCACGTAAACTTACCTTACAAAAGCGATACATGCTGGGTCGGCATCAAACCTAATCTAGAAGCGTTCATTAGCAGCTAATTACGGCGGTTCTGTATCACGTATAGGTAAATGCTTAAATTCATAGTGACTGTGGAACAATATTTTATCGGACGTCCATCTCGCGTGCACTAATCTGTAATATACTGAAGCAGTCATCTTAAACGGTAGGTATTCACTTTGTTTTACATCCTCGTCGGCTCCTCACTTTGGGGAACTGTGAAGCTGGGATAAAATCTGTAAGTCCCATCTCAAGTAGGTGGTAGGCGAACAAATTCTCTCGTAGAATTTAACACCATTCTTGCATCAAAAATGAAGCCATATTACAACTCAGACCTTTATGCGATCGCAATGAGTAACGTACTTCCATTCTCATGCACTTTATGTCATTCTTAAGTCCTGGTCGTTATATGAACGTAGATATCAAAATACATGTGCATTCCCATACTAACTAATGTCCGTTCGATCGTGAAACTATCGTTGTTTAATTCGTTGGCAACTGGTTCAACGTATTCAGCAATCATTTTGGAAACGGTGGCATTTGCGAGTACCGCATACTTCAACAGAAAACCAAATGGTTTTCTGCTAATTATTCGTTAATGGTGGGAACGTTGGTGTTGATTAAGGATACTCAAGTGTCTGCATTACAGTGGAAAATTTTACAAATACATATGCGATCGCATACTATGGAACGTCCAATGTCTCATGTCGCTTGGCTACCGTGGCATTTATTCCAGCGTTACTATTTAAAGGCCCGTGGTATCAAAATACATGTGCAGTCGCATACTAACGAACGTCCGTTTCAGAGTGCAACGTTAGTGTTATAGTTAGTATCCGCATTACGGTAAAGTTAACCTTTTACAATTTACGATTATATATATTTTTTTTTTGCTCGTTTAGACATACTTAGAACAATAACGTTCCTAATTAGCATGCATTTTGGTGGCGGTATGTTAAGGCTTCTATATCACGTATTTTGGTTTGTGTAGTATGCCAATCACAATTAATTTAAGTCGCTTAAACTATTCACCTAGAAACCCTCCATTATCGCGTGCACTTTAGTGTAATTTCTCCGCATCACTTAAAGGTACTTGGTACATTGTACATATGTGGTCGCTTACTAATTCGAACTTCGTTCTCGCTATGCAATGGTTCGTGATAATTAGTTCGGTGCATCGAGCATCAGTAATTAGCAACAATTAGTGAACATTATACATACAGTCCATAATTATCTGATCGCAGTGCTAACGTACATCAACCATTCTACAAGCAGTTAATGGTAGGTGATATATTCTGCTTTAATATTATCATTTCCTATGTGATTGTAAATGCATAATTAACATTTTGATTAACAGTCCGCATACTAACGAACGTCCGTTCGCGTGCACTTTGTGTAATTATTCTACATCACGTAATAGGTACTTTATAAAGACATATGCGGTCGCATATTAACGAACGTCCTTTCGCGTGCGACTTTGTGTAATTATCTCCGCATCACTTAAAGGTACTTTACAAATGACATATGCGGTCGCATACTAACGAAGCGTCCATTTGTATGCAATTTCTGTAATTATTCTGCATTATAAAAAATTACTTTACAAAGCCATATGCGATCGCATACTAACGTACTTCCATTCGCATGTACTTTATGTTATTATTCCGCATCCCTTAAAGGTATTTTACATAAACATGTGCGGTCGCATACTAACGAACGTCCATTCGTATGCAATTTCTGTAATTATTCTGCATCACAAAAAATTACTTTACAAAGCCATATGCAATCGCATACTAACGAACGTCCTTTCCCATGCGATGTGTGTAATTATTCTGCATCACGTAAAAATATTTTACAAATACATATGCGGTCGCATACTAACGAACGTCCATTTGTATGCAATTTCTGTAATTATTCCGCATCACTAAAAAGTACTTTACGGAGCCATATACGATCGCATACTAACGAACGTCCATTCGCATGTACTTTATGTAATTATTCCGCATCACTTAAAGGTACTTTACATAGACATATGCGGTCGCATACTAACGAACATCCATTCCTATGCAATTTCTGTAATTATTCTGCATCACAAAAAATTACTTTACAAAGCCATATGCGATCGCATACTAACGAACGTCTATTCTCATGCGCTTTATGTATTTATTCTGCGTTACATAAACGTAATATCAAAATACATATGCAGTCGCATACTAGCGAACGTCCGTTCGCATGCACGTTGTGTAATTATTCCGCATCACGTAAAGATACCTTACAAAGACATGCGGTCGCATACTAGCGACCGTCCATTCCCATGCAATGTGTGTAATTATTCTGCATCACGTAAAAATGTTTTACAAATACATATGCGGTCGCATACTAACGAGCGTCCATTCGTGTGCAATTTCTGTAATTATTCCGCATCAGTAAAAAGTACTTTACGGAGCCATATACGGTCGCATACTAACGAACGTCTATTCGCGTGCACTTTATGTTATTATTCCGCGTTACACAAGGGCAATTTAAAAATACATATGCAGTCGCATGCTAACAAACGTCCATACGCATGCACTTTGTGTAACCATTCCGCATCACGTAAAGGTACTTTACAAACATATGCGGTGCCATACTAACAACCGTACATTCTCATGCAATGTGTGTAATTATTCCGCATTATGCAAAAAAGTTTACAAATACATGTGCGATCGCATACTAACGAGCGTCCATTCGCATGCAATTTGTGTAATTATTCCGCATCACAGAAAGGTACTTTACAGACCCATATACGGTCGCATACTAGCGAACGTCGATTGGCGTGCACTTTATGTAATTATTCCACATTACATAAAGGTAATTTAAAAACACATATACAATCGCATACTAATGAACGTCCATTTGCATGCAGGTTGTGTAATTATTCCGCATCACGTAAAAATAATTTACAAATACATATGCGGTCGCATATCAACGAACGTCCATTTGCATGCAATTTCTGTAGTTATTCCGCATCACAAAAAGCTACTTTACAAAGCCATATACGGTCGCATACTAACGAAAGTTTATCCGTATACACTTTGTGTAATTATTTCGCGTTATATAAAGGTAATTTACAAAATATGCGGTCGCACACTAACGAACGTCCATTTACATGCACTTGGTGTAGCTATTACGCGTCACATAAAAGCAATTTACAAAAACATGCGGGCGCATACTAAAGAACGTCATTCGCATGCAATTTGCGTGATTATTCCTAATCACAAAAGAGTACTCTAAAAAATCTTATAGCATCGCATATACTAACGAGCATCCGTTCGCATTCAATTTGTGCAATTATTTCTCGCATACTAACCAACGACAATTCCCATGCAATTTGTATGATCGTATTACATTACATACTTAGAAACGTCAATTTTGTTGCCATTTGTGTAATTATTTCGCATCAAAAAACGTTCTTATGACAACGTGTGCAGTTCCATGTTATAAACGCCCATTTGTTTGCAATCTCTGATTGTTCTACATCAATTAAAAATATTGTAACAGAACGTAAACAAACACATACAAACACACAATCATTTGCATATTTTGATGTTATTATGTCTCGATAGGAGAAACTGGTTTACTAAGTCATATTAACATTTCACTGCTGAATAAAATACTTTTTGAAAGTACTTCTATTATCAAGCACTAAGCAATGCATTTGGGTGATTTACAATATAAACCAAGAAATGCTTTTTATTTCAAAATTGCTTGCATTGTCATATGCAGTAGTTGGAAACCAAACCATCTGGCACCAAATCTTTATGGTAAAGTAGTTGAAGCCCCTTGAACATTTGGAGTACTTGACAAAAAGCTTAAAGCACTTTAAAAGGGCTTAAAGCCGTTTAAATAATATAACGTGTTCCAATATTTAAGAAAAATGGTAGAATAAATTTCAAGAGAACAAAAAAAGAGAAATTCTTTATTATTATACAGAAAAATAATACGAAATGTATCACTAGGAATTTCTACCGTTTGCTGTTAATAATATCAGTTTTTAAAAATTGATATCAGTTAATGCATGTCTTTTCGGCAAGTTTATAATTGTGGCAAATGAAAATAGCTTTTCTACATGAGCACTTTGATAAATACTTTTTTATAGTTGGATATTTATTTGAAGTTATCAATTTTTGGTTATTATCCTTTATGTACTACAAAATTTAAATAACAGAACCATTATTTGGTATGGTCCAGTTGTCAGTATTTTGATGTTTTTAAAATAAAAAATCATTGGAATTCTTTTTTTTTAATTACTGTGGTTTGTGTTTGTGGTGTAAGTTATAGCTATAGTCAATAACTTTTGAATATGGTATATGTCTTTTTCAGCATCATTTAATAGCACCAAACTTAGGGATTTAGGGATAGTAAATGCCGATACAATAATATCATCTTCAGGATCGGATGGCAATAAGTTACAAAATCTTTTATTAATTCCTTCAATACAAGCATTTAAAATATGCTTAATTAACTGACCATTTTCATTTTACTTAATTAATTAATTTAACGGAAAGCAAGCATAGTAAAATAACCATAAAAGGTATTAGGCTCTCGTTGTAGAGTATATTTATTGCTACTGATAATGGTCGTAAAATGCTGCAGTATTCTTGTATATAGATAATTTCATTTTCTTTAAATGTATTTTTTAAATTTGATTGAAGGAACAAATCGTTTAGCTTATCTTTTTCTTAAAATTCGCTTACACGATCAAAATATTAATTCCACCGTATTACACATGGGGAGCTGAAATAATGTCCAAATTAATTAATCTTTTATTCATCTGAACTTAGTCTGTAGAAATAAATTCAATTCAAAAATTAATTAAAATAGGTAAACAATTAAAGAAATGTTAAGTTTCTATAGAAGACTATATACCACCAAGTACAAAACGAATCGATTTAGAAACATCTAGCACACACTGATTAACCATCTCATAGCAAAATGTGGACTACTCTGAAGTTTTCTTCTTTGCAAACTAGACAATCGACACCTATACCTACACTTGTTGGAACAGTCATCAGATAAGACATTTCCAATCTCAATGTGAAGCGAAATGTAGAATGAATTATTGTTATCGTTGTCATAAAAATAAGGTTACGTATAATCAATGTAACCTAAGAATTTCTAATAATCATTGAAACGGGGACGGCACGAGGTCGTGTAGTATCCCAAAGAAAGAGATCGAGTATGTGTGGTCTATTTCCTAGAAACTATTATCGTTACAGAATTTCCTTATTAAAACATCCAATGTAGAACACCCTGTACACTCACAAAAATGTAAATGGACCTAACACTCAATACAAACAAAATATAAGATATGTACAGCGGTAGCTCCTCATGCACTTAATTTAACCAATTTTTGTTTCAATAATGTTGAAATCGTTGGTACAGAAAAAAGGAGAATAAAAGACTAGTATTCGAAACAATTCGTATCCAGAGAAACTTAAAATCAATAAACTCAAAACTTAACCAAGAAAACTTTTTGAACATCATTTATTTTAATTAATTAGTAAAAAATAAAAAAGGTATACGCCATCTAAAATAAAAACAAACTATATCTTTTTGTTATGCAATACATAATATATATTTTATTTAGATTCATTATGTCTTATTTCCTTAAAATAGTATCATCAAAGTCCCAACTTTTGGTCATTCATAGTTTCCTGCTACCACATATCATACAACACATTTTTACAGTAATCCGTGCGGACAAGAGAAAAGTAAAGTAAGCAAAGTAACAGTAAGCCGCAACCGAGTACCGCAACAAAATAAAAGAGAATCGAAAAAATATATGCCGTGCTAGCTAAAAACGTCGTCGAGTGAGATGGGTCACACAGAAAGAAAAAGGAAACTTCAGGAAAGAAAATTTATTTACAAAACCTCTAATTAAAGAAAACAGACATGTACCTGAAGAGGAAATTCAACTCAAAAAAACACTATTCAGCACGTCCCGGAGGACTTACATAGTACCACAAAAAATAATTAACCCTCATTAATTACCTTATACTAGTCCTTATCTTGAATCCTATTATGTACTGTGGTGAATCTTTTGGAGAGAATACAATTGAGTCAGTGACATTAAAAGAACTATATTCTGGAAGAAGATTGGGCTCGTTCCAATAAGTTTAGAATTTAGGATAGATTGCAACATAGAAAATAAGGTTTAGAATATTTAATATTTAAAGGACAATTAAGTGAATTAATATAAGAATAGATGCTAAGAAATGACAGAATATGATCAAAGACTTTAAAAATAAACACAAAAATAAGAAAACTATTATGAAAAGAGAAAATATAAGGGCTCTCGACAATATGTAGCATGAGATAATATGATGTAATTATATATAGAAACTAGTAGGTAGTGAAAATATACAAAAAATATAGATAGCTAGGAAAGGTTACCTAGGGAATAAAAAAGAGGAAATAATTCAGTAAGATTTTGACACGAAGAGTGGCAATTAAAAATTTTCTTCTTAAAATTATTCCTATCGAAGTACATTATATTGTAATTCGAATTAACATAAATAATATTGAGTTGTGAAGAATATTTAATAATCGAATTAGATAGAATTGATTTATATTAAAGGAAAAAAGTATATTTGTATTTAGAAGCCTGTTTTTGGAAGTTAATGTTAATAAAAGAAACAAAGAAAATAAAAGTCTATTAAAAAACGCCAAGTCTTATGTCATTAAAAACATCTATAAGGATATTACAGAAAATAATTGTCAAAAAAACTATATTTCGTTTATAACTGGAATCTAATTATAAATATAAGAAAAAGGCTGTCGATATTCGTCAAGAGAACAATTGGAATTTAAAGAAGTATTAGAATAACCTAAATTCTACATCTACAATATCATAAAATTCAAAGAAGAAGAGTCACAAATTCTGAAGTAAGAAGAATTGAAATCTACAGAATTATTCGGGAAAGTTTTAATTTATTAATTGTATTATTATATAAAAAGTCAGCACATTAATTGTTCTATATAACTTCATCATAATATAGATCCAAAAATTGGAAGGAGCCACAATATTCTATCACCTAAATATAGAACTTCCATTTTATTCAGTTATAAAAATATTGGATCTGTCAAATATCTAAAAAATTAAGTGACTAATAATTAGAAGTGGAAGTTTTATAAAATTATTATACTATTACTAATTTACATCGGAGTTTCAGGAAGAAATAAACTGTTATTTGAGAATTAATACTTATATAAAAGAATGAGATTTTAAAAATATATAACAGTGGATAGGAACACTATATATATATATATATATATATATATATATATATATATATATATATATTATACTGTGATCCTACTTTATGAGTGATAGGCGTAATATATCTATCTGTCACTCCTTGTCTTATTTTAGAGCCTTGTTGAGTTATGCCACACAATTTGTCTTTAAGTATTTAACACGGCTGCTGCATATATATATATATATATATATATATATATATATATATATATATATATTGCTATGACTTTAGGAGAATTCTCATGCCCCTACTTTAAGCTGTTATTATTTATTGCTATTAACTGGAATTCTCGATCCCCTTCGTTGTGCGCCTTATTAATTTTCTACGTACTCTAAATTATTGGACCACCATTTTAATATTCACTATACATAAACAAGATTATAAATATCTCCTCCTCTGGCTGTCTTATTAGTATTGCTATCAACTTAACTGGACTTTATCTTAAAACAACCTTGTCTACCAATCGCAAAATTCGATACGTTACCGCCTTGCGTGTTATCAATTTATTCTACTTGTGGCTCCGCCTTTGTACTATTTAAATCTTATGACCTCGGCTAGCATTTATTTGGAATTATAAAATTTAGTAAATTTCGATTTTATATAATGAAACCAATATGTTATTTACAGCTTTTGAAATTATTTGTAACACACTTTTCAATTAGTTAACCTTATAAATTTCATTTATTAACAACCATCTACTATTTACTCAAAACCCAAAGTCACCAAAAAAAAACTTATTATCTTTACCAACAAAGTGTAGAATATTCTAAACCTGTTATCATATTACTCATTCTATACGTATGCAACCTCTTTTGTTGACTTTTCACAAGCATATCATATTCAGCAAATTCAATATTAAAAATAATAATTTATATAGAAAAACAAAATGTCTTATAACTAAAAATCTGACCTGGTTTATCTTTCTTCACATCGACGCTTCCAATAAAAATGATCTTCCCCAATTCTGGATTCCATTTAAATTATTGCCATTACACTATGGACCAGCATTATTAAATTATACAACCCAATTTATTGTCGTTCCATTTCAAATTTCTTCAAACTTAGACTTTTATCATTCTTGCCCCAGGCTTAAAAATTGTAGTTTGTTTCACCCCTGTACTTCAAAATTGTATTACTCTTCTTTTCGCCTTGACATCAAAATTGTATTACTGTATTTTTCCCTGAACATCAGAATCGTAGTCTATTTCCCTCAGACCTCGAAGCCCTATTATTTTTATGTCTTAGTTTAAAATAAATTCATTAAAAACGTACTTACGTTTAAACGGCAATTATAATCTTCATATTAGCACTAATTTTATTTCACTTTTATAATTATTACGTATTACTTTGTTTAATGGCAACGCACTTCGGCCTTTCTTGAGTTCAAAACTGTCTTTCTTATCAAGGTGCTTGCTAATATATTCTCGAATTCCCACTCCATCAGTGGGTATGGTCTAGAACTCGTCGCTTGTTTCTGGCCAATCAAATAATTACAGTTTCTGATGCAATGCTCCACGATTCCCCATAATCACAATCTGCCCGCAGGTGTCTTTCGTTATCAACATGCTGTATTTTGATAGATTACTTGCCTTTCCATAAACAACTGATGCAACTCGACTTTAAATTTTCATATTTACATGCGATTCACGCAATTTTTAATCTGTTTTCTTATCAAAAATGGTTAGATATTTGTACGCATTTATATTAGCTATCTGAAACTCTATTTCTATGTCCGTATTAATCTAATCGTCTGGAACTCCTCTTAATGCGTGTCTAATTACACTTTATCATTTATTTATACGCGTGCTTCCACTGAAAGTATCATTATTTGTTTTACCTAAATTAACTATACTTTATCTACAGGGTATTGAATATTTTCTATTTACTTAATGAATGTATTTCTCATTCCTACGCCAACTATGCGTCTTCCTATGTGTATCTGCGTCGCTTAAAACTATTTCTACTTTATGAACAGGGTGCTGACTGCTTACTATCTACAAACTATGTCTAATTCTTAATTTTTCACTAAATAAGTGCAGTTTTCTGCTGCTTATGCTAATTACTTATTCCTAAATGACCTTTACTATAACGTGCACCCTTAAACAACCCCTTAGCACAGCATATATATATATATATATATATATATATATATTTCACAGGGCCGTCAACCACGTAGCGGAATCTACCTAGGGTGAGTCCGTCCTAGGCAAACCCCTCTCAACTAGACACCCAAACAAATATCCAAGCAGTTTTCAAAATAATTTTAAAAGCCAAAAGTATCCCCAAACACTAGTTCCACTTTTATAAATTTGATTAAAGCACTGCGTAGATATTAAATACTAATACCTGGAATCCAGATACAGGCGCCGCCTTCCAGCCGTCCTGAAGCCAAGTGACTAACTGCAGGCACCTCCTGAACAAATCGAGCACCTGGTAATCTCCTATTCCTATTTCACGTCCGAAAACTTTCCCTGAGCGCGTTAATATATATATATATATATATATATATATATATATACATTGTTTTGGATTTAAAGGGTAAATAGGTGTAGACAATAAAATTTTAGCAACCGTGTGTATAGAAATAAGAACAAATTATTTACGCGCCAAATTAATTTAAGTTATATAATGGAAACGGACGGGTATTAAGGTATTTTTATATTGAAATTGGAATGAGAAAATTACATAAGGAAAGAAAAGCTTTAAAGTACATAAAAGTTCAAGGATACGCATAATTAATTATAGTTTCTTTTAATCAAACGCGAGTTATGTAATCCCCCATCTATTGTATCAATATAAAACTAATACTTAAGAAGTTATTAGGAAATATTAGGAAATGTGCAACAATGTCATAAAAGACAATTTGTTACAATTTATTTCAGTTTATAAACGTTTATGGGAACGGAAGCGCTACAAAGTAGCACAAGGATAAGTGACACTGCAGATGTCAGGTCACAGACGGTCGTAGAAAGTCACGTACCGAGATTACGCAGAAGTAAGCCTGCAACATTGTAATTATGAATAGCTTTTAAGATAGCAAATATGTATCATGAATAGAGTCAAGTGTAAGCAGACATTAGGTCTGCAAGTTCCCACAGAACTGTGAGGGGGTAGGGAGATTATATAAGGCCCGGGAGCTCCACTCGCAGTCAGTTTATCAAACGTTCAGCTTTTACATTGCAGTTCGTAGATAGCTCATTGTACAATTAATTAATGTATTTCGAATTAGACTAATTATTCAAGTTTGTCAAAATTCCAATTAATTTCTGTATAATCAAAAAATAAATGTGTTAAAGTTCAAAGAAGTCTTTTTAAAAAGAACCGCTCGAAGCCACGAACCTTAACTCGCGTCAAAGCAAAAAGGGAGCTTGCATGCATAAGAAAATAAATAATTTCTAACGCAAATGTATTCGTTTTAAAAGCCAACGTTTATTTACACCGATACTACGAAGCAGAGAATCTAGGAATTGTTATTTTCAAACGGTCGATAACTTTAAGAAACGCCCGTTGGTTAAATGTTACGTTCAGGAAACATGAAACGAACGTTAATATAGAATTCCATAGAATTTGTTTTCAGCGGTCAATTGGTATAAGCAACTATAATAACCAGTACCTTAAAGAGTGAGTGGAATGAACAATCGATAATGTAGGACAGATAGAGAAGCAGAGAAAGCAAGCGTTGGATAGAAGTCACGTAAGGTATCCACGTGGACTTGATGAAGGACGTCTACAATATCGATTTTCTGTAACTCAAGTGGGGTTTGAAAGGAGACAACAAACATGCATAGAACAAAGATGGATAGCGGATAGGTGGAGCATTGTGACGACAGGAAATTATATCATTGGTTGATAGCGAGCAGTTTTCCAAGAGTGCGCGTACATGTAGGTAGGAATGAAATGCTATGTAAATAGCACGACGGACGGGAGAAATTTTTCCGAATTCATAATCAGTTACGCTCAAAATTTTAAGAAGCCGCTTTGAAAACAACTTTTCTCATGAAACGGGTTCCACTAGGGGGATTGGAGAACAGTATAAATACACGAGAGAAGATATTAAAGCTCTCTTTCCTTTCATCAAGTTCTGAATACGGGTTCAGATCTACATAGTAGTCAAAGCTTTCGGTTAGTATTTGTGCGTTCAGTAATGTTACATTAAACTTCTTAGTTGAAATAATAAAACTTGTAGTAGCGGACCGTAAGTTAGTAAAGTGATTGCACAAGTTAGTACTTATTTAAATAAAAGGTCCCGTTACTACGACTAAGTTATTATATGGATGGATGATCTTGGGGTAAGCAGAACTCAGAAAAATTTGTATGCGTGAAGTATCTGGTATGGAATGTTACTGTTGAAACGAAGCAGAATAGTGGTAGCGGAGATATTAGATGGACACAACGACGAGGGGTTACTGGTAGCCATCTCCTGATTCCGTGACGAAGAGTAAAGGCGTCTCAAGGTAATAAATTTGAAATTTCTGTTTTTATATAAACATTTGTGGATATTTTCGTGTTTGTGTGGTTGACTTATTGGTGGCGTATTTATTGTTGTTAAAACTTATTTAAAAAGGTACATGTGCAGGACAATTTAATAATTTTGAGTACTGAAAAAGGGTTTGTTAAAGATATATAAAAATTTATGCAGGCTATAAATTATGATTGTAAGAAGTAAACGGGCCTGTAAAATTTGTTTTCAAAAATGCAAGGTTTAAAAAGCATTTATAAACAAAACTGGTTTATAATGAGCTTACAAAACACCAAATTAAGTTTACATGTGGGGCCCTTTTACTCATATCTACTCAAATTTGTTTAAAATCATTTTAAAATCAAGGACTTTAAAGCATTCAATAAATTGAGCTGGTAATAATTGTACCAAAATGTTTGTACTCATGTGTAAATATTTTATCTATTAATAAGTGTAAATAAAAGGTTGTACGGTTGCTGTATTATTTTGGTAATTTCATTTGATGGTGTGTGAGTGTGAGAGAGGTATGTACGTAAAAATAGGTATTCAAGAAGAGGCCGATTGCTGAGCTAGCCAGGGTGAGCAGAGAAATTCGAAGGCGTCCTAATAAAAGGGTAAGAAATAATTTAAAATTTTTTTTTTGAATTTTACATGTGGGGCCCATGTAGGGCACAAATTTTACTGAGCTTCCATGGCAATATATATATATATATATATATATATATATATATACATACATATTTATATAGAACATTGAAGATTCAAACCGTAAGTTTTTTAATTATTTCTTTAGTTGATTATAATTTAAAAATTGAACGATATTGAAGCGATCTATTTTGTACATTATTATAAAACAAACTTAATTAATATTCAATTAATTATAATAAACTTTGAACCCCACCTGAGATCATCGATCAAGTTAATAAGAACAATATTTAGTCTGAGCAAAAATACTTATAAATTAATCATTTCATAGAGTCTCATTACTAAAATATGATTTCTTTATAAACATATAAAATACACTACAGTACATACAAAAATTAAGAAAATAGGTAATGGACGGTTTGCAGTCATTTGTTATATTTCAGTTGAGGTATTTGATATCAAAAAATAGCCATACAAAAAAATTTTATACCTATCTATATCTATACTTACTTAGTGTCCACAACCAATAAAGAAACAAACAAATTAATGTGTTAGTGGACACAGCAATTAAGGAGAGGTATCTACAAACTGCAATACATTTTAATAGTAGCTGTAAAAGAATTATTAGAAAAAAAGCACATCTAAATAATAGTAAGCAATAGTGTAGATAATTTAAATTTTGAAAGACGCTGTAGATAAAAGCTTGTATAAATTTAGCGCTAAAGTTGAACTTCCAAGAACACTAATAGAACTTTTTTGTATTTATAATTAAAAAGTCACATTTTAAATAAGTTCTGTAATTATAGAATAGGTAATGAGCTAATAAACGTAGTAATAGGGTTTCCAATTGCATTCTATGTAACCCCGCTTATAATTTTAAATCAGTTAAAACAACTAATTCTAACGAAGCGAAGTTGTTTTCTATATTAAATTTAAATCAAAAAGATCTAGCATCGCATCGTCAATTTTTATTCAGATTACAATGCACTTTGAATTATTTAATTCTAAAAGTTACTGAGGGATCGGCTAGCGAATGTCTTTCGTAGAATGAAAACATCGGAAGCTTTTATGAGTATCATAGAAAGTGAACGGAAAAAAGCACATTTAGTACAGGAGCTTGCGTTCTCCATCACATGTAATTGGGGAACCCAGGCCATCGACGATTTAGGTTCATCATCACCATTAGGTCTTCAGTCCTGGAAGTAGTTAGACGCGTACCCTTATTGTTTCCTATTCTGAACTAATCTACACATTCCCTTGACATTTGCATGGTCTGCATCTATCACTATCAACGTGCAATAGTTTGACCTAGGTCTACCTCTACCTCTTTTTTCCTATCTCAACTTGTAATATATTCTTCATAATGTCTTAGTAAGTGGCCTATCATCCTACCTCTCCTATTTTTTACAGTTTTCCACATATTTCTTTCTTCCCCTACCATTTAAAGTACCTCTTTGTTCTTAACTTTGTCTATCCATGATATCTTCATCACACGTCTGTAGCACCACATTTCAAAGGCTTCTATCTTTTTCTGCTCCGCTTCGCCTACAGACCAGACTTCACTGCCGTACAGTGCTGTGCTCAACACAAGTTTTAAGCAATCTTTTCCTTGTTTCTATGTTTGTGGTTTCTGAACACAGTAGTTGCTTTTTCTTGTTAAATGTAACACGACCTTGTGCTAAACTTTGTTTTATATCTTTTCAGCATTTCCCAACTTGCGTTATTTGGCTTCCTAGGTAGCAGAAATCCTTAACCTCTTGTAAGTTCTCGTTACCTACTTGTATTGTTGTTTTTTATTTATTTCCCCTCTTTGTTTACTAGTACTTTAGTTTTATTTTTGTTAATTTTTATACCTATCTCTCTTAGAACTGTTTCCATTTCATTAAGAGCAGCTTCTATCACTCGCTAGATGCTAATACCGCTATATCATCTGCAAATCTAAGCATATCAATCTGTTGTTGCTGCATAGTAATTCCAAATGACTTCCTGCATTTGACAGTAATCACCACCTCTTCAATGTACAAGTTAACAATTAATGTGGATGGGGCACATGCCTGTCTCACCCCTTTCCTAATATTTACTTCTCTACGTTCCTGCACTAATTCTATTACCGCTGTTTGCTCTTTATATAAGCTATGTACTATCGGTGTAGCTCTAAACTCATTCCAATCTTTTTGAGTATTTCGAACATTTTTTTCCATTTTACATTGTCGAATGCTTTTCCAAATCTACAAACCCTATATAAACGCTTTCGCCTATTTCTATAGGTTTCTCCATTATCACCCTCAGAGCTAAAATAGCCTCTTGTGTTCTCCTGTTTCGCCTATACCCAAATTGATCTTCTAGTATTTCTTCAGCTCGTTTTTCCATTCGTTTTTGTACAATTCTAGTTAATATTTTTGACACGTGTGCAGTCAAACTTATAATTCGAAAATTTTCACATTTATCCGCGCCTCTCTTTTTTGGTATAGTTACTATGATGTTACGTTTGAAATTTTTGGATATCTCGCCTGTCTCATACATATAGCGTACAAGTTAAAAGAGACGTTCTGCCGCTGCTTGTCCAGCGGCTTTTAGAGTTTCTGTTTGTATCTTATCTGTACCCGACGCCTTATCTTTAATGCTAATTCAAACTCATCTTTAAGTATAGGATATCCCAAGTCAACATTTTCCATGTCCGATTCCTGTTCTAATGTTGTTAGTTTTTCTCCTACATATAAATTATCTAAATATTCTTGCCATCTAACCAATTTTTCTACATTTTCTATAATGACGTCTCCTACCGCGTCCTTATATTTTTGCTATATAGTTTTATATCTTAAAATTCATTCTAATTAGTCTATCATTCCTATTTTCATCTTAGTTTGTACCTCATTGCACCTATCATCAATCCATTGTTCTTTAACTTTTCTGGATTTGCGAATAATTCCCATTTTATGGCTTTGTATCTCTGTTTTCCTGTTTCGTCTGATCTATTTTTGTATCTTCGTCTTTCTTTTATTATATTTACGATATCCTTTGTTATGCATAGTTTTTTATTTTCATTTTGTGTATACCCCAAAATATCTCTGGTCGCCATGTCTAAGCTGGATTTAATTTTTTTCTATTTTATTTCTACTTCTTTAGTATCAGAAATTTTCCCGATAGTTTTCAGCAATTCATTTGACTTTTTTTCAAATCTTTCGTGGAAATCTTTATCTTTTAGTTTCTCAAAGTTAAAGTGCCCTTTTCCGTTTCTTTTCTTCAAATTTTTTAATTTAACAGCGGCCTTCATTGTTGTGCTCTGTGTCTATATCTGCTTCTGGGTAGCTTCTACAGTCTTTTACTGGATTCTTAAACCATTGTCAAATAAGAATGTAATTTATTTGATATGGCATGATGTTGAAATATGTTTGTGATGGTTAAATTGTTCTTGTCGCAAAATTCTACCAGCCTATTTCCTCTGTCGTTTCTCGTGCCTAAACCAAATAAACCTACTACCGCTTCTTCCTTACCCTCGCCTACCACTGCATTAATATCCCCCGTAATTATTAAATTTTCCTGTCCTTTTACGTATCCTAGTATGTCTTCGATATCTTTGTAGATCGTTTCGACCTCTTCGTCACAGTAGCTAGATGCGGGCATGTCAATTCTCATTTTCTCATTGGTTGATAATTATTGCAAATATTATAGTGTACATTTCGATATTTGAAGGTATTTGTTAGAATAGCTCAGTAACCACTTGCACGGTTTCTGAACACATTCCGTGACATCAGAATTTACGTTATAAGGGGCGCATATATAGGGACGATCGATCTAGTCAACAGATATTCAAAATGGAAGGTGAAAAGGTTTCTCTTGGCGGTTTTATTAAAGGTAATGTTTTATAAGTTGATAATGTAGTTGCTTGTAATGTAAAATATAATATTTTCTCTTATAGAAAATAATTATACCCTCCCCAATAAAGGCTAAGAGACTCGCAGAGAAAACTACATAGACTCTTATTACACATGAAATGTAAGTTTTCCGTCAAAGGTCTTTTATGGGGTCCTCGGTCTTCGGCAGATTTTGATGAGACACAGGGGGTTCGGTAAAAGGACGGAATTGTCAGGCGCCACTACATCTTTAAATGTAACATTTGTGATAGAAAAACCTGAAATGAAAGTGCAGAAACCTTTCGATGTAATAACACATCGGTTGTTACTAGCGCAACCGTTAGCATCTGTAATAAATGCATAAATATATTAAAACAAATTAATGGAGACAGCTGATTGCGTCTCAAAACCAACTAAGGATACTTATGTTAAGATATTCACTGGATTTTAGCATCATACTACATTCATTTCTTTAAATCAGTCTCACTAAATAAAAATGACCAAATTGGTTCATCATTTATAATAAAAATGAATAAATATTCTCTTGGTTTCATAAGACAGGTATGAACAAAATATTTTATCATAAGCAATTTTCAAAGTTATAATTATTTACTTGTTAAATAGTCAAAAATTAAGTTTCTTTTTATAAATTAACAACTAATAATTTCAAATTTCCCAAGAATCAGATCTGACAAATTGGTTCACATATGTTTCTATTAATTATATAGTTTTTAGTTGAAAGAACAAATTACTAAATAAATGTAACATTGAACATCCAGAAATTCAAGTAATTGAAGGTTAAATTACTTAAAATCTATTAACAACACATACAACTTGTTTGTTAAGCAAACAAGCTATTAGCTTTACTATTTAAATTTCACTTTTCTTTGTATGATTGACATATATGAGAACCGCCAAACGGGTATTAATATTATAATTTAATTCTTTATTCAATAAAATTCCCTTGATGAAATGTTTTAGCAATATCTTTCAAAATTATCCAACTGAACGTAAAGAAAACATATTAGGTTTTTAAGCTAGCCACTATGAACACAAACTTTATCGCAATGTTACATCATAAACTACAAAAATAACTTCATCTTTGTACGTTACCAATATACAAAATCCCCGTCAGCTTTTTGTATTTAATATTTCATCCTCATAGCATATTACACTGACAGTTGACACGAAATACAATATTCAAGCTTCACCAACGGAATCCTCAAACAGTTGTTGCCATCTTGCATTTCGATACCTCGTGTAAAACGCCTAATTTGGTTCCGCCATATTGCGTTGCTAAGATAGACTTTCTTTATATGAGGGAAGTTTTACATACTGTTACGAACTACTATTAGGCGACCCGTTAAACACACAAACGCCGAATCCAATGTATATTCTCCAGGAACCGAGAATGTTCGAGCACATACCAGAGAATGAATCATCTATTTTAATTCAGGGTATAAATAAGACCGATGCTGAAGTACAGAGTTAGTCTATATTAGAATGTCGAATATAAATTATATCGTGTAAAGTTAAATAGTTAAGCTTTTGGAAGTCCAAGAGTAAACATTAATTTGTATTATGTAAAAGTGTATATTGTACCGACAGCTGTACATAAATAGACAAAAGTGTAATAAATAAATTATAGTAGTGTTTAATGTTGCTAAGAAGACTTATAGTTAAGGAATTACTTGAAGAAAATATTAATGCTTGTAAATAGCGTTAGTGTTATAGTGCGTCATTGTTAATTGGACTGAAAACATCTATAAATAAGGCATATCTGTTAATTAAACTTGCGAACAGTGAGTAATAAAGACTTTCGTTACTACTTGTTTTAAATTAGGGAAACGCGTTAGTAGTAGCCCGCTACAATACTGTTAACCAAGTTTATATTATTTTAATTTAACATTTGATCATTTTCTTTCTTATTTTTTTGCGCTAGAATTTAAAGCTTTATGTGATGAAACTTAAACATTAATTACATACCATTGATAAATGCCCTGTAACTAGAGACTCTGCCACAAGCACTTAAGGAATGTGAAAGTGACATCGCTTTATCTTATCAGACATGTTTGCTTGTTTCGTATAACGACGTGACTGTCTGTTCGACCGGAAATCGTTGGGCATCAGTGATGAACTCGCGCAAGCTCTATTGTATCAATATCGATGCGTTCAGAATTATGATTTGGTTATGAAACACTCCGTATTTTTATTTTAAACTGTGAGAATATTCTCTTAATTTAATTTCGCACCAATAAAATTATAACTGTTTACTTTAAAACATTTTAGATACAGCATTGATGCTTTGTTTTATTAGGCGTCAAAAAATTATGTCACGTGCTATTTAAGGTAATCTGAATACAGCTTGTAATTCCAGCCTTGTTCTGAATGTGATGTTGATGCTTATTGTTAAATCGTTATTTATGTAAACCTTAAAGGAAATATTTCTGTGATACCTGTTGCTTATGTATTAGAATTTGATGCCGGTTATTTTACTTATGATGTGTAATATGTAATTTTCATGTGGATTTACGATTTTATTGAACATGTTTTATGTATAAAAGGGCGTTGTTTGATTTAACAACCTACAACTAATATTTATTTATTTGAATTAATGTTTATTTGGTATCTAATACAGAGTTGGGATTCCAATTGCATTGCACTTATTGTAGAATCAGTAGTAAATGTGCCATTTCTGTGATTTTACGACAATTAATGAAGAGTACCGACATCATTCCTTAGATATTAAATCAATTTATTAATCAAGTTTGAATATGAACAGTATTAAATTTCTATGTTATATTTGTTTGATATTGGTGACTCACTTGACATTTTTATTATGCGCAATTGTTTTATTTCAGCATATTAACCACATTTATAACTGCATTGCTCACATCTTGATTTAAACTTAATTATATGTTTGTTGTGTGTTTATCCTATTATCTAGCCGATGTTTTTATATAATTAACTGGTATTTAACGTTTGTGATAATTATGATGCAATTAAATTGAACCTCTGGAATGACCGACCATCTCGTGTCTTCGCGTTTGCCTTTATGACTATATTGGCGATAGTCTATTCAATAATAAGCATCTTTTAACTATGGGCAATCATACCATAAGTTCATTTCAGCGATTCATGTCGTTTTCTCAATGTACTTGTAGTTGTACCCTTTTGCAAATAATAGGAAGTCGGCTAGCCTTTGTGAAATATTTTGTAACGAGGGCTGGAAACTGTTAATGCGTGAATGTGGGCGCGTGTGATCGAGCCTTGTAGAATATTACTAACATTTTATGTCCGTGCGGGGAGGAACATTAGTAGTCAAGTTACAGGTTATCTTCCTGTGCAGTATTGGTTATCCGACCTCAGTACTTGCCAGAAAAGACTAGTTGGCCTACACTAACGTTTCCTCAGTTGCCATGTGTGGTATGTCTGGGTAACAGTTGACATCCCGTCAAATTCAATGTTGGTGATCTGGTCACCTGTTCTTGCGGAGATGTGTCAAATGCAGTTGGAAGCGTGAGGGCAGTTTGGGGATTTTTCTGCCGTGCCCTTTCCCCAATCACCCAGGTTGAGTACGGTACTGTTTGCTTTGAATGTCATTTTTGTATGTGTTTATGCGAATAACCTATTTAGTGGTTATTGTTTTAATTAAAGTAAAGCGAGATAAATTCTGTAGATTTATTTCAAACCTTCCCGCCTTAACGCCATCTTCCCAGTGTGAATTTGGGTTACATTATAACAACACAACGTAGGTATCGCCGAGCCACTGCCACTAGATGTTAGATCATGAAGCCCGGTGTACCGTTTATAGAGGGCGTTTGGGTCAGCCTTCAGGTCAGTTACACTACAAACGTCTTCGCGGCAAAGACCTAGTTTGTAAGTAATCCTGACGCGGATTACTGTGAATACTATTCAGCACCGTGGAGGTGATTGCAGTCGAATTTTCATAGCATCAGTCCCTTGCAGCTAGCGTGCAGGTGGCTTCCTTGGTTGGTAGAAATTGAAGCGGAAAGATAGCGAAATGTTGCCAAACCTGACGTGCTTGTTGGCGTCACGTGCTCTAGGAGGTGGTTCTAATGGCTTCGGAGGTGGATCAGTCCATAGCGTTGTGAGAGTTCATTTCATTTTATCCCATTAGATTTGGTGGTCACCATGAGATAATTGAAGGAAAACCATTAACGCACGAGAACCTTGGTTGAGCCACTGCCACTACATGTTAGATCATGGAGCCCAGTGTGCCCTCTATAGAGGGCGTTCGCGTCGGTCTTCGGGTCGGTTACACTAAACATGTATACTTGTATTATTACTGTATTTACCGGTTTAGATTCTAATCTAACCATGAGTACTTCTTCGTTCTTTTGTAGGTAATTTTACACAGTGTCCTACCTTTTCTGGCATAACTATCTCTCGCCCGAATTTCCTTCCTTTCCTGCTGTATGAATTACCCTGATATCTCCACTCCAAAAATCCCCTCCCCCTGGCGAAATTCGCTGATCCCTACTATGTCTAGTGCTAACCTATTCATTTCAATTTTCAAGCTCTTTAGCTTACTTACTTGCTTCATACTTTTAACATTCCACGCTCCGACTCGCAGAATGTTTCCGACTCTTATTCTAAACTTTCCGAACCCTTCCTCCGGAGTAGTCGCCTCTTGGATATCCGAATGGGGGATTATTTTAACTCCGCAATCTTTTAACCCAGAGAATGCCATTATGTTTATTACACTTTAAGTACGCTGTGTATTTGGGAGGTATGTGGTGGTTTCTAGTTGCCTTCCACACCGCAGTAGTGTGCCTTAGAATGACATACCGACCTCTATGGTCACTCTAAGTATCGAAGGAGCTTCTGCCCTCTTTAGGAGACCTATTTTAGTTTGGTTCCTCACCAAAGACCTCACCACTTTGAAAACCTTTGGTTCAGCTCTTTAGCTCATTGGAACACTCAAGCCGTTCCAACCGTTCTAGTAATCTAGAACTTCGTCAAAGTGCAGGTCGATTCGAAACGGTAGGTTAGTAGATATTTAATTACTAACTGCAATATGTTACGCCTGTGGTTGCACTAAACTTGGGTTTTAATGTTAGGTAAATGGAAAGTTTTATTATTAATATTGTGGTTTTCCGTTGTCACGTAGTATATACTTGAAAGACTAAGTGTGCACTTCTTAGTTAAATATAGCAACTTAATCGGAAAAAATTTAAGATTTTTTTAACAAGCTAAATAATGATTAGTTACATAAAAAGATTTAAGTTTTGACACCAACAGTACTGTAGACCAACAGACAAATTTCTCTTGAACTAGTTCTAATAATGTAATTCAAATGCATATAGTTTTAAAGAATTTTCATAAAATATAAGCGGTGCAAGATGCGTGTAAGTCATAAACAAACTCATAACCTAAAAAATGGTTATCACAGATGTACGGTTTTACTATTTTGATACTAATTAACTACTAATGAGTTGCTACAAATTTATAAGCTAAATTTGAAAGCTTAACTTCGATACGTATATATTTATTTTCGAGTTGTCCTGAAATAGACAGAAAACTAAAGCATACCAGAAGTCCTCGAACCAACACTGCAAAATAAGCCACGATAAACACGCTAACAACTATGTTCTCGACACACTTATCTGCAATAGTGGTGGAACCTAAGGTATCCTTGAAATCTTACTTTAACGAATAATCAAAGCGTTGAATCATGAAACGATGAATATCATTTTTAAACCCTTTGACACACAGAAAGCATCTCCAATTCCGTTGTTTTAAATCAGTTCAGTACAAATGTATGCTGCCCAGTAAATTGAAGGAACTGAATTAATCGAACTGCTAACATTAAATTGTCAAATACGTAAATTTACTGATTATAATAATTTGTGTTTCAAATAACAATAAAATGTAACCTTTGAAATACAAATGTAGGATTACTTACTGTTGTAATGATTTTGAAACCAACAAAACGATGACTAGAGTGGAAGAGCCGTAATCATCACTATTGTCAAGCTCGCAAAGCGATACTCAAAAGTCAAGACCAGGCAGATTGTTCATCGTGAGCGAAACCACAAGCCCCCCCCCTCCGATTTTTTCATATTTCCTCATTCTGCATAAAAAATAAGTAGTTTATTATACATCCCACTACGAGTCATATTTAGCAGCAATAAAGAACTCCATACAAACTGTCACAACTTACTACAACGCTTGTTGATCATATATTTGTTTTTAATCCCAAAGCACTAGTTCTTAGAATAAATCAAATCAAATCAAATGATACACTAAACTATATACTCGATGACCAGACGTCGATTTTGTTAAAACCTTTAATATCAAAAAGTTGCCAGAATTATAGGTGTTCTTAAATTTTACTTTAGTTAAGTATTACACTCATTTGTTAATAACACGTGAACCACAAGTATAAACCATGTATAAACTCTACAACACTATAAGAGCAAAGTGATAGTTGCTTGGACTTCCTTACACGCCTAATTGGAATGTATGTGTCCTTTGGTTTGTTGCCATGCGCAGTGTATCAACGTACGTGGTGTTAGAATTCGCCCTTGTCTTCCCTAAAATTAACTTTTTCGTTTAGTTCTTTCAACGAGCTTTTGTAAACGACACGATCGATGGATAATGGAGCAAAAAGTGTACCGTAGAATTCATTGTTTTATTAACAAAAGATGCGTGGTAGTAAATCAAAATGCCTTTATGAACATTCAACCAACTCTACGCAAAAGTATAAGATTATTGAAATTTCTTATTTCAATAGACAGGCAATTTATGTCATTATTATGTTCCATAGACTATTGAGCTAGTAAAACGTGTGAGGTCTCATGCCCAAAGACTGTATCTTTGTATACTTTTTGCATTACAAGGAATAATTTACAAATAGATAACGAACGCTCCTTAGCACGAAATTTATGTAATTATTCTGCGCAATGTAAAAGTGTCTCCAAAGTCAAAATGTTTTCATATACTAACGAAAGTCTATTCGCATGCAAAGTGTGTAATTATTCTGCATCACAAAAAATTACTTTACAACTACATATGCGGTCGCATACTAACGAACGTCCATTCGCATGCACTTTGTGTAATTATTCCGCATCACGTAGAGATACTTTACATAGACATATGTGGTCACATACTAACGAACGCCCATTCGCATGCAATTTCTGTAATTATTCAGCATCACTAAAAATTAATTTACAACTACATATGCGGTCACATACTAACGAACGTCCATACGCATGCACTTTGTGTAATTATTCCGCATCACGTAAAGGTACTTTACATAGACATATGCGGTCATATCGCATACTAATGACCGTTTATTCGCGTGCAATTTCTGTAATTATTCCGCGTCAGTAAAAAGTACTTTAAAAAGCCATATATGGTCGCATACTAACGAACGTCCATTCCCATGCACTTTATGTAATTATTCCGCGATACATAATTACAATTTAAAAATACATATGCAGTCGCATACTAACAAACGTTTATTCGCTTGCACTTTGTGTAATTATTCCGCATCACGTAAAAGTACTTTACAAACACATATGCGGTACCATACTAACGAACGTCCATTCACATGCAATTTGTGCAAATATTCTGCATCACAAAAAAGCACTTTACAAAGCCATATACGATCGCATACTAACGAACGTCCATTCGCATGCAATTTCTGTAATTATTCTGCATCACAAAAAATTACTTTACAACTACACATGCGATCGCATACTAACGAACGTCCATTCGCATGTACTTTATGCAATTATTCCGCATCACGTAAAGGTACTTTACAAAGACACGTGCGGTCGCATACTAACGCCCATGCATTCGCATGCAATGTGTGTAATTATTCTGCATCACGTAAAAATATTTTACAAATACATATGCGGTCGCATACTAACGAGCATCAATTCGCATGCAATTTCTGTAATTATTCCGCATCACTAAAAAGTACTTTACAAAGCCATATACGGTCGCATACTAACGAACGTCCATTCGCATGCTAACGAAGGATCATTCTCGTGCACTTTTTGTGATTATTCCGCAACACTTATAGGTACTTTACAAACACATATGCAGTTCCATACTAACGTACGTCTATTCGCATGCAATTTGTACAAATATTCTACATCACAAAAAAGCACTTAAAAGCCATATACGGTCGAATACTAACGAACGTCTATTCGCTTGCACTTTATGTAATTATTCCGCTTTACATAAAGGTACTACAAAGACATATGCGGTCGCATACTAACGGTCGTCCATTTGCATGCAATGTGTGTAATTATTCTGCATCACGTAAAAATGTTTTACAAATGCATATGCGGCCCCATACTAACGAGCGTCCATTGGCATGCAATTTCTGTAATTATTCCGCATCACTAAAAAGTACTTTAAAGAGCCATATACTGGCACACTTTATGTAATTATTTTGCGGTACATAAATGTAATTTAAAATACATATGCAGCCGCATGCTAAAAAACGTTCGTTCGCACAAACACATGCGGTGCCATATTAACGACCGTACAGTCGCATGCAATGTGTATAATTATTCCGCATTACGTAAATAAAGTTTACAAATTCATATACGGTCGCATACTAACAAACGTCCATCCTCATGCACTTTATGTAATTATTCCGCGTTACATAAAAGTAATTTAAAACACATATGCATTCGCATACTAACGAACGTCCATTTGCATGCAGTTTGTGCAATTATTGCGCTTCACGTAAAAATGTTTTACAAATACATATGCGGTCGCATACTAACGAACGTCCATTCGTATGCAATTTCTGTAGTTATTCCGCATTACAGAAAAGTACTTTACAATGCCATATACGGTCGCATACTAACAAAAGTTTATTCGCATCACTTTGTATAATTATTCCGCGTTATACCTATAAAGGTAATTTACAGAACATGCGGTCGCACACTAACGCATGCACTTAATGTAGTTATTCTGCGTCACATAAAGGCAATTTACGAAAGCATGCGTTTGCATACTAAAGAACATCAATTCGCATGCAATTTGTATAATTATTCCTCATCACAAAAGAGTACTCTAAAAATCTTATAGCGTCACATACTAACGAACGCCCATTCACATTCAATTTGTCTAATTATTCTGCATAGCGTAAAAGTCCCTTGAAAGTTCATAATTTCACGTATACTAACCAACGACCATTCCCATGAAATTTGTATGATCGTATTACATTACAAAAAAATGTTAAAGAACATTCCTGTCGCATACTTAGAAACGTCCATTTCGTTGCTATTTGTGTAACTATTTCGCATCACAAAAAGTTCTTTACGACGACATGTGCAGTTCTATGTTATGAACGTGCATTTGTTTGCAAATATGTGATTTTTCTGCATCGGTTTGAAATAATTAAGCAGCACATATACAAACAAACGACTATTTACTTCTTTTTGATGTTATTATGTCTCATTAGAAAAAAGTCGAATACTAAGACATACTAACATTTCAGTGCTAAATAAAGCAGTTTTTTAAAGTATTTTAATTACCAAGCACTAAGCACTAGATTCGGGTGATTTACAATATAAACTAAGAAATGCTTTTTATTTCAAACGTGCTTGAATTATCATATGCAGTAGTTGAAAACCAAAGCATCTAGCACCGAATCACCATGGTGAAGTAGTTGAAAACCTTGAACGTTTGGGGTACTTGATAAAAAGCACTTCGAAAGGGCTTGAAGCCCTTTAAATAATGTAACTTGTTCCAATATTTAAGAGAAGTAATCGAACACATTTTAAGAGAAATTTTTATTATTAGACAGAAAAATAATACGAAATCTAACACTACGAAATTTTACCGTTTGCTGTTAATAATATTAGTTTTTCAAAATTGATATCAGTTAATGCATGTCTTTTCGGCAAGTTTATAATTGTGGCAAATGAAAATAGCCTTTCTACATGAGCACTTGGTGGTAAGCATGTATTATATTTGATAAATAATTTTTTAAGGTTGAATATTTATTTAAAGTTATCAATTTTTGCTTGGTATACTTTATGTACTGCAAAATTTAAATCACATTACCATTATTAGGTATGGTCCAATTTTCTGTATTTTTATGTTTTTAGGCAAAATAAAAAAATCATTGGAATCCTTTATTTTCCATTACTGTGGTTTGTGTTTGTGGTGTAAGGTATAGCTATGGTCAATAACCTTTGAATGTCGTTTATGTTTTTTTAACATCATTTAATAGCACTAAACTAACTTAGCTTAAATTTAGGGATAGTAAATGCCGGTACAATAACATCATCTTCAGGATCGATGGCAATAAGTAACAAAATCTTTTATTAATTCCTTCAATGCAATGTGATGCGCTCATTTTCATTATACATTATATGCGTAATAATTGCGATGTATTTGCAATTATTAGGTCATTACTTAAACATATTTTTCAATTTGCTAATAATTAGTTAAGGATATTTTTAATATAATTACGTTAAAAATCTTTAATTAACGGTATATTATATGAACATTGAGTGACAGTAGGTATAGAGTATTCATAACAATTCGTAGAAATACAGTTTTAAACAGATAAGAGGGAAACTCATTAGTAAGGGTTAATTCAGATATGGGGTTTTATGTAAGAGGTATGAAATGTAAGAGCAATGAAGCTAGGAGTCGAGTAGTAACTGTGTGGCGCGTTGCATCACGGTGTACAGAATGCCACGAGAATATTAATTTATTCAAGTTTCATAATTATTAACCAGGAATAAAAAGTGGATAGTTTAAAATAAAAAGCTGAGTGCTATCGTTCTCTGAAGTACCTACTGGAGTTAAAAATAGTGCAAGTAGTTTAAGGGGTTTCTGGTGGCTATACCGGAACCCATTATAATTATTATAATCTACATTAATAATGGTTGAAATGAATCCTATCATTCTGATAATAGCTTTTAAGTGATGTTTTGTGTTTCGTTGTGGTTGTTTTCAAACCCCAATCATAGGTAGAGAAGTCAATTTCATTCTGTAAGTGTTCGACGGATGCCTTTCCAGTTTATACCAGTAACCTACGATACAGCCGTTAGCGAGGGAACATCCATTGTGTAATAAAGCTTAGGAATGACAGACGTTCTATGGAGGGAACACTAAGAAGTTCGTGAAAACGACGCGTTTTAAAAAGGATCTGACTGCCGACTACCGGATAATATCGAGGTATTAAACGCGAGAGTGCGTTTATTAAGTGCAAAGGGCATCTTTTGGCATTCCTTTTACTTGTCCAAATATCTTGGAAAGTGATCCACTTGAAGGCACTCGCGTAATAAATTATCCCTGGTGTTAACGTAATAATTATTGCCAAACTGAGAAACTAATAATGCGTAACAATTTGACGCTCTAATAAAGGAGCAGTTTATACACATAAAATGTTTAATGTTTGGTAATAAAAAATGTTAAAAAGTTAACTTTTTCTTTATGGTGATGTGATTTTTGACCGATTGCGTCCTGGATATTTTACGTTTGTCGTGTAACTATTTTTTGAACTAAAATCATATAAATTTTATTTATTATTTAAACTAAAAACATCTTTTAATTTTGAATTTAAAAATATTTCTCTACTATAATATCTTTATGGATTTTGACGCTGCTAGCGACCTGTAGTAACTTCTTTTGTATACCTTGCCTAACCTACTGCATAATACCGTAAAAAAAAAACAAAATGTTGATTTTAGACCACGTGTTTTGTTAAAATAATTACCAATGGATTGAGTTTAATATAGTGTGATTGAAATTGTAGTTTTGTGAATATTTAAGGAGATTTGTGCCTATTTCAAGGAGAATTTTATATAAATAATTTACGTATAATTTGCGTTGCCGAAACAATGTTTATTCCTACCTATATTGAACCTTTGGTAGGTGAGTCGTTTTAGGTAATGCATTCGTAATTAACCTTTAAAACATGTACTTTCTAATGATTTAGGCTAACTTATTTAATATAGAGATTTTTTCGTAAATTAAACGTATCTTGTTAGAAATAGTACCAAATCTACTTAAATATCTTTAGAAATTTTTCCCTCTATCTAAAATTCGCTTTTATATTAAATATTCCAATTTATCTATTCAAAATATCGATCTGTTTTAATTATGTGAAGCGGTAATTAAACACCGTGTACTAGAAAAAAATTGTTCCAATCTCGTTTAATTAATTAATTAATATAGCTAACTGCCTTTATTAATTGCAATATCTATGTTTAATTTGATTTCCTTTCTTATTTACGATATTAGTATTAGTTATGTGCAAGTAAGCTTAGATAAATTCACCTTTGCTATTTTAAAACTGAAAGTGCAACCAAAGCATTTTTGTCGAATACAATTAAGAGTTTTCTTGAGAAACTAACTTCTAATTATACCCTATGTAAATTATATCACATAGTATCTCCATTAGCTTATAAATTTCGCAATTTTAATTGTAAATTAAAAAAATTATGGCACATAAAAGATTTGCAATTCCTTTTCTTTACTTCTAAAAATTAACAAGCAAGTCCTACTACTCGTCTTACCTTTAATTATGTAAATATACCATGTCTTTTCTATCTTTAATTGAATTAAATTGTTTTCTTTTGATGTTATCTTCCCTATATATATATATATATATATATATATATTGCTGTGAATCCTCTCATATCTCTAGGTACTGGCCCTTTAAAAAAAACATTCGAGCCCCACAGTTTGGGCGTCAAGAATGCTGTGAAACCTTTTAAATCACCTGGTCCGTTGATTCCTTCTGTTAATCGCCTCGGCTGCTCTTCTAGATAACTTCCATTCTCAATCATAAAAATTAAACAACACATTCCTACCACAAACATCAACGTTAACTCTATTTACATCAATATTCAGATTACATTAAATTTTCAAATTAAATTTGAACATAAAATTCAGTTTTAAAAAGAATTTCCGGATTAATTTTATTATCATTTTACTGTGCATCCAAAATTAAAGTCCTTGTTGGATGCCTACTAATTAATATAACAAGATAAGCAAACCGGAGTCTGAGTATAAAGGAAGCATCTACCACCCCTTTACGTTAATTAACCAGGTTTGTCTAATTGAGCTCAAAGACCTACCCAAAGTTTCATCCTATTCCCGAACATCAAAACAAAATACCCCTTTTACTTAAACAAGCAAATTTCATCTTAAAATTAAATTTTTATGGTTAGAAAAATTCCACTAATGTCCATTTAAAGTAAATCAATTATAAAGTCATTCAATACACACAAAAATGTCAAACAAAATAGTACAATTTACCTGAAGGTTATTGTCCTCGTAGCTTCAGTGTAATCGTCCCTTTGTAAATCACACCATTCCAACCGGATTCTATTTACAGCTTCAAGTTGTCAACGCTTTAAAATGTTCTCCATCACCATTAATTTAAAGTTGTTTCTAGGCTTTTCCGGAACTCATCTGTGTATATCTGCCTCTGGTTCAGTGGATGCAGACACATTTACGAACCATTTAGTCATTAACACCCCGCAAAATAGCAAAGAAATTCATACTTCCTTTTACCAATATTACCAATATACGCCAAAACTGCCTACTTTTGGGTATACATTTGTCGTTGTAAATTTTACTAATTGGTACCGTGATAATAAACTTTATTACCTTGTATCTAAGTGCACTGAAGTACATTCATGTTAGCACGTAAAATAACCAACTATTTTGAGTCACTAAAATATACTAGCACACTTTAAATTATTTAATCAAACTAAAATGCACTGTTTAATATCAAGTCGCGGATGCACGAGCTTTTAACGCATCGAATCGTCGAAAGTCTAAGAGTCTAAAGAGAGAAACACATATTCCGCCTGTATATATAGCGAATAGCCGACATGTCGCTTTGTTCCCAAAACGGGTAATTCCAACGAATTCCTCATTCTACGTTCCCAGTCTGTAGCCTGCACGTCGATTTTTATGAATTTAGTACTCACCCCATTGAGATCTCAGAAAATTTCAACACGGCCCGCAAAGTTGTCCGAGAAAAACTAATTACTTTTATACAGAAATTGTTGTTCTACCTCTGATATATGCATCCTATTTTTAACCAATCGCAACCCCCGTGACGTTGCTTAAATCCCGCCTTCTACAATATGTGTCTTTGCTTGACGCATTTTCTCTTTCCTTTTCTAACCTGTTCGTATTGGTGCAAATTTATATTCTTTATTATCGATTATATTTTAGTCCACGCGGACTGTTATCTGGGTTTAATAAACCCGTATCGCACATTCTCGTGAATACTAAGTCCCGGTTTCTCCAAGATTCTTTGAAACATTAATTATTTGCCAAATTTACGCAGAATGAGCTTTTTTAAAAATACGCAGGTGTTCTGTATTTCCTGCTAAAGCATCTGATCGTTTCCAATATCCTTAGAATCAACATGTTTATCCAAACAAATTAACTTGAAATTGCCTTTTAAAACACGCAGGGTGTTCAAACGTAACATTTTAAATAACCTTCCTACGATTTGACTATTATTGGGTTTTACAAGTTTTATGCTTATTATTAATAATGGTTCAATTAACTCCAATTAAAATTGATTTCCATCCTTTTCATTTTTTTAGCGAATACAACTTAAATATTACTTATTATATGTACACTTTGTTTTACTACCGGTTACTTAAAATAGGGTTAATTAATATAAACTTTGCACGTAATTTCCATTTGTTTAGGAATAATTAAATTATCCACTGCGCTTTTCAATACTGCTTCTTTTGATGTAAAGCGTCTTATAGATAATTTAAATTTCTTATTTTACTGAAACGACCGAGTTTATTTATGCTTCAAGGTTTTAATAAAGCGTATTATTTAATGAAATTCCTTATACACGGTAATTAAAATTATTTGATTTGATTATTTAATTTTCTACCCTGGTCTAAATATGAGTATTTTCCCCCTATTTGAATACAAATAATCCCACTTATTTGAATGCAAATATCAAATATTTAGACTGCCAAAAATCTTTACAAAATTTTGCCTATCTCTCTCTATCCTTATCTATCTAACTTACCTACTTTGTATCCAATCCAAAAAATATTTACACCTATCCTATATCCCTATCCTATTCCTAACTCTCACCTACTTCTATAAACTGAAATTATCCCTAACTTCATCCTACTTATCCATCTAATCCTATATACATCCTATATACCTATCCTATTCCTAACTTTTAACTAATCTTCACTATACTTTACTTCCCCCTACCTAATCCTATATGCCTATCCTACTTTTACTCTATTCCTAACTCTCCACTAATCTTATATGAAATATCTATACTTAACCTATCTTATTTTCTTCCTACATTTAATCTTTATTCTCATCCTAAACACCTATTTCTAACTATCCCCCATATTTATCCTATACCTAGCTTTATTTTCTATAAACACTTACTTCTACTTTTCTATATACACCTATTCTATCCCTATTCTATTTAAATCTAACTCTCTTCTTGACCCTCCAAGTCTTTCTTCTCACCAACCTAATACTCTTCATCCCTATCTCTCCCTTCTATATCTATACTTAACATCTCTATTATCTCACATACAATAAACTTATCATCCCTCTTATCCTGACTCTTAAATATCACTTCTTCTTCAGTCCCTACACTTGTCTGTTTCTCATTTATTCTTATTTCCTTTTCTGCCGACAAACCAAACGATACTACTTTACAATTATCGATTTTTCCCTCTATGGAAAATCCTATGTACCTTCTAGAATTTTTGTGTAATGGAATCCGCCAGAATGAATTCCTTAAATCTACTTTATTAAAAACAAACTTGCCACTTAACCTCGTCAAAATAATTCTGCCTTCACCTGCTCCTGATATGCTGCTTCTACCCCACTAATTCTGCATTTTCTTGTACTAAAGCTTGAACCTCTACTCTCCTATCCTCTGGACATCTTATCGTGTTGATCTGTTTACCTTCATCATCCTCTACCTCTACTACATTAATACTAAACCCAGTGTCATCCTCTGTGACTTCATAACTGCCTTCCATGGCACTACCCTATCCTTAATCCTTAATTACCTTCCTTTCCATATCTATCAAAACCCCTAACTTCATCATACAGTCAACACCTAAAATGCTCTGAAACTTCAGTCCAGGTACAATTACAAACTCCTGTTCACAGCTTAAACCTCCTATATCTATCCTAAGCACCACAACACTATTTACTACAGCAAACTTCTTTTTATTTGGAGCTACTAAATGGCTACGTTTTATAGGCATAATTCTATCACAAACCTTATCCCTAATTTTGCTGACGAATTCCTCCGATATTAAACTCGCCTCTGCCCCTGTATCAAGTAATACTTCTACATTATTCTCAAAATTTCTAAATTAATAATTGGCAAACATAATTTTTCCTCAGTTTCTGGCTCTACTTCCTCCTCAATTTTGAAAAATTCACGTGGATGTTCGTATACATTTACACAGAAATCTAGTGGTCTGTCGCGTTCTAAAAATCCTGTCTCATCCTGTTTTCCGTGCTTGGTCCTGGTTGTCCTTCTACAACCTGTGCGTACGTCCTCCTCGTGTTAATATCCGTGTCCCTATCTCTATTCGGCGTGCTGGTCACAGTCCTGTTTACTTCCGGTAAACTGTTCTGTCTCGTGTAACTAGGTCTTGGCGTCGGTCCCCTAGTCGCACTATTGCTCCTGTATTTCTGTCCTCGTCGTTCCCAATTCGGTCGAAAATTTCTGTTGTAGTCAGGCCGTCTCGGATAATTCGGTGTCCTGTTGTCAAACCTAACTGTGTTAACGTTTCGTTCTCGTATCTCTCTTGTCCGTCCAACACATACATCGTCATATCTCTGTAAATACTCTAAAAATGTCTCCCGTTCTGTGATGTTTTGTAAGGCCACGTGTTGTCTAATTTCCAGTTCAAAATGTCGTGATAGGTACTTGATTATCTGTCTGTCCGTCAATGGTGGATTCAGTTGTTTGGCCACACTGTACTTGCGGATGGCATATTGCTCCTAGATCCTGCAAACTCTCCCTTAAATTTTCCTGTAATTAAGTCGTCTCGTACCTGGTCTTGTCTGTGGTCACTCCAGTAGTGTTTTAAAATTTGTTTTCAAAGTCCTGATACGTGTCTATGTCCTGTCCTACTAAATTGTACCATGCTTCCGCGTTGTCCTTTAATAAAGCCTTTATCGTATTTAGTTTAGTCTGTTCGTCAAATAAATTTCCCACTAGATTTCTTACACTATTAATAAAAATTTGTGGATTTACCCTGTTATCACCATAAAACTTCATGTGTTGGTCCAATGATACTCCACCTGTATAAAATCTGGGACCTTCCCCCGTTAAATTTGATATGTTGTATTTAATACTACTAACTTCGCGTTCTACCCTGCCTAACTGATCCCTACATGAGTCCGTTACTTCAGTCATTTTTACGTTTATTTCTTCTTCACAGAAAATGCGTACTTCGGACCTTAAATGTCCCATTTCCTGTCGAAGACCTGTAATGTCACGCTCATTTTATCAACCCTATTTTCAACTTCCCCCATCTTTACAGTAAGACTATTTTTAAATTCTACAACTTCTTGATTCGTCTTATCTATTTTCTGACTAATCTCTTCTAACTTCCTGTTCGATTCATCGCTTAGCTGTTCTAATTTTTGGTTGGACTCCTCCCTCGCTCTATTAGATTCTTCCCTAGCTCTATTAGCTTCTTCGTTCATCCTCTCTAGCATTCTCATTATCATCTCGTTTCCTTGATCTCCTGATTCCGTCCTCGACTGATCTCTACTGCCTCCAGCTTCTTCCATTTTCGAATTTTTCCCACACAATGCACTATCGTCACTTCCAATTTCCACTCCTTGACTCCTTAACCACTCCTTTCTCTGCATACGTTCTAATCACTCTCACACACTCTAAAATACTTTTAAATTTATCCACAAACAGAAACTCTCTCTCAGATCGCCAGTTTCCTGGAATAAAATAACAAAATTTTATTTGGAACTCGAGCCTCACTTTTGGGTCGCCAAGAATGCTGTGAATCCTCTCTATCTCTAGGTACTGGCCCTTTAAAAAAACATTCGAGCCCCACAGTTTGGGCGTCAAGAATGCTGTGAAACCTTTAAATCACCTGGTCCGTTGATTCCTTCTGTTAATCGCCTCGGCTGCTCTTCTAGATAACTTCCATTCTCAATCATAAAATTAAACAACACATTCCTACCACAAACATCAACGTTAACTCTATTTACATCAATATTCAGAATACATTAAATTTTCAAATTAAATTTGAACATAAAATTCAGTTTTAAAAGAATTTCCGGATTAATTTTATTATCATTTTACTGTGCATCCAAAATTAAAGTCCTTGTTGGATGCCTACTAATTAATATAACAAGATAAGCAGACCGGAGTCTGAGTATAAAGGAGCATCTACCACCCTTTACGTTAATTAACCAGGTTTGTCTAATTGAGCTCAAAGACCTACCCAAAGTTTCATCCTATTCCCGAACATCAAAACAAAATACCCCTTTTACTTAAACAAGCAAATTTCATCTTAAAATTAAATTTTATGGTTAGAAAATTCCACTAATGTCCATTTAAAGTAAATCAATTATAAAGTCATTCAATACACACAAAAATGTCAAACAAAATAGTACAATTTACCTGAAGGTTATTGTCCTCGTAGCTTCAGTGTAATCGTCCCTTTGTTAAATCACACCATTCCAACCGGATTCTATTTACAGCTTCAAGTTGTCAACGCTTTAAAATGTTCTCCATCACCATTAATTTAAAGTTGTTTCTAGGCTTTTCCGGAACTCATCTGTGTATATCTGCCTCTGGTTCAGTGGATGCAGACACATTTACGAACCATTTAGTCATTAACACCCCGCAAAATAGCAAAGAAATTCATACTTCCTTTTACCAATATTACCAATATACGCCAAAACTGCCTACTTTTGGGTATACATTTGTCGTTGTAAATTTTACTAATTGGTACCGTGATAATAAACTTTTATTACCTTGTATCTAAGTGCACTGAAGTACATTCATGTTAGCACGTAAAATAACCAACTATTTTGAGTCACTAAAATATACTAGCACACTTTAAATTATTTAATCAAACTAAAATGCACTGTTTAATATCAAGTCGCGGATGCACGAGCTTTTAACGCATCGAATCGTCGAAAGTCTAAGAGTCTAAGAGAGAAACACATATTCCCGCCTGTATATATAGCGAATAGCCGACATGTCGCTTTGTTCCCTAAAACGGGTAATTCTAACGAATTCCTCATTCTACGTTCCCAGTCTGTAGCCTGCACGTCGATTTTTATGAATTTAGTACTCACCCCATTGAGATCTCAGAAAATTTCAACACGGCCACGCAAAGTTGTCCGAGAAAAACTAATTACTTTTATACAGAAATTGTTGTTCTACCTCTGATATATGCATCCTATTTTAACCAATCGCAACCCCTTGACGTTGCTTAAATCCCGCCCTTTTACAATATGTGTCTTTGCTTGACGCATTTTCTCTTTCCTTTCTAACCTGTTCGTATTGGTGCAAATTTATATTCTTTATTATCGATTATATTTTAGTCCACGCGGACTGTTATCTGGGTTTAATAAACCCGTATCGCACATTCTCGTGAATACTAAGTCCCGGTTTCTCCAAGATTCTTTGAAACATTAATTATTTGCCAAATTTACGCAGAATGAGCTTTTTAAAAATACGCAGGTGTTCTGTATTTCCTGCTAAAGCATCTGATCGTTTCCAATATCCTTAGAATCAACATGTTTATCCAAACAAATTAACTTGAAATTGCCTTTTAAAAACACGCAGGGGTGTTCAAACGTAACATTTTAAATAACCTTCCTACGATTTGACTATTATTGGGTTTTACAAGTTTTATGCTTATTATTAATAATGGTTCAATTAACTCAATTAAAATTGATTTCCATCCTTTTCATTTTTAGCGAATACAACTTAAATATTACTTATTATATGTACACTTTGTTTTACTACCGGTTACTTAAAATAGGGTTAATTAATATAAACTTTGCACGTAATTTCCATTTGTTTAGGAATAATTAAATTATCCACTGCGCTTTTCAATACTGCTTCTTTTGATGTAAAGCGTCTTATAGATAATTTAAATTTCTTATTTTTACTGAAACGACCGAGTTTATTTATGCTTCAAGGTTTTAATAAAGCGTATTATTTAATGAAATTCCTTATACACGGTAATTAAAATTATTTGATTTGATTATTTAATTTTCTACCCTGGTCTACATATGAGTATTTTCCCCCTATTTGAATACAAATAATCCCACTTATTTGAATGCAAATATCAAATATTTAGACTGCCAAAAAATCTTTACAAAATTTTGCCTATCTCTCTCTATCCTTATCTATCTAACTTACCTACTTTGTATCCAATCCAAAAAAATATTTACACCTATCCTATATCCCTATCCTATTCCTAACTCTCACCTACTTCTATAAACTGAAATTATCCCTAACTTCATCCTACTTATCCATCTAATCCTATATACATCCTATATACCTATCCTATTCCTAACTTTTAACTAATCTTCACTATACTTTACTTCCCCCTACCTAATCCTATATGCCTATCCTACTTTTACTCTATTCCTAACTCTCCACTAATCTTATATGAAATATCTATACTTAACCTATCTTATTTTCTTCCTACATTTAATCTTTATTCTCATCCTAAACACCTATTTCTAACTATCCCCCATATTTATCCTATACCTAGCTTTATTTTCTATAAACACTTACTTCTACTTTTCTATATACACCTATTCTATCCCTATTCTATTTAAATCTAACTCTCTTCTTGACCCTCCAAGTCTTTCTTCTCACCAACCTAATACTCTTCATCCCTATCTCTCCCCCTTCTATATCTATACTTAACATCTCTATTATCTCACATACAATAAACTTATCATCCCTCTTATCCTGACTCTTAAATATCACTTCTTCTTCAGTCCCTACACTTGTCTGTTTCTTATTTATTCTTATTTCCTTTTCTGCCGACAAACCAAACGATACTACTTTACAATTATCGATTTTTCCTCTATGGAAAATCCTATGTACCTTCTAGAATTTTTGTGTAATGGAATCCGCCAGAATGAATTCCTTAAATCTACTTTATTAAAACAAACTTGCCACTTAACCTCGTCAAAAATAATTCTGCCTTCACCTGCTCCCGATATGCTGCTTCTACCCCCACTAATTCTGCATTTTCTTGTACTAAAGCTTGAACCTCTACTCTCCTATCCTCTGGACATCTTATCGTGTTGATCTGTTTACCTTCATCATCCTCTACCTCTACTACATTAATACTAAACCCAGTGTCATCCTCTGTGACTTCATAACTGCCTTTCCATGGCACTACCCTATCCTTAATTCTAATTACCTTCCTTTCCATATCTATCAAAACCCCTAACTTCATCATACAGTCAACACCTAAAATGCTCTGAAACTTCAGTCCAGGTACAATTACAAACTCCTGTTCACAGCTTAAACCTCCTATATCTATCCTAAGCACCACAACACTATTTACTACAGCAAACTTCTTTTTATTTGGAGCTACTAAATGGCTACGTTTTATAGGCATAATTCTATCACAAACCTTATCCCTAATTTTGCTGACGAATTCCTCCGATATTAAACTCGCCTCTGCCCCAGTATCAAGTAATACTTCTACATTATTCTCAAAAATTTCTAAATTAATAATTGGCAAACATAATTTTTCCTCAGTTTCTGGCTCTACTTCCTCCTCAATTTTGAAAAATTCACGTGGATGTTCGTATACATTTACACAGAAATCTAGTGGTCTGTCGCGTTCTAAAAATCCTGTCTCATCCTGTTTTCCGTGCTTGGTCCTGGTTGTCCTTCTACAACCTGTGCGTACGTCCTCCTCGTGTTAATATCCGTGTCCCTATCTCTATTCGGCGTGCTGGTCACAGTCCTGTTTACTTCCGGTAAACTGTTCTGTCTCGTGTAACTAGGTCTTGGCGTCGGTCCCCTAGTCGCACTATTGCTCCTGTATTCCTGTCCTCGTCGTTCCCAATTCGGTCGAAAATTTCTGTTGTAGTCAGGCCGTCTCGGATAATTCGGTGTCCTGTTGTCAAACCTAACTGTGTTAACGTTTCGTTCTCGTATCTCTCTTGTCCGTCCAACACATACATCGTCATATCTCTGTAAATACTCTAAAAATGTCTCCCGTTCTGTGATGTTTTGTAAGGCCACGTGTTGTCTAATTTCCAGTTCAAAATGTCGTGATAGGTACTTGATTATCTGTCTGTCCGTCAATGGTGGATTCAGTTGTTTGGCCACACTGTACTTGCGGATGGCATATTGCTCCCTAGATCCTGCAAACTCTCCCTTAAATTTTCCTGTAATTAAGTCGTCTCGTACCTGGTCTTGTCTGTGGTCACTCCAGTAGTGTTTTAAAAATTTGTTTTCAAAGTCCTGATATGTGTCTATGTCCTGTCCTACTAAATTGTACCATGCTTCCGCGTTGTCCTTTAATAAAGCCTTTATCGTATTTAGTTTAGTCTGTTCGTCAAATAAATTTCCCACTAGATTTCTTACACTATTAATAAAAATTTGTGGATTTACCCTGTTATCACCATAAAACTTCATGTGTTGGTCCAATGATACTCCACCTGTATAAAATCTGGGACCTTCCCCCCGTTAAATTTGATATGTTGTATTTAATACTACTAACTTCGCGTTCTACCCTGCCTAACTGATCCCTACATGAGTCCGTTACTTCAGTCATTTTTACGTTTATTTCTTCTTCACAGAAAATGCGTACTTCGGACCTTAAATGTCCCATTTCCTGTCGAAGACCTGTAATGTCACGCTCATTTTTATCTACCCTATTTTCAACTTCCCCCCATCTTTACAGTAAGACTATTTTTAAATTCTACAACTTCTTGATTCGTCTTATCTATTTTCTGACTAATCTCTTCTAACTTCCTGTTCGATTCATCGCTTAGCTGTTCTAATTTTTGGTTGGACTCCTCCCTCGCTCTATTAGATTCTTCCCTAGCTCTATTAGCTTCTTCGTTCATCCTCTCTAGCATTCTCATTATCATCTCGTTTCCTTGATCTCCTGATTCCGTCCTCGACTGATCTCTACTGCCTCCTGCTTCTTCCATTTTCGAATTTTTCCCACACAATGCACTATCGTCACTTCCAATTTCCACTCCTTGACTCCTTAACCACTCCTTTCTCTGCATACGTTCTAATCACTCACACACTCTAAAATACTTTTAAATTTATCCACAAACAGAAACTCTCTCTCAGATCGCCAGTTTCCTGGAATAAAATAACAAAATTTTATTTGGAACTCGAGCCTCACTTTTGGGTCGCCAAGAATGCTGTGAATCCTCTCATATCTCTAGGTACTGGCCCTTTAAAAAACATTCGAGCCCCACAGTTTGGGCGTCAAGAATGCTGTGAAACCTTTAAATCACCTGGTCCGTTGATTCCTTCTGTTAATCGCCTCGGCTGCTCTTCTAGATAACTTCCATTCTCAATCATAAAATTAAACAACACATTCCTACCACAAACATCAACGTTAACTCTATTTACATCAATATTCAGAATACATTAAATTTTCAAATTAAATTTGAACATAAAATTCAGTTTTAAAAGAATTTCCGGATTAATTTTATTATCATTTTACTGTGCATCCAAAATTAAAGTCCTTGTTGGATGCCTACTAATTAATATAACAAGATAAGCAGACCGGAGTCTGAGTATAAAGGAAGCATCTACCACCCTTTACGTTAATTAACCAGGTTTGTCTAATTGAGCTCAAAGACCTACCCAAAGTTTCATCCTATTCCCGAACATCAAAACAAAATACCCCTTTTACTTAAACAAGCAAATTTCATCTTAAAATTAAATTTTATGGTTAGAAAATTCCACTAATGTCCATTTAAAGTAAATCAATTATAAAGTCATTCAATACACACAAAAATGTCAAACAAAATAGTACAATTTACCTGAAGGTTATTGTCCTCGTAGCTTCAGTGTAATCGTCCTTTTGTAAATCACACCATTCCAACCGGATTCTATTTACAGCTTCAAGTTGTCAACGCTTTAAAATGTTCTCCATCACCATTAATTTAAAGTTGTTTCTAGGCTTTTCCGGAACTCATCTGTGTATATCTGCCTCTGGTTCAGTGGATGCAGACACATTTACGAACCATTTAGTCATTAACACCCCGCAAAATAGCAAAGAAATTCATACTTCCTTTTACCAATATTACCAATATACGCCAAAACTGCCTACTTTTGGGTATACATTTGTCGTTGTAAATTTTACTAATTGGTACCGTGATAATAAACTTTTATTACCTTGTATCTAAGTGCACTGAAGTACATTCATGTTAGCACGTAAAATAACCAACTATTTTGAGTCACTACAATATACTAGCACACTTTAAATTATTTAATCAAACTAAAATGCACTGTTTAATATCAAGTCGCGGATGCACGAGCTTTTAACGCATCGAATCGTCGAAAGTCTAAGAGTCTAAGAGAGAAACACATATTCCGCCTGTATATATAGCGAATAGCCGACATGTCGCTTTGTTCCTAAAACGGGTAATTCCAACGAATTCCTCATTCTACGTTCCCAGTCTGTAGCCTGCACGTCGATTTTATGAATTTAGTACTCACCCCATTGAGATCTCAGAAAATTTCAACACGGCCCGCAAAGTTGTCCGAGAAAACTAATTACTTTTATACAGAAATTGTTGTTCTACCTCTGATATATGCATCCTATTTTAACCAATCGCAACCCCTTGACGTTGCTTAAATCCCGCCCTTTACAATATGTGTCTTTGCTTGACGCATTTTCTCTTTCCTTTTCTAACCTGTTCGTATTGGTGCAAATTTATATTCTTTATTATCGATTATATTTTAGTCCACGCGGACTGTTATCTGGTTTAATAAACCCGTATCGCACATTCTCGTGAATACTAAGTCCCGGTTTCTCCAAGATTCTTTGAAACATTAATTATTTGCCAAATTTACGCAGAATGAGCTTTTTAAAAATACGCAGGTGTTCTGTATTTCCTGCTAAAGCATCTGATTGTTTCCAATATCCTTAGAATCAACATGTTTATCCAAACAAATTAACTTGAAATTGCCTTTTAAAACACGCAGGTGTTCAAACGTAACATTTTAAATAACCTTCCTACGATTTGACTATTATTGGGTTTTACAAGTTTTATGCTTATTATTAATAATGGTTCAATTAACTCCAATTAAAATTGATTTCATCCTTTTCATTTTTAGCGAATACAACTTAAATATTACTTATTATATGTACACTTTGTTTTACTACCGGTTACTTAAAATAGGGTTAATTAATATAAACTTTGCACGTAATTTCCATTTGTTTAGGAATAATTAAATTATCCACTGCGCTTTTCAATACTGCTTCTTTTGATGTAAAGCGTCTTATAGATAATTTAAATTTCTTATTTTACTGAAACGACCGAGTTTATTTATGCTTCAAGGTTTTAATAAAGCGTATTATTTAATGAAATTCCTTATACACGGTAATTAAAATTATTTGATTTGATTATTTAATTTTCTACCCTGGTCTACATATGAGTATATATATATATATATATATATATATATATATATATTGAATTCAGTTCATAGTAATAAAATAACAGCCCAAAGTAGGGGCATGAAAATTCCGCGAATAGTATAGCAATATATATATATATATATATATATATATATATACCCTACTTTGGGCTGTTATTTTATTACTATGAACTGGAATTTTGATCCCTTCGTTGTGCGCCTTAATAATTTTCTACGTACTCTAAATTATTGGACCACCATTTTAATATTCACTATAAATTGTAGTTATCTCCTCCGCCGGCTGTCTTCTTAATATTGCTATCAACTGGACTTTATCTTCAAACAACTTTATCTACCAATGGCAAAATTCGATACGTTACCGCCTTGCGGGTTATCAATTTCCTATTCAACTTGTGGCTCCGCCTTTGTACTATTTAAATCTTATGACCTCGGCTAGCATTTATTTGGAATTATAAAATTTAGTAAATTTCGATTTTATATAATGAAACCAATATGTTATGTACAGCTTTTGAAATTATTTTTAATACATTTTTTTATTAGTTAACCTTATAAATTTCATTTATTAACAACCATCTACTATGTACTCAAAAACCCAAAGTCACCAAAGAAAACTTATTATCTTTACCAACAAAGTGTAGAATATTCTAAACCTGTTATCATATTACTCATTCTATACGTATGCAACCTCTTTTGTTGACTTTTTTCACAAGCATATCATATTTAGCAAATTCAATATTAAAAATAAAATAAAAATTTATATAGAAAAACAAATGTCTTATAACTAAAAATCTGACCTGGTTTTATCTTTTTTTCACATCGACGCTTCCAATAAAAATGATCTTCCCCAATTCTGGATTCCATTCAAATTAATGCCATTACGCTATGGACTATCATTATTAAATTATACACCCCAATTTATCTCAATTCTTCAAACTTAGACTTTTATCATTGTTGCCCCAGACTTAAAATTGTAGTTTGTTTCACCCCTGTACTTCAAAATTGTATTATTCTTCTTTTCTCCTGGACATCTAAATTGTATTACTGTATTTTTCCCTTAACATCAGAATCATAGTCTATTTCCCTCAGACCTCGAAACCCTATTATTTTTATGTCTTAGTTTACAATAAATTCATTAAAAGCGTACTTACGTTTAAACGGCAATTATAATCTTCATATTCGCACTCATTTTATTTCACTTTTATAATTATTACGTATTACTTTGTTTTAATGGCAACGCACTTCGGCCTTCGTTGAGTTCAAAACTGACTTTCTTATCAAGGTGCTTGCTAATATATTCTCGAATTCCCACTCCATCCGTGGGTATGGTCTAGAACTCGTCGCTTGTTTCTGACCAATCAAATAATTTCATTTAGAGCAGTTTCTGATGTAATGCTCCACGATTCCCCATAATCACAACCTGCCCGCAGCTGTCTTTCGTTATCAACATGCTGTATTTTGATAGATTACTTGCTTTTCCACAAACAACTGATGCAACTCGACTTTAAATTTTCATGTTTACATGCGATTCACGCAATTTTCAATCATTTCTCTTATCAAAAATGGTTAGATATTTGTACGCATTTATATTAACTACCTGAAACTTTATTTCTATATCCGTATTAATTTAATCGTCTGGAAATCTTTTTTTAATGCGTGTCTAATTACACTTTATCATTTATTTCTAAATATACGCGTGCTTCCACTGAAAAATATCCTTATTTGTTTTACCTAAATTTGGAAGGATATATTAGGATATATTACTACTTAACTGAACAATACTATATGCTTTATTCTGCCAATTCAATACATCTCCAATTACTCTAATTTACACTTCTTTGAAAGTCCCATCCCCCTAGCTACTCTGATCTCGTATATCAATCACGTAACCTTGGCAACACCACAATCCCCCCCTTGGTTTGAACTAAAAGAATCTAACACCTAATTGCAAACATAATCATCCAACCATTTTGGCGGGCGTACCGAACGTTGACAACGACGAGCAACTGGTTCCCTTGAACTATTCGAACTGGAAGTAGCAGTGACATCTTCAGGGACCGGATCGTCAACAGTAGTAACAGGCGACGGATCCCGTGGAGCATACTTTTCAACATCATTTTTATGTCGTCGAATTTCACGCGACGGTGTTTGTATCGCCACTACTGGATCATTGACACTAGTGACCACACCTGTCTCCTCCTCGAATTTGGATTGAAATTTATTTTTAGAAAAGGGTCTTTTAATAAGAACTTCATCACCCAATGCGATTTGTTTTCTTGGAAATTCATTGGGGATACAAGATTTCGCTTAATACATGTATTTCTCATTCCTACGCCAACTATGCGTCTTCCTATGTTTACCTGCGTCGCCCAAAAACTATTTCTACTTTATATACAGGGTGTTGACTACTTACTATCTACAAACTATGTCTATTTCTTAATTATTTCCTTAAATAAGTGCAGTTTTCTGCTGCCTATTCTAATTACTCATTCCTGAACGACTTTTACTATAACGTGCACCCTTAAACAACCCCTTATCGCAGCATAATTCCCCCAAATTAAAATATAGAATTTTATATCAATGTCCTTTTTGGCGCCTAACGTGAACTTAAACTCACATTGGTATGAAATTATTATATTTTTATTTCCATTTTGAAATCCAACTTTTCTTTATTAAACTCATATTTACATTTTATTTATCTCATACCTATGTCCTATTATACTATACTATTCATACCTATACCTATTCTTATATTCAAATCCTATTCTATTTTTCTATGTATACCTATTCATAATTTATTTTATATTTCCTTTTATCTATTCATCTGTCTTTGCATGGGTCATTTAAGCTTATTCATTTCTAACCTCCCCCTTTCTATTCTTAAATCTGGGTCCTTTTAATCTATATTTCTCAATCATATTTTTATCTATAAATATGCCCTCCGTGCTGATTTGATATCCCAGAAATTTAACTTTATCTTGAAAGAATTCGCACTTCTTTAAATTTAACCTTAAACCTGCTATATTTAATTCTAATAATATTCTTTCTAAATGAACAAAGTGTTGTTCCACACTATCACTAAATATTAACACGTCATCCACGTAGTGGATACAAAATTCCTCATACGGTCCCAAAATATTCTGCATCGCCTTCACCAATGCAGCCGTACTCGAGGACAAACCAAACGGGACCACCCTAAATTGACATATTCTTCCTTCTACAGAAAAACCCGTATATTTCCTTGATTCTCGCGCTAATGGAATCAACCAAAATGAATTCTTTAAGTCTAATTTGCTATAGATTTTCTTATTACCTATTCTTGCTAATATGCTCTCCATCGTTGGTGGACAATTGTATTGCGGCTTCGTTCGCTTATTTATCTTTCTTGCATCCAAACATAACCTAATGCTATCATCATTTTTCTTCCCGACGACTAATGGATTCACAAAATGTGTACTGGAGTTTTCTATAATACCTTCACGTAACATTTCCTCAATTTCTTCCTTCACTCTATTCCTATATGCTACTGGAATAGGATATATTTTAGTGTTAAACGGCTCTGTATTTGTTACTTCCAACTTGTGCACATAACCCGTGGCAATTCTCGACTTCGACCCAATTAATTCTGAATGCTTATTCAATAATATATTCACCCTATTTCTTAAATCATCTGGACACTTAATATCTTCATTTTCATTACCCCTATTATTTATCTCTTCACTAAACTGATTAATATTTACGCAGTCGTCTTCTATTACAATATTCCCTCCCCTCTTCATACCATTTAATATATTTCCCATTACACTCAATCTCTTTGCATTCCGCATTTATCTTCAACCTCAACTTATCTATCATATTCATCCCAAATATAACATCTATCTTCAGTCCAGGTACTACCATAAAATCATTTTCCCATATTTCATCCCCCATTTCACATCTCAGAATTACCATTTCATTTATTACACTAAATCTCTTATTATTTGGTGCCACTAAATTACACCTCGCTATAGGTATCGCTTTATCCCCCAATTTTTCTCGTTTAACAAACTCTTCCGCAACAAGTGATGCTTCTGCTCCAGTATCAATTAACACTTTAACTATTCTATCTTCCACCTTTAAATTAATTATTGGTAATAAGTTCCTTTCAAATCTTCCTAATTCATTATCCATTTCATATTTAATAAACTCGCGCTGGTGTTCATATCCGTTAATTCGTAGAATTTTCCTTGGTTCGTCCGTACTCAAAAATCCTGATTTCGCGTCGAAGGTCCTGCCTGACTCATTATCCCTGTATCTGTGCAATTCGTATTTCTTATTTCCATACTATTAATATTTCTAGCTTGCGTCCGTCGATCATCATTTTCCTGTCTATTTATTACTCTATTATTTCCCTCATGATTCGTTCTCTCCATTCGTTGCCTTGGTATCTGACCAGTATTCCTGTTTTGCCTAAAATCATTATTAAAGTTTCCATAGTTCCCCCTATTAAAATTTCTTCCGCGATCATAATTATAATTGTTCCTTCGATAATTATTCAGTCTCCGTATTCCTTATACAATTCGTGCGTCGATCCCTAACATTATTTTCAATTTTATAATCATTTTCCAAATCATCATATCTCTGCAAATAATCAATAAACGTATTTCTATCCACTATATTTTGCGTCGTTATGTATCGCTTTACTTCAGCGTTAAAATGACTTGCTAAATACCTTATAATAATTTTATCTTCTAAAGGAGGATCCAATTGCTTCGCTACAGTAAATTTCTCAATTGCATATGATTCTCGCGTTATCCCTTTCGCCGAATCGTATCTTCCCATAATTAAGTTACTTCGAATTCGATTTTGCTGATTGTCATTCCAGAATTGACGTAAAAATTTGCTTTCAAACTGTTCAAATGTTTCTATTTCACTCTCAACTAAATTGTACCATCTTTCAGCATTCCCTCTTAATATTGCCCTAATTAAATTTAATTTGAATAACTCATCTGTAGATCCCTGTATCAACATTTTAAAATTTTTCAGAAATATCTTAGGATTTAATTTTCCGTTCCCGTAAAATTTCGTAAACTGTTCAATTGAAATATTCGTTTGAATTAACCTATTTGATTCTCTATTAAAATTTATTGGATTACCTTTTAAATTATTTATTTCTTGATTTATTGTTCTGAATTCCGTTTCGCAATTTTCTTCAATTTTTCCTAATTTAATATTTAAATTCGTAATTTTATTGTTGGACTCGCTTTCGTACTCTTCTCGTTTCGTTTTAACTAAAGAAATATGATCCCATAAACCGTCTATTTCCTCAGAAACTCTCCCAATTTTACATTCATTTGTGCCTTAATCTCAGCGATAGTGTGGTTCGTTTCTTGCAGACCATTACTAAGAATCTTAATTTCACTCTCCAATTTCTCGCTGTATTCCTCCATTTTTGTTTTAACTGTATTTATGGCTTGTTCACTCTTATCCATTTTATCATTTAATGCCATTAAGATATCCAACATTTTGGTTTCTTGTGAAGTTCGCCTTTCTTCACTCAAACTTCTCTCCAACGTTATGTTTTCTTGGGATCCTTTCTCCATTTTGAAATTACTATTTTTACTCTAAACTTTTAAATACTAAATAAATCTACCTAACTTTAATTACTGTACAAATTTCTCTATTCTTCCTTTAATTGAAACTTTTCAAATCCCCTGTTTAGTTTAATTAATTTATTATTTTTTTTTACTCTTACGGTCGTATTTTAAATTTTAATTTAATTTAATTCGCGCCTCTTAATCTCAGGTTATTTTACCGTGATAAAATCGTGCTCTAATTCGTGCCCTAACGTTGGTGCGACATCTTTATTGCTATACTATTCGCGGAATTTTCATGCCCCTACTTTGGGCTGTTATTTTTATTACTATGAACTGGAATTCTTGATCCCCTTCGTTGTGCGCCTTAATAATTTTCTACGTACTCTAAATTATTGGACCACCATTTTAATATTCCCTATAAATTGTAGTTATCTCCTCCGCCGGCTGTCTTCTTAATATTGCTATCAACTGGACTTTATCTTCAAACAACTTTATCTACCAATGGCAAAATTCGATACGTTACCGCCTTGCGGGTTATCAATTTCCTATTCAACTTGTGGCTCCGCCTTTGTACTATTTAAATCTTATGACCTCGGCTAGCATTTATTTGGAATTATAAAATTCAGTAAATTTCGATTTTATATAATGAAACCAATATGTTATGTACAGCTTTTGAAATTATTTGTAATACATTTTTATTAGTTAACCTTATAAATTTCATTTATTAACAACCATCTACTATGTACTCAAAACCCAAAGTCACCAAAGAAAACTTATTATCTTTACCAACAAAGTGTAGAATATTCTAAACCTGTTATCATATTACTCATTCTATACGTATGCAACCTCTTTTGTTGACTTTTTCACAAGCATATCATATTTAGCAAATTCAATATTAAAAATAAAATAAAAATTTATATAGAAAACAAATGTCTTATAACTAAAAATCTGACCTGGTTTTATCTTTTTCACATCGACGCTTCCAATAAAATGATCTTCCCAATTCTGGATTCCATTCAAATTAATGCCATTACGCTATGGACTATCATTATTAAATTATACACCCAATTTATCTCAATTCTTCAAACTTAGACTTTTATCATTGTTGCCCCAGACTTAAAATTGTAGTTTGTTTCACCCCTGTACTTCAAAATTGTATTATTCTTCTTTTCTCCTGGACATCTAAATTGTATTACTGTATTTTTCCCTTAACATCAGAATCATAGTCTATTTCCTCAGACCTCGAAACCTTATTATTTTATGTCTTAGTTTACAATAAATTCATTAAAAGCGTACTTACGTTTAAACGGCAATTATAATCTTCATATTCGCACTCATTTTATTTCACTTTTATAATTATTACGTATTACTTTGTTTTAATGGCAACGCACTTCGGCCTTCGTTGAGTTCAAAACTGACTTTCTTATCAAGGTGCTTGCTAATATATTCTCGAATTCCCACTCCATCCGTGGGTATGGTCTAGAACTCGTCGCTTGTTTCTGACCAATCAAATAATTTCATTTAGAGCAGTTTCTGATGTAATGCTCCACGATTCCCCATAATCACAACCTGCCCGCAGCTGTCTTTCGTTATCAACATGCTGTATTTTGATAGATTACTTGCTTCTCCACAAACAACTGATGCAACTCGACTTTAAATTTTCATGTTTACATGCGATTCACGCAATTTTCAATCATTTCTCTTATCAAAAATGGTTAGATATTTGAACGCATTTATATTAACTACCTGAAACTCTATTTCTATATCCGTATTAATTTAATCGTCTGGAACTCTTTTTTTAATGCGTGTCTAATTATACTTTATCATTTATTTTAAATATACGCGTGCTTCCACTGAAAAATATTCTTATTTGTTTTACCTAAATTAACTAAACTTTATTTATAGGGTATTTAATATTTACTTATCTACTTAATACATGTATTTCTCATTCCTACGCCAACTATGCGTCTTCCTATGTTTACCTGCGTCGCCCAAAAACTATTTCTACTTTATATACAGGGTGTTGACTACTTACTATCTACAAACTATGTCTATTTCTTAATTATTTCCTTAAATAAGTGCAGTTTTCTGCTGCCTATTCTAATTACTCATTCCTGAACGACTTTTACTATAACGTGCACCCTTAAACAACCCCTTATCACAGCAATATATATATATATATATATATATATATATATATATATATATAGCCGTCGAATGCGCCTTTTGGTCACAGGAACTGGTAATTTCTAAAAAACATTCGAACCCCACAGATTGGGCGTCATAAATTGCCGTGGAACTCAGATTAGCTTCGTACCTCACCAGTTTTCAAAAAAAAATTTATTTTCAAAACTATAAAATTTCACAAAAATTTCTTACCCGGATTCTGCTTCATTAAATTAGTTTCTTCAGCAGCTTCCCCGGCTAGCTCGGCTGTGCCTCCTCTCGGATACCTAAATTTACTATCATTCTCTTTACCGTTCACACACCATTCAATAAAATCATAAAATAATACAACAATTATACAATATTTATTTACCACTATTTACAAATAATAATTCATGGTTATGTACAGTTCGGTGCTCAAGTTACACCTTAATAAATGCTATCTTTGTAAAGTCCTTGTTTTTAAAATTGAAATTTTAAAACACATTTAATGCAACAGGAGTAAATGGGCTCCAAATAATACCTTATCTTTATTTATTACCGCACACTGGAGTATGGTGGGCTCATGATAACCCAGTTTATTAATGTATGCTTTCCACTTTGCATACTATTATTACAAACTCTTAACAATTAAATCTAAATTCATCAAAAAATTTAATAAGCTTTACGTACACCTTTTGTTTTATATTCCAAAATATCATAATAATAGTCAGTTATACGTATCCTTTTCAATACATTAAATTACCAAAAATAACCATCAAAGTTCACTCACACATCACAAATAATTTCCACTAAATTTAACCATTTAAATCCACTACAATATATATATATATATATATATATATATTGTAGTGGATTTAAAGGGTTAAATTTGGGTATAAACAATGCAATTTCAAACACCCTGTATAGAGGAAGGAACATAATATTTACACGCAAAATGTATTTCATCTATTTAATTTAAATTAACAAGTATTACCATAATTTTAGAATTAGGGATTAAAAGTTAATAGGTTCATAAAGAAAATCAGTTTTATAAGCCGATAAACATTATTAATTAATTTAATTTAGTTTAATTCAACGGGTTATAACGTCAGAAAACGCAGCAGAGCATGAAAAATCAATAATTCCAAGGCGAAGAGCTTTCTTAACAAACAAACAGACGTTGGTTAAATATAAAATACTGTGAAATGTAAACTCCAAGAACTATTATTTTAAACGATCACTAATTAGCACACCTGCAGGTTTTGAAAGGTCGACTTCTATGTATTTTGGAGCATAACAAAACAAGTTTCAAGGAATATTGTTCAAACCGTTGGTGATTTCGTATAAACGCTATCAAGAGTTGCGTAAGGAGCAGAAAGGGGGCACGATTAGTAATATCCTATAGAATGAGATGGGAGAAAAACATTCGTTTTCGTAAAGCACGTATGCAGTCCATGTGGATTAGACATCAGACGCGGGCAGTAATATCGATTTTCTACCACTCAAGTAAGGTTAGAAGGCGACATCCAATATGCATAAGACGGGAATAGAGATATCACAGGCGGGGTTTTAAGACGTCACGGAAATGTATGATTGGTCGAAATAGATAGTTTGAGAATAGACGAGCACGCGAGAGGTGGATGTGAGAGTTTGTTGAGATAGCGTGTTCACGAGCTAAATTTCGGGAAGTTTAAAACGGTTATACAAAATTTGGAGAAATACTATTTTACAATTAGGTATTTCGCGTAAAGTGTGGCCAAAAGGGGCCTAGCTTTATGATAAATACTCTAGCAAAATTAATAGGGCTCTTTTTAATTTTTAATCGGATAACGATATACAAAAATCAACTGACGAGGCTTGTAAGTATGAAAATTTGTAAAGTTCAGTATTAGATTGTTGTGACCTTATAGTTTGAGACGCGTATAGTGTCGAGTTTATTTAAATTTAACTGAGGTCCAACGAATACTTTAACAAGCTCGTAAATTAATAATGCGATGATAAACAAGCGTAATATACATGGATTTGGATATTGAAATTGATATTGGATTGGTAGCAAGAAGCAGCTTAGAGTGTGTTCAGCTTTAAAACATCTTGTGGAGCCGCGCGCATAACCAAGAGGACGAGGGGTTCAGGAACATAATACATCGTCAACGGAGATGGAATCTTCAAGTTTTTCCAGGTAACGCATTTAAATTTGCTGTTTTTTTAATAAACTGTTGAAATGGTGATGTGTGAGAGTGAACTTTAATGGGTATTTTACGGTATTTTACTATTAATATGGTATTTTGAATGTAAAACAAAAGGTGTACGTAAAGTTTATTGAATTGCTTGATGAATTTAAATTTAATTGTTAAGAGTACATGGTTTTTTTTTAAGTTTGTAGTAATAGTATGCAAAGTGGAAAGCATACATTAATAAACTGGGTTATTATGAGCTCACCATACTCCAGTGTAGTAATAAACAAAGAGAAGGTATTATTTGGGGCTCATCTACTCCTGTTATATTAACTGTGTTCAATTTAAAAACAAGGACTTGACAACAATAGCATTTATTGAGGTGTAACTTGAGCACCGAACTGTAAATAACTATGAATATTATTATTGGTAAATAGTGGTTAATAAAGATTGTATGATTGTTGGATTATTTTGTGATTTTATTTAAATGGTGTGTGAACGGTAAAGAGAATGAGAGTAAATTTAAGTATACAAGAAAAGGCCCAGCTGAAGTAGCCAGGGAAGCTGCTGAAGAAATTAATTTGATAGAGCAGAAAGCGGGTAGGAAAAATTTTGGGAATTTTTATAATAGTAAATATTTTTTTTGAACTGGCGAGGTAACAGAGCATAAATAAGAAGGTTCTACGACAATATATATATATATATATATATATATATATATATATCCATTTAACTTTCATTTACTTTACTTAAATCTATTATATGACTTTGACTTATCCTATCGTATACTTAAATCAGTGTTACCCTTGAATCTTGAAGCGTTTCAAACCTTGTCAAGTTATAAATAGCTTATGCAGTTCTAAAAGATAGTTACCTCTTTCCTAATTACAAAATTTTTTTTCGTCGCATATTTCAAATATTTCTATTTCCTTTAAATTTCCATATTTTATCTTGTTATTATTCCACAACCCAATACATGCTTTTAGCGTGGTTGACATATCTTTCGTCTGAACAAACCAGCTGATATCGGATCGATACTTTACTTATTGGATATCCATAGGATCATAACATATTGTAGCGGGCTACTACTACCGCGTTTCACTAATTTAAAACAAGTAATAACAAGAGTCTTTATTACTCACTGTTCACAAGTCTAATTAATAGTATATGCCTTATTTATAAATGTTTTCAGTCCAATTAACAAAGAAGCACTATCACACTAATGAATTTACAAGCACTAATATCTTCTTAAACTAACTTCTTAACCATAGGTCCATTAACAACACTAACACAACTATTTATTTATTACACTTTTGTCTATTTTTGTATTCTACAAGCTGCATGTGCATTAGACACATAATATAACATTTATGTATACTCTTGGACTTCCAAAGGCTCAACCATTTAACTTTACACGATGTAATTTATATTCGACATTCTGATATAGACTAACTCTTTACTTCATCATCGGTTTTATTTATACCGTGAATTAAAAAGGATGACTCATCCTCCAGTAATTGCTAGAATCTTTCCGGTCCATGGACATATACAGTGCTTGCGGCGCTTGTGTGTTTGACGGGTTGCCTAATACTAGCTCGCAACAATATATATGCTTTTTCAGTAAAAAGTCGATTTTCACAGCTGCGAATACTGAAAGCTTCTATACAATGTGTTTTCTTTCGCATATATTTCAATCATTTGTTAGAAATTTCACTATCAATCGTTCTATATTCTAGGGACGTAAATGCATTTTTTCCGTTTTCCACTGACGTGTTGATAAAAAGTTGTTGCCTTTATCGTTTTCAGCGCTATTCCATATTGTTTTTGGTGTATTGAAAATTTTCCTACTTTATTACTGATTAGCTATCTGTAGTACAATCATTTTAGTATGTGTACGGTGTTATTTGTTTTTGAAATTACCGTGAGGGTATATTTATGATGGTTGCGTTACCTTTATTTGACTTTCTTATCATAGTAGATGCATTCGGTAGGAAGGTTATCTGTCTAGGTTTCATTTAGAGCCTAGTTATTTTTAATTATTGACGTGTCGGAATAGGGCTTACCTTATCATTAACGTTGTACGTGGTTTCTCAGACCGAACTGTATTAATATGGACATTTATTACTCTCAACCCTTTCTCTATGATGCTTACCCTAAAACTCTACATTTTCTTATCCCTTTGTCTTCGTTTACAATATTATTTTTTTTCCTCTGTCGGACCTCTCTTAGTCCCTAAACAACCGTCTATGACGTATGACGTATGACGTCTATGACATAAGTTCAAACCTGTACAAAATTATACTAACTCAATATAACCTTTTGGTAACCTGGGCAAACAAACACAAATCAACATTTCAAACACACTTCACACACACACACGCACACACACGCACTCACGCCCGCACGCACGCACGCACGCACGCACCCACCCACCCACCCACCCACCCACACACACACACACACACAAGGCAATGTCCGTTGTGCATTTTTTCTGGGATAACACACGCACGCACGAACGCACGCACGCACGCACGCAAGCACGCACGCACGCACGTACGCACGCACGCACTCACGCACGCACGCACGCACCCACACACACACACACACACACACACACACACACAAAAAGCATGACAAACAGGTTAAAAATGGTAGGAAAAGAAAAGAAAATAGGAGAAATAGAAGTGCAGGATACGTTCTAAGGTGTTTGTGGGGAATAGTACGGAATATACTACAAGCAAAGGTAAGAAAAAAATAAGCAGAGGTTGACCTAGATCAGACTATTGCAGGCAGGTAGTGAAAGATGTAGACTGTCGAAATTTCAGGGAAATGTGTAGGTTAGCTCAGAATAGGAAACAACAAAGGTACGCGTCTAACCAGTTCCAGAACTGAAGACCTAATGATGACAGCAGGCTAAATACTATTCCGTTGCATTTGATGAAACAACTTGTTACATTCAAAACCCTGCAAGCGATTTTATCTGCATGAATATTAATTTATACTACTTTTATTTAAAACAGCCTAAAATTTCTAAACAAATTTTAAAAGCTATCGATCAACAAGCTCGATTTACTGTCACTTGAAATTAGTGTTATTCTATAAAATTTCATCAAGTATTTACTCTATAAATTTAAAATGAAACAGCTGCTCAACAACCCTATAAAGTCACTATTGAAAAAAGTTCCAGACGATTTGAAATTCGATTAAAAGAACATAAATCATATATAAAAAATAGAAAATTTGAAAAATCCATGATTTGCCAACAGGCATGAGACTCCAGTCATAAAATAAAAAGGAGAACGCAAAAATTATTAACAAAGAAGAAAACCACCAAAAACGTAAAATCAAAGAAGCTGCTTAAAACCCTACATAAAAATAACTGCGTTGCAAACTAATCCGTGATTATCATTAAACAATGGATTCCATTACTAAAAGAAATAACAAAAGAAAATCAAATGCCTCCAATATCTAGGTAGCATTGCAAGTTTTCCTGGGTTTTTGTTGAGATATTAACATGAAATGCAGCCTACATTCATGATTTCTATTTATACATACAATCACTAATTACATAACAATAAGCATATTAACAGCCCCCCGTAAAACAGTATTCGTATCTGACAAGTTTAAACCCGTCATAGGGTCGCCTCAGATTCATATACAATCTTCGTTGAACATTATTGGTATCTGACAAGTGTAAACCCGCTATAGGTTCGCCTCAGACCAGGTTAAAATTGACCTAAGAGGTAGCCTAAATCGTAATAAGTTTTCCTCCTCAAGATAAATATAAATAAACGGCTGTTTAAGTTTTACGCTAACGCATTCGCACACATTTTAATAACCATCCTCTCAACCGTATAAATAGAAACATGTTAAAAAATATTTTTCAATTCTCAAGTTATTGAATTTATACGAAATTAGAGTTACCTCAGAACCATATACAATCTTCGTTGAACAGTATTGGTATCTGACAAGTGTAAATTTGGCTTAGGGTCGCCTCAGAACCATGTTAAAATCTACCAAAGAGTTTTCCTCCTTACGGTAACGTATTCGCACACTTCTTTAATAACTATCCCCGCAATCGTATAAATAGAAATATGTTAAAAAATGTCTTTCAATCCTTGAGTTATTGAATTTATACAAAATTTAACTATATAAAAATGAATCAGCTGATTTTACGTTAAGCGTAGTGGTTACTTCAAAGTCGCTTCCAGGGCGCAACACAAATTGAAATCACTCATTCATCTAAACTTTAAAATGTTCACCTAATGTATTCAAATCAAACATTAATAAATCAAAGCTTAACTTAAATTTATGTCATAAATGTCAAAATTGAAATTTTTATTATTTTGATAACGACCCTAGGTCATGGATCGAACCGTAAATAAAGACGATTTTAACAACTGTGTGTGGTTTAATTCCCAAAGAAGATTAAAAAAATGCAAAACAAACCATAACAAACATACAGGAGTATTCACTACAAATAAGTTCTAACACCTGCAGTGAATACGTTTCAACCACAGCTGCACATATATTCATAGCTTTCTTTTTAAAAGATAAGGCCGCTTAACCACCTGCCTAGTAAATGAACACTTGAAATGGATTTGTTATCTATACCAAATTACACTTCCATCAAGCGCTGTGCTTTGTCTTGCAACTGTGCAGGTGTTCAAAGTAATAAGATTGTTCCTCTTTGTTAAAAATTTTTTTGTAGCCTTCATCTCCTTGTTGGCAAGCTATTACAGATTTTGCGGCTGCTTCACACTTAATTCTTCGGCGATATTATTGAAGCCAAACACCTTTCCCATACGTGCTCTTTTCCTTATAAATTTAGAACTTGCTTTGAAAACGGGATATTCAATATACACCATCCTTTTAGCAAAAAGGTGTTGTGAGTCGCAAGATTAAAATGCTTTCTGTGTTAGTGTAAGTTGGTCGTCCCAGCACCCAGCCGTAGACAAATGCAGCCGCATTTCATCATCCTAAGATGCTATCAGAAAAATACCAATAGCTAAAGGTACAGTGAATTTTTCTGTTTGCTTTATTTGTTTAGCTGTTTTAAAGAATACACTTCTTTTTTGGGTTGATTCCGCACTACATTGTAGATTATACGTTCCAAATGCACGCTCACAACAAGAACGATTATGTACTTTCTTAAAGCTAACGTAAATTAATGTTTACGTCAACAACTTGCTAGTTACTATTTGATTATGCTGTTTAAAATTTAATGATACGTACTTGAATTTTACGAGGCGCACTCGCTAAAGCAGAAGCTACTGTAAATTTTATGTATAATTTCTTGTTGTACATATTTAGGGCTCATCTAATTCGTTTGGATTTGGATTCGACCATTCTGTTCTTATTTTGTTGCGGTATTCAGTGTAAGCGATAGTTTTCTTTCGTGTTTGCACGAAATACCGTAACATATAGTTTGGCATATCCCCACGCGTGTTACGACTTTGGAAACCCTTTTTTTTTTACTTAAAATTTGCTGGATTTCTGAAACCGTTCTTTTTACTTAAAATTTGTTTTCGCCTTTTTTGGAAAACTCTATTCTTACTCAATATTTTGTCTTGAATTTTTCTATACATACACCTGAATTCATCGGGGTTTATGTAATTAAAATAGCAATAGGAATAAGCCAATTGATTCAAATATCGATAAATCCATAGAACTATAGAAAGTCAAACGTCAACAAGTAACGACGCGAAACAATTTGTAACAATATTTAAACACTTACTGCAATGTGTTTTATTTTCACCCTCAGATGGTTACGTGGCTGGCTAAATTCGCAAACCAAGTTTATAACACTCCATAACAAATACACCACAAATATATGTAGATGCAGCTTTTCTTTCATTGTTGAAATTTTATACGTGCACTAAAAAAGCACCATCGTCAATCAAACCGCACTGCACTTTCAACTGGCCTTATGCGAAGTTCATAACCCGACGTTCATGTATTTAGGGTGATAACTGTAGTTCAATACTTTAAAGATGCTACTACAATGATACTTTGTGTTCTTTGTGAAATTAATCACTCCTTAACAATAATTGCTACACTTTTAAGACACGTCTGAGTATTAACTTTTGTTTGTTCGACGTCATTCTATCCCACACATTTCTTTTTAGCAGTTGTTGTAAGCTCTTATTAATATAGTTAAAAATCACAAACGTTTGCACTTTTATTTATAGCGTAAAATGATCTTCCTTAAAGCATTGGTATTACTATACTTTCTGTATACCGAGTTACCAGAAATGTGTTGCTGGCGATTCGAGTTTTTGAAAACCCTGGCGCCCTACTTCAATTTCTATATTTTATTTTGTTGCTCCAATTCTGTTAGTGTTACTAGATTTCTGTTTTGCTCCTACCAATTTTGTGCGTTAAGATTGTAATTTCCTCTTTGCGTATATTTTAACATATTCTGTTGGCTGTAATATTCTTTGATTGAGTTATCATAGCTGAAGATAAACGAAGACTATTTAATGAAATATTACGTAGGACGCAGGTATCGTTGACTATCTAGCGTGTATGATTTTCATGTTCCGTCGGTATGCTTCTTTACCCGATTGTATGCAATTAGATATTTTGGATCCTAACCTTGCTCAATTTTATGAAACCCATTTGCCTGCCGTCCACCTCTTACAAGAAATAGAGAACGAATGTCTGAAGTTGGGGCCGGAAGAGATTCGTGTCAATAATTACGTACCCCCCCAGTCAAAACCAACACACTTTTACTATTGAACCGGATTTTGCTTACAAGTCCGCTACGATTGAGATAAATACTTTTACTCACCAAAAATTAAGATTTCTCCTACGTCTATGGGTACATCAAATACCTTTTCTGTGATTTCTGCTATTCCTACTCCAGTGTCTGCTTCTACTCGTCAGATCACATGCTTCAATTGCGACCAAACCTGGTCATGTGTCGACACGTTGTACTTGACCTTCAAGTACTCCAGTGCTATGGTTGCGTACATAAGGGAATCACGCGCCGCAACTGTTTGAATTGTCATCTACCATTAATAACAACCAAATTTATCCTGCTTCTAGTTCTACGTTCTCTTCTGTACTTCAACCCGGTCATCCTACTACTATTACCAAAACATACCCTCCTTCGACAAACATGTCTTCCAACAATACTTCGAATTCTGTCCTTCGCTGTAGCAACCAAGTTTCTTCTGTCCTTAGCGATTCGAATAATGATCTAACTAGTCATACATATTCACTTCCATCTCAAACTGGGCATCCCCCATGATTGGAGCCCATATTTCAAATCAGTAACTTAGAGGTAGCCACTCAAGAGTTTGCTTCTACTTTCTTAAATGATTCTATCAAAGAAATTCCTGTCGTGTCTGCAATAACAGATGTAGCTAGAGTGACGATAATTTGTAATACTGATAGGAAAGGTCCTGTTGAAGCTAGTAAACTTATCTCTATAATGCCTGTTGCTGTTATTGTCAAGGTTTCGTCTGATCCTGTTTCTGTACCTGTTGGTGGGGAGGAATCAGTTCCTTTTGTGACTAAAGTTTTGCCTGATTCTACTCCTTTATCTAATGTTGATA